>VDFB02168118.1:220656936-221042340 GCA_007258455.2 Sequoia sempervirens
TGCTATGCAAATATAATTATTGAGCCTCACCAACTTATACATCACTCAATATTTGTTTTTCAATTAAATAGCTTTTTCCAAATAATAAATAAGTTAGACTTTGAATGGGGCGAATATAAAAGAAAAATATTAAATATTAAGAATTAAAAATTAAAAATAGATTAAAGAAATATATTTATAATCTTATGATAATATCCATTTATTTACCTTTTATTATAATTAAAAAAAAAGATAACATTACAAATTTATGTTTACAAATATTTTTATATAATTAAAAAAAAAGATTATAATTAAAAAAAAATAGATTCATTATTTAAATTTTTAAATGGATAAAAAATTATTAAATTTTTGATATAACAAAAATTATATTCTATTTAAACTTTTTATACTTCTTCCTGAAATTTCTTTCATTGATTAAAAAATTTAAGACGTAATATTAGAAATAAGACCATTCTATTTTCTAAAATCGTTGGATCTTTCTAATTTTCTAACTTAAGTGACATATTCCTTTATGCATTCATAAATATCTATAAAAAATAATTAAGGTCCTTCGAACTTATAAATTCATTAATTAATTAATGCAATAATAATAATTATAAATATCTAACTAACCTAACTTTGAATCTGGAGGGTCATTGGCGATGAGAGTGATGAGGCCTGCGCATCCATAAAATTTGACTAGGAAAATAATTGCATTTTCCTAAGATTGTTCTCTCTCTTACCACTCCAAGCACGGCCTCAGAATGCATGACTTGCAACCTTTTTGCACAACTTAAATCTGCTCTCCTTTATCCTTCACCAAGGACCTTGCTATATGCATAGTTCTTTGCTTATTTTCTCTTCTTAGACAAAAATTTCTTTTGTACCTAATCCATAAACTTTTAAAATGTTAATTATTAATTTATTGTGAGCATTTTTTTTTTTTTACTACTTTTTTTTTGAAAGTTCAACCCTTATAAAATAAATCTCTTTCTATTTTATTATTAAAATTTTATATAATTTTACCTTATTATATAAAACATAACCTTTATACAAATATATTTTTATTAATAATATTTTAAAAAATTAAATTATGTTAATTTAATTAAATATTAAAAAGATAGATCACTCTTAATATATTGCATATTTTTTGAAATTTTATTACCGATGTATTTTTTTGTTTTTTAATACCATAAATCTCCTTTGTAATAAATGGATGCCAACTTTGTTGATTCTTAAAATAAAGGGGAAAAAAATTAAAATACAAGACTTACAGGCAGTAGAAGGCAAATGTATTTCTTTCTATGCTAAATATCAAGCAGGCAAATGTGATCCTTTTTAAACCAATTATCAAGGGGACAAACATGACATTTTTTAAGCAGATTAGCAAGAGGCAACTGTAATATTTTCAAAGCCAATCATGACGAGGGTAAATACAACCAAGAGGGCAAAAGCAATCTCTGTTAAACCAATAATCAAAAGGGAAAATGTAATCTTTTATATGCCAATCATGAAGATGTCAAGTATAATAACAATAACCAGCCAATTGACAAAAGGAAAAATTAAATCTTTTATATGCAATAATCAAGTGGGCAATTGGTTTAAAATAATCCATTAAACGAATAGGCTATTTTCTCAGTCTACAACAAAATTACAAGTGTCATTGGAAGGGGAAAATTACAAACAAACTGAAAAATAAATTTGAAGCTGCATGACTGCCATGTTGGGCTTTGGGTAAAACAAATTTGGTTGGTGTCACAGACGCATTAAAACAAATGTTAACATACAACCATTTTTTTTGTTTACGAGGATGTAAAATTTTTGGGTTGAGTTGAAGGCTGTAGAAGCTTTTGAACTCTGATATTTTTCGTTCTATGTGAATAAATTGAAGTAGCAGCTGGAGGTAAATTGGTTTCTAGTGTGAAATTGCTATTGAAGCTTTTCTATAACGCATTTTTTTTATTGTTATTATAATTCATAGTTTATGCTAATTTGAAGTTTTCATATTGCTACTGAAGCTTTTTAATTTTCCAATAATTATGTTGATAACATACTGCATGTTTGTAGTTTATGATCATGGTGGATCTTTTAGTGGGATGTAGGTGGCGCCAACAGTAAAATTTATCCCATCCTAATTTATAGTTAATACACCTGTTAAATCAATTGCATGCCATTTTATCTTTATCTGCGTAGGAAAGAGGAAGAAGCGGGGGAGGAAGAAGTATTTTTTTAAATTTTAACATTATTTCCATTGCCTGAAGGGAAAAAAAAAGCCTTGGCAGTGATGAAAGAGGAAGAAGTTTGAGGACAACTTAAGAGTACTCTCCAAATATTGTCTAGCTCATGGTTGGGATTCATATTTTGTTTATGGCTTCTAAGTACCTTGAAGCTTTGTATATGAAAATGCATTTGCAATCATCAGGAATTAGAAGACTTTCATCAAAATATTGGCAAAATCAGACAAGGGCTCCTATATATTTTCCAAGCACTGGAAATTTCAATCTTCTGATTGAATAGAGAAGATTAATGGTAAAAGTGGACGTAGAGTTTATAATTTTTTTTTTTAAAAAGAGCAGTCCATGACAGTCTATTCCAATTAAAACACATATTGTGAACAAAAAAATAAATAATAGTGTGTGATGTGCAGACAGTATTATATTCAAAGATTTGTGTATGTACAAATAAAGATTTGTTTTTTTTTAATCAAATTCTAAATTCTCAGGAATACATTGCAGTAATTTTATTTACAGATTCAAAAGCAAAAAGCAGTGCAGGAATTGCTGGTAAACAATCAGAAGCGTGTGCAAACGAGTACTGTGGGTTGCAAGAGTTCCTATTGTTGGTATGCTCTATGCCTTCTCGTTGCTACTATGCTCTATGCCTTTATCGCCTTATAATGCTTCCAGTAGTCACCGTCTGTAATATTCTTTGTAGAAGCTGTTGTTTTTATTTATATTCACTTGCTTCTTTCTTTTTGTAGGGGCACTGGGCGGTGGCATTCATTTATGTCTATGAATGCATTTAACAACAACATTAAATGGGGTAGAAGCAAGTTTTATGAGTAGAAGAGATGTCCGAACACAGGTGGAGTTAGATATTTCATCTACGTAAGTCCATTTCAACAGCTGTAGATTTGTTTTTTTACTGGAGTAAATCGATGGGACATGCAAATCCAAGTGATTCATTTGAGTAAATCCATTTTAATAGGTGTAGATTTGATTGTATATCAAAATAACAGGTGTAGATTTGATTGTATATTAGAATAAATGGATGTGACATGTTCATTGAAAGACAGATGCTGAGAGAAAGTTCTCGAGATAGTTCTGGAGACATTTGCTACCACTGCATTTAATGCACCAGTTGTTTGCCATTTAAATTTGCATTTCCCTAAAACCGTTAGTTGTTTCATCTAACCTTTAGCAATATGATGCGTGAGACAGGTTTTGTGTGAAAGCTCACACCATATAAAGCCTATCAGCTAATTAAAGGATTTATTTAGCCAAATTGAAATTATATTTCTGGGTTTTGATCGTAATGGTACTTTTATCAACATAGAAAATTTTCATGGAAAAGTGTTGACCCAATCAAAAGTTATGTTTATTTTTCTCTCACAACCTTTGGAGCCTATCAAGAATTTATCAATGTGCTCGCAAGATTAAATAATTTCACAAGGTGTGGTTTCATGTAGTAGGGTAAGGAACCAAAAAAAAGTTTGATCAACCAAAAGAAATAAAAGATTGGTGGAGAAGTTGTGAAATTTCCAAAAATAGAGCAAGTTAGAATTTGGGATTTGATGGCATACTTTTTATCTAAATTCTAACCTATGCTCATGTGCTCTATTTTTCTAACTTCTTAACTTGTTTGCTTGTGAGAATTAAAGAAAAAATGCTCAAATTCTCAAAATTCATAACTTTCTAACCTCATGTTCTCAAATGCTCAAGATTTCTAACTTTCTAACCTCAATGTTTTAAGCATAAATGAGAAAGTTGGTTCCTATAACTACCCCTATGAATCTCAAGCCAACAATTGTAAATTCCATGGCATACATGCTTGTTGAATGTGGAATGCAATGATTGCAATGTATGCATAGAGTAGATTTGTTGAAAGGTTTTAGAAACTTTCAAGTAAATACAATTGTTTGATGCATAATGAATGAATGAATGAATGATTTTTAATGATGCCCATGAGACCATTAGCCTATGGGACCAAGCGTCAAATCTTTAACCATTTTCAAGTTCTTTTCCATGTTCGTCCTCCTATTATAATCTTGACCAAGAAGCCATCAATTTTAGGGAGCCTTATCTCCTTAAAAAGCTCATTTAGATTATCCACCTTCAAATTGTCTTCAAACTGGATACAGATATCATCATAAGCAACACTCAATGATTAAGTGTCATTCAGTCTCAATGACTCCTTTGTTGCAAAAAATACAATTTCTTTGCTCCCAGGGTTCCTTGGGGACAGCCCACCTACCTGTCTCACATCTAAGATGGTGTGACCCGGTTCTTAATAAACCAAACTCCATGAACTTTTCCTACCAACCTAGCTACCTGCACCAAAATGGGAGTGCTGAAATAAGGTTTCAAAATGATAAATGCCTTAGCACTGTTAATCATGTCTGCAAAATATGGAAGCATGGACAATCCTTGTGAATGGTATGGAAAAATACCTCAAAGCAACCTAGTCTCATGGACCGCAATGATGCAGGATATACAAAGAGAATCAGTTAAAAAAGATTTAGAAGAGTTCAGGTGAATGCAAGTAGTAGGTACAATGCCCAAATTCCACAAAATTTTGCTAGCATCATCTCTGTTTTATGGAAGGAAATGATAGCAAAATAGGCACAGACAAGGAATGTAATCCTAAGAGGCCGCGATCTCATGGTTCTTATTATTGTAGGATATACACAAAATGGGTTTGTTGATGGGATTTAGAAACATTCGGGCAAATGCACGGTTCAAAACTATGGAGGCACAAACAAAGGTTTGTAAACTGTCTGACAAAATGCTATAAAGAGATTTCATCCCATGGAATGTAATGAGTGCAGGAGGTGCACGGTCGAAGGTTTGTTGAAGAAATCATTACACAAAATACGTGATACAAAATGTGGGCGCATAGACAAGGCATGCAAATCATTTGACAGAGTGCTTCCAAAGAGATGCCATCGCATGGAATGTTGCAGCTGTAGGCTGTGCATAGACACTTCTCAAATGGATATTTTCAAACAAAATTTAGACATCCATTAGAGCATTAAGGAATGAGGAATTTTATCAAATGCTGTAGTTGCAATGACCATAAAGAGATGTCATCTCATGGGATTCAATGATTGCGGGGAGCACACAATGTGTTTGTAATAAAAAAGGAAATTTTAGGAAAATACATTTAGACAAGACATGAGGCCAAGTCCCATGACCCCATCAATAGTCCCCTCATCAAATTAGAATTGAACCTCTTTGGAGCAAGAACTTCATGAGGTTGGAAATATGCATTTGGTGGAAAACAAAGGATAGACACAAAATAGATTTGTTGAAATTACTGTAGAGACTTGTTGATGTGATTTTTGTGACCGCACTAATCAGCAAAAAAAAGTTGTCTGAAGGCTACTCCATTCTCTCTTCATCAAAGTATTCCATGCGCTAAGATTGCAAGAAAGTTCACATGTTCAACTCCAAGGTTCCGAAATTCTTTGGAATACCCTCAGTAGGTTCGTTGTGATTTGCTGTTTTTCACGAGGGGACTTACACAATTGTTCTTAAGGTTTGCAGTTAACAATAGATGGATGATTGGAAGAGAATTTTATGCGAATGATTCAGCATTTAGGTATGAATTTTCCTAAAAATAATCGGGAAAGTGCGGAATGTAAATGAGTATAGGGATGAGAGAATCTAAATTTTATCTAAGGACAGGACGTGGAATCAACCTTGACAATCTTCAACCAAACTCAGCTCCACCTCACGTTGGACAACTTACACAAAGTTGGTGCAATCTTCAAGGGGATAGCAAGAAATGTTCAAGTTACAATCCGACATCAAGATACCGTCAAGACAACGCATACCAAGATACGAATTACAATTGAAGTTAGGCTTATAAAATTCTCCAGTTGACCACACAAGGCAAACTTGCCGTCAACAAGCTGCTAGTGGTATGGAATAAAATGAAGTTGCCTTGATCAATACCACAAACCCACAACTAAAATCTACTTGCATGAAATGAAAATTATGCTATTTTAAGCTACTTTACGCTACTTTACACTACTTGGAGTAGAAGGGATGAAGAAACCTTGCTAGCTATCCATAACAGAGACGAATTTCACCATCAATGAAAAGATCTTCTATTATGAAAGTTTTACACAACAATCTCTTACAAAAGTTTTCAAAGGAAAACTTTCCTTCTCCTCCAAACTATGCTATCAAACAAAATGTCTACTCTCTGATATCTAGTCTCTACTATTTGATTCTAATTCTAATGTCTAATGAGATACAAATGAGGGGGACTCCCCCTTTTATAGATGGCCTAGTCCAATGGATGGCTCAGATTACAATCAAATGAATGGATCAGATTGAGCCACCTCAGCCCTAACCCTAAAAACCTCCAGAATGGGGAGTGGTACAATAAATGAATCAAATATTCCCACTCACTCCCAAAATAATAAAGGTAATTAATGCCCATAATCAATCTTCTAGAAGGTCATCATCCAGAAGTGTGTTCCTGTTCTCCTTCTCTCTGGCTGCAAACTCAATGAACCTAGTAAGCACAACCTGAACCTCCTGGACAAAAATCGGTGGAATACAATCAAGCTGAAACTCAAGCACCGTGATTGACTGTCCATGCCTTGGGCAAGATTTTCTCCAAGTAGCTAAAGCATCATGCATACTCTGAATCAAGCTAGAGAAAGTAGAAATGTTTTCAAAGTCATCTTGCACAAAGGTCTTCACCTCTGAAAAGAAAGGTGCTAGCCTACCCCTCAAATTATCAGTAGTCACCTCATTGAGATTCAGCCGTCTAGCAAAGATTGCCTCCAAAGTATTCTGGACTCCATCAATGATGTTACTCATAGCCTTCCGAACTCTAGCTGAATCCAATTGTGCTGTGTCAAAGAAACCACGTCCTATGACTACTAAAGAGTACCATCCAAAAAAATTGTACCTATCTCCCTCCTGAATGACTCCTCCATCAATCAACATCTGCAAAGGAGTATGCATCAATGCCTCCAGACGCTGAATAATTTGCTATGATAAACAGGAACATCACCCCAAGCCTGATCAACTATCTCCATACATGCCATAATGCTGGAAGCTTGCTAATAAGCATGAGCAAGGTCTTCCATAAAATTTTCTGTCTCGGCACGAAGTCCTATAACCCATTTATTTGCCTCTTGTGCCATCTTCCTCAACTCTTCCAAGCCACTAACTGATGCTCTAGATAACTCAGCTGGAAGCTCTATTGCTGGAACCTCCTGCCCACAAGGACGAGACAACTGTTGCATATATCCTATCAATGTCTTATGCTCTTTCTTCAATTTCTTATACTTTCCTTCCTTCCTGAACAATCTGTCCTTGAGTGCCTGATAGGAGTTATCACACTCAACAATTTGTGCACCTGTGGGATGTCCTAACTCCATAGTTGTGATCACATAATTCTTTGGCATTGCTTCGTCCCGATCACAATCAACTCGTGGCATTGCTACATGAAGGGTACGAGAGCCATCCTCATCAGTTGATATCTTTGAAAATTTTTGTGCTCTCTTCTTTTGTGGAGGAACACTGATCCTATTCAAAAACTATTCCATCTCAATTCTTGGATCAACTTCTTCACTGGGGATCCTTCTCATTCTATCTCTAAGCCAATTAGGTACAACCTGCTGAATAACAAATGGCTGCTGTTCTTGTGCTTCTACTTCACAGACTTGTTGAACTTCAATATCATTCTGGCGAGGCTCATCGGCCTCTAGTGGCTGAGTATCTCCTAAAACTATATCATCATCCAAAGCCGTCTCCAACTCACGCTGGAAGTGATTATCAATAGTAGTCTCCTCATCATCCTGCTGATCATCTCTAGTAGGTGCATTTATACTTTGGCCAACTGACTCTATCCGTGCTGGCTAATTTTCTTCATGTACCTCCTGCTCCTGATTTAATGCATTTCTTTGATCAACGAAAAGAGAAACCTCCTGAATACTTGGAGAACATGTCTCCAATGGAGTGGGTGATTCAACTACAACTCTTGGAGGCTCCAGCTGAACATGCTCCTTCCTTTGAGACTCTGGACCTCGAGTAATTTGTTTCTTCCTGCTGGTAGTGGGTGTCCTATGATCTCCCATCAAATTGTAGGTCAAGGAAACTGTCCTACTTTTTAGTCTACTCACGTGCCTATCAACCCATGCTCTAGTAAATGTCATGACTGGAATGCAAAGCGTGTCCAAATCAGCTATCTCAGGCTCTGACCAATCTGGGAGTGGAAGCGGAGTATCTCTCACTACCTCATAATCTGGATGGAGAATGTTCATGTCCTCATTCACCTGGTCTGGTACTGGAATGATTTCACACTCCCTGATCATACTTAATGGAAACCTAGAGAACATTCTTTTCCTGACTTCAGCTTCATTTGATGCACTAGCCCAATAATCCTCAATATTTTCCTTATGCTTAAACTCTTTTGATAGTATCCACCTGATGTTGCTATGTGGGTCATAGTGCTATCTGCTGGTGTGATAGGAAAAATGAAAGAACTGAAGTTCGCTTTCAACTTCTCTAGCTGCCTGAAGTGAAGGACACACTTTGTCTGAATTACCCATGACAATAGGGAAGTCAACTCCTCCCTTCTTCTTTCTTTTCTGAATCTTACTGTAGGCAACCAGTTGCCTAGATATTTCTAACATTAAAATTCTATTGGTTGGGTACTTAGGCAACCTATATGGATATGAAGAAAAACATTGCAGCTTGATGTAAGAAAACTTCAAAAACTGTATAAACAAGCACCCATACCTTTCAACTAATTCTTGAGCTTCCCTCGAGATCCTATGATGAGTCCGCTCTTGAAGTGATCTCGTGATGTGCATGGTGAAGGAATCATTGACACGCTTATAATGAGTAGTGCTCGTTAGGTGCAATTGCGGAAAGCCTCATGGATTTTAAACTGGTGAGAGACACAACCAATAGGATCCTTATATGAAATCCCTCTATACTTTGTCATACGAGCCAACATGTAAATGATGTAGGAGCCCATATAGAATGTCTTCGTTCTTCTCAAACTCAAGAGCTGCTCTTGCAAATTATCACTAATCATCGCAACCCAGTTGATGTATTCTTTTTCTTTCCAGCACAAGGTTGATGTAATAAAACATCCATGGCTCAAAAATAAATTCCTGAGGGTAGCCTCCAACTCTACTCAACATCATAATCAGGTCACAATACTACTGCTTCAAATCCTCCGATATAATTTATCTTGGCAACTTTGTATGAGAGGGCTTGGGGTTATTCATCGAGCGAGTGTTAATCACCTTTGTACATCTCTCGAATGTAGTAGTGTACATTCGCTCAACATGTTCTCTTGTTTTATAAATCATCTTCTTGTGTGCTGGAATTCCAAAAGCTTCGCCAATAGCTGCAGGAGTGAGGTTGGCGAGCACTTGACCATCTGGTGAAACTATTGACCTATGATCAGTCTCATAGTAATTAACACACTCCATCATTAGGTCCGAGCACTGAATAGCTGGTAGAAAACCAACAACTGCATACAAGCCACTTCGAACAATGTTGTGCGAAGTGATCGAAGGAGAGTGACCGCCAATTCCCATTATCCGATTCTTGAAAGCTTCTAAATTGAAAGAGCCCAAATTGGTATCAGCCAACTTGCCCAATTTTGAAGTGAACTTTGACTCTGGCATGAAAGGCTTGCTCAAATTATTGATAACTGCCTGCCTAGATACACCATTACTATCTTTGCTAGTTGCCCTTGCTTCAACCATCCTGCAAAACAATAAACATGCATTAGCAAATTAACTTAGAGAATAAATAAAATATGGAGGGGCTACCAGTCGACTTAAAAAAACTTGAGAAGCTGCAACATTCATTTTCATCTGCAAACCTCAACTTCTCTTCTAGCAAACTCAAACTTTCAACACTTAGAAAGTTTCAACAAGCTAGCTTCAACAAATTCAAGCTCTAAGAAAATTTCCAAGTTGGTTGCAGCAACTTCAATACTTCAAGAAATCGGCCAACTTCACTTAGCAACTTGCCAGCACTTGGACTTTTAAATCTCAGCCTTCAGCAACTCACTTCAACTTCAAGTCACACTTCTTTAGCTTCAACAATGTTCTCTTTCAAATCAAATTTCTTCAACAACTGCAACTCAGTCACTCACTGCAACTTCAAGTCGAACTTCTTCAGCTGGTGAAGAAGAAATGAATAAACTTCAGCTCATATAGGCAAGTCAAATTCTAGAAAGAAGCCAAGTTTAGAAAATTCATTAAATTTCCACTACTTCTCTTCAAGAATTTGAATTTCCCTCCTTTTCCAATTTCAACACTTGTCACCTGACGCCTGGAATCTTGACCTTCTAGAATTCAACTTGACTGGCGTATTTTTAATTTACTTTTGAAAATATTTACTTTAAATTCACTCTTTAATAATTTTCATTCACCAGCTGTAGCTTTGTATTTCAACTTTTAATTTTATTCACCTCTGACACTCTGGGAGATTCATCCTGTGAAGAATTCAATCAAAATCATCTAGGCAATCCATTTCGATTTCATCACCTGAAGCATTTTTTCTTCGAAAACACATTTTATTCACTTTGCCTTAGAAAATTTTAAATTTTCCTTAGGAAAATTCATTACTTCAGGTGCTGATTAAAATCTCCATCTCGGAAGCCCCGACGAAGTGCAAAAGGCTTTAAAATCAACTCCTTGTCGAAGATCTTCAATACCTAGAAGAAAATTTTCTTCAGAATGCATCGAATCCATGGGTATACAATGAACGGGTTCATTTAATTTTTCTTGAATTTTGAACCTTAGAAAAATAATTTCTAATCAATTTATTCAGTTCTTCATTCCTGTGAGTGCTTTATTGCTTTGACTTGAAAACTTTTTAATCACAAGCTGGCATCATCTGACTACATCCATTAACAATTTTACTCATGCTTCAGGAAAATTTCACATCTCCACCAGACTTGGGCGTATTTTCCTAAGAAAATTTGTGCCTTAGAAATTTTTTAAATCACTTAGCACGTTTTGTACTTTCACCTTAGAAAATTTTATTCGACTTCAATCACTCTACTAGTGGTGAGGAAAAATTTCATCAACTCACTTAGAGAATTTTTTCCATTGCCTTGGGCGCATTTTACATTTCATGAGGGATATATTTCTTTTTAAAATTCCAACGCCTAGCATATTTTACCTCTTCACCTTAGGCGAACCTCACACTTAGAAGAGAATATCTTATTTCCACGCCTTAGTCATTTTATTTCACCACCTTATAGGCTTAGCATTTCCAACGCCTCCTCCTTTATGCACCTAGGGCGCATTTAGCACCTTGAGGAGGATACCTAACATCCACGCCTAGCATATTTTATTCCATGTCTCATTCAAATTATCATCACCTTACATTTTCAACGCCCTAACTTTTGTCTTCACTTGCCTTGATTTTGGCGCATTTGAGCATAGAAGGAGGACAAAGCATTTGACTCTTTGACTTTGCTAAACATGGGCACATTTCCTATGTGAGAAGGATTTTAAGGTTTTGTCTTCTTCCTAGCTAAGCTGGGTGCATATTGCAAGGGATGGAGGATTTCAACACCATCTTTGACTTTTCCCTGAGCTTCTTAACATGGGTGCATTTCACCCATGTAGGAGGATAAAGCTTCTAACTTAGAAATTTTTCCATGCTTGACTTGAGGTGAGGGCGCAAATGGAGGCATGAGGTGCATATCTTCATTACTTAGAATTTTTTTCGTCATTTTACTTGTGAGGAGCGCGCATTTCACCTATGGAGGTGGATAAACTTTATGCCTTAGAATTTTTTAAACATCCTCATTCTTCATCCCTTGAGGGCGCATATGGAGGGAGCAGGAGGATATTCCAAAACTTAAACATTTTCTTGACTTCCAGCTGAAGATGGGCGCATTTCCTAGGTCCTGCAGGATGAAACTCAAACCTTAGCCATTTTTCCTGACTCTTGCTAGCTCCTCTGTGTCCTGCTATATATAGTAAGTCCTTTGATTTCCATACTTTTGAAGCTCAGATCAATTTGAAATTTTGAGCACAGGACCTTCATGACCTTCTCAGCCTGTTCAAACTGTCACTTTGAGCTAGCCTGCTATTTTTAGCCAATTTCTGAAGGTGGATTGCTATTTAGAGTAACTGCCCGATTTTGTGACTTCCACAACTCCGCTTGACTTGAAATTCAAATGCCATGCTCCTCATCAGGTGACCTGCCCGTTCACACTGGCGCCTATTGCTAATTTACTATTTTTAGCTAGTTTATGGAATGCCTTACTATAAATAGTAAGTGCTCTATTTTCCTTCAAACTTTACTTGTGGATAGCTTGAAAGATGCTGAACGTAGTGGGATACATTGGCTTTCAGAAATTCTGACTTTTTACCCCTCTTTTTGGGTCCCAAAGTTGGAAACCCTAATTTGACTTGCATGCATATCAAATGACCTTTGTTTGACCTTGTTTCTATTGCCCTTTGCCCTGTTTGTGGTTCTGATGCACTAGGAGAGAGCTGCCAAAATGGAACTGCTAAAAATAGTAAGTCTTTGAAAACTAAGCATCCCGCTTTGCATGTCACATCATCGGGAAGCTCTTGAAAAACCCACAAAGAATCACCCAACATGCAAAGAAAACCCTGAAATGCAAACCCTAATAATAGCCTCTAAAGGCTAAACTTTGACAGTTGTTATTTCACTTTGCATGTTACATCATTGCGAAGGTTTCTGAAAACCCAGAAGGAATCTCCAGACATGCATTGAAAAAATCTGCATATAACCATTGAAATATGCTCTGGAAGCTGAACTGCTAAAAGTAGTAAGTTGTCTGTTTCAGCTCAAACTTTGCTAGTGAGCAGCTTGACATGTTCTGAATGTAGTGTGACTGTTGAAACCTCAAGAATGCTGAGAAAATACCCTGAGTTGCACACTTACTAAAAATAGTAAGTTGCCAGAATTCGATAAAACTTTAGTGGAAACTAGCTGGGAGCACACTGACAACAATGTTAGTCTCAGTTTTCAATTTATTCACTTCACTTGATTTTAAATTGACCATGAAAGTGCAAACCCTAATTCTCAGACTTGGCCAAAATTTCACTTTTAAGCTCATAGGTGGGCACACCCTAGAAAGACAGTCAGCAGAAAAAGATAGATAGATAGAGAGAGAGAGAGAGAGAGAGAGAGAGAGAGAGAGAAAACAAAGCCCAAAAGACTAGAATGGAGCAAAAATTAGGGGGTCCCCATCTTGAATGGGGCGATGTGTGAAAAGGTCACAACATCTGGTGACTCCACGAGAAAGTGTTGAAAAACACTTTAAGAATTGAACCTTGATTAATCTTCCTCAAACCATCATGCAGAAAGGACACTTACTCAAAAGGGGAGAAGAATCCGATATTGGATCAGAACACTTTCATCCAAGACCTTGTGAGTGTGTGCATTCATTCCATCTCTAAACCATCTTGACCTCTGGAATTGGTCACAACAAGTTATCTAAATATCTTAACTTCAAAAGCATCTGGGACATTTCCTCGCCACCGGTCAGGCGTCCATAGCCCCGACGAGGTTGTCACTACAATTCTCACGAATATTGCTCCACTGCCGGCCGAGCGTCTATAGTGCTAGTGGAGTTACTCGTTTGCTCCCAAAACCAATATTTCATAATATTTCTTTCATTTTTCATTTTCCTTTCTTTCTTGTTTTTCAGATTTTTCTTTTAAGCATATTTTCTTTTCTTTTGATTCTTCGTCAATTCCTCAATTGGCTGGCAGGCAACAAAGCCTCCAATGGGTTTGAGAATTGTAGTGGCGCTGAAGCAAGATGTAAACTTTTCACTTGCCATAACCTCTCCCAAGGGAAACCAAAATGACTCAGAGTGGAGATAGGTAAGATATTTGAGATCTTTAGACTCATGTGTTAAGAAACAATAATGGGTTAGCCTCCCTAGACGAGCTTAATCTCACACTGGATGATGACAAGAGGAAAACAACCTTGGCTTTTCAAAATTTACACAAAGTCCAATGGAAAGAAACCACGTTGTGAAAATAAAACCATCATGACCCCCTTCACCATGGGAAACCCTAAAATCCTTGCCCATTCCAAACCAAAACCACTTGAGTGGACAACTCAAGGGAAGAACGCCAAACCAAAAACCCGAAGGGCAACAAACCAAAAACAAAAACAAGACAAACCAAAAAACAAAGAAAAGCAATGGGAAAGAGAACCCTAATATAACTATGTTACAAAGTAGGCTCTCAGAGAGAACCTAGGACTGAAAATAATGCTTGAGGAACTATCCATTGACGGGCAATGAGACATCCTTTCTTGTTAGTGTACACAATCTAAATGCATTATCCCAAGGATTTCAGAAATCTGATATGGGCTCAACCACAATTTGTTGAACTTATCATGATCTCCTTTCTTCTCGTGGGCCTTGTCCCAGTATAAGACCAAGTCAGAAATCCAGAAAGACTTGTCCTTAGCTTGCTTATCAAACCATCTTTTTACAACTCCTTGGTGTTTTTCCAGATTCTCCAAGGCTTCATCTCTTTTCTCTTCTAAGTGCATCAGTTGAGACAATCTGGTTTGAATTTGATCCTCTCCTTCGAGGTATTCTTGAATGATCTGGAGAGTTGGAATCCTGAGCTGAACTAGAAAAATAGGATTATGTCCGTAGACGAAGTGATAGGGAGATGTCCCTAGTGAACTCTTTGTTCTAATCCTATCTGCCCATAGAGCAAACCTCAGCTGCGTGTGCCAATCTTTAGGATTCTTGTCCAACAACTTCTTAATGGCATTGAGTAAATTCTTATTTGTGGACTTTGTAAGTACATTCCCCTGTGGATAATAGTTGGAGGAATTTTTTAAATGCGATTCCATATTCAAAGGGCCAGTTGGAAAACTTCAATGATGAGAAAGCTGAACTGTTGTCGCATACTATGGCATGGGGGCATCCAAATCTCGTGACAATATTCTCTTCAAGGAACTTGATTACCACATCTGTCGTGCATTGCTTTAAGGCTTGGGCTTCTGTCCACTTGGTGTAGTAATCCGTTGCTGTCAAAATGTATTTGTGCTGGCCTGAAGATGACAAATTGATCATTCCTATAAAGTCTAATCCCCACTTTGCAAAAGGTCTAACCTCAATCACTGGCTGGAAGGGCATAGTTGGATGCTTTCCTCTATTTGCTGTTGTCTAACAAACATGACAAGCCTTCACGTGCTCATATGTATCTTTGAAAAGCATGGGCCAATAATATCCAACCCTTAAAATTTGATGAGCTGTGGCTAGACTACCTTTGTGTCTAGTCCCAAACCTTTTGTGAAAGTGCTCCATCAACTGTTTAGCTTCTTGTTTTCGTACGCATCTCAAATAAATACCTTCATAATTTCTTCTATAAAGTATTGATCCTTAGAGCATTAATCTTTGACTTTTCATTCTTAAAGCTCTATGTTGGACTGGATTCAAGTGGCGAGGACATCTATGATTCAACAAGTAGTAAACTATGTTGTCATACCACTCTCAAGATTAATGTCTTTAGGTGGTGTGAAGCCAAATTATATGACCTTTTCTAGCATCCTCGCAAGCAATTACAAAACAAAGAATATTGGAATAGGGTGTTAGACATTCATCAAAACAAAGCAGAGAGGACTTATTTCAGATGTTTTAGTAGCAAGTGCCTGGTGTAGATCTTGGGAAAAGGCATGAATCAAATACATGAAACTCAAACCTTAAAGACCCTAATCCAATAATGAAGCATAATTGAACATAGAAACATAAAATAACAAAGCAATATTACTATAATTCCTATGTCATGGTCGAATCACCTTCATTGTTCTTCTCCATTTTGCTTTATATGCTTGCTTGCCCTTAGATTTGAAGTATGCAACAATAAGCCTAGTGATAATGATAGTAAAATATCAAAGATAGTAGTTGTGGTTGTAGCCTTGAAATGAAAGGGATAGGTCTCTTTTATAGAAAACCAAATTTGAATGAAGGGATAGGATTGAAATATAAAGAATGATGTTGATCAATAGATGATATTGCTTAGAGAAGCAAGGATATAGGGTTAGGGAAAAATTAGGGTTTAGTTAAAGATGGACAGTGGAGATTAAAATGTAATAAAACCTTATCAAGGGTAGAGGTTGATTGAAAATTGAAGAGATAAGAGTGATACAAATAAAGCGGTTGTCACAAAAAAAGAGGTTGTTGGAGTAAATTAAATAATTATAAAATTATTTAATTTAGGAGGGAAAGTGAATAATTAAATAATTAAACCTATTATTTAATTATAGAAGAAGAGGGAAAGTGGACTTTTAAATTAAATAACAATTTAATTTAAAAATAGGAAAAAAGGACAAAATAGTAAATTAAAATAATTATTTATCAGTGGAGGGAAAAAGGTGGGATTAAATAGAATTTTATTTGATTTGTGACGGGTACAGGTAGGATAAACCAAATTTTGATTGAATTCAATTTGTCTAGTGAAGGGGGCTCATACATGTTCTGCAATATCACCTGTAAATACCCCACCAGTATGAAAAGTCCTTAATGTTAATTGAGTTCCCGGTTCTCCAATTGATTGGCCTGCAATAATTCCGTCTGCTTCTAATTCGATTAAGTTACTATGAGTAGTATTCTGACCATAACATAATTGACAAATCCAAGATATACTTTTGCAAGTAAAAGGGGTTGGTATATATATTGGTTGTATTTGGAAATAATACAATTTATTGGAAAGTTTAATCCCAATATCTTGATTGCGTGTGGCAATACATCTCCAGTTTATATATACATCGTTTTCTAATACACGACCAATTAGTGTTTGTAGAAAAAAATATTTTTGAATGTTTCTCAATCTTGAGTGAGATTTACAAAAAGACCTTGGATAGTACCACAATTTACTTTACGTACAACAAGGTGTTGTACTACTTCAACAAGTCTATGTGTGAGGTTTTTAATATCTGCTGTTAGTATAAAAGTATCCTCAACTCCTTTACGAGCACCATAACATGAAATAATATATTCTATTAAAGAAAGTCCTTCACAAAAATTCCCTTGAATGGGTAGATCCACAATTTTTCCTTGAGGATTTTACATTAGTCCTCTCATACCTACTAATTGGTGAACCTGAGATGTACTTCCTCTAGCTCTTAAAAAAGACATCATATGTACTGGATTAAGAAGATCAATCAAAGATAGCAAGTTTCCACAATCCATATAGTTAATTGCAAAAGATTTCTGGATTCGATTGTGTGTTAATTTTTGCATCAACATTTTGGATCACACTTTGTGATCCATCATCAGGATGTATGAGAGCACCAAGAGAAGAATGATAAGATGTAGACTAGGATGTATAAGAGGAGCAGTCATCCTAAAATTAAGATTCATTTCTCGTATCAAATATTCACTGGTAGCATGCTATATCACAATCAATTGACGTAATTTTTCCACTGCATGTATATTCCCATAATCACGACGTCTTTCCGAAGCAAACCCTTGTTGCTGTGCATCTTGGATAAGCCATGATTTAGATGGTGTTGTTAAAAGATCATCGATTCCTAATGAAATAGTTGCATTAGTAGCTTGCTAGAAACCTAATATCTTCATTAATTATAGCAAGAAAATGATAATAATTAAATAAATAAGAATTTATTTAATTATAGGGAGAATGGAACATTAGTGACGTAATTAAATAAATATTAATTTATTTAATTAATCAAAGAAGAATAAAAGGGGAAAGTGATTAATTAAATAATTAAAATTATTTAATTAATAGAGGAATATGACCTTAGGGGATAATCAAATAGTTACAATTATTCAGTTATGCGGGGAAGAAGTGGAAAATGACACTTGCAGGTCTAATTTTTTTTCAGTGTCTACATTTTTCTATTTTTTGTACAATGTAGTTTATCACGCCGTGTCAAAGAAATTCAGCTTAGAATATGCCTCAGTAACAACAGGATGGACCTATGCCCCTTCAGATTTTTTTTTGCAAATTTTGAAATTTTCTCAAAAAGTTGAAAACTATTCCGACAAGCAAATTTGATAGGCATGAAAGCAAGGATTACCAAAAGAAATGTTAGCAAGAGGGATGGCTGTTAGCACAGAGTTAGTCAAAAGGAAGATGGATTAATATTTTGCTGGATAGATGCTAGGCTTGCATGTTTATCATCATTGGGTGTTAAATTATAGAAAACAGACAATAAACACTATGGTATGACATAGAATAAGGTGTGCAATGTTATATTTTTGTGAAAAAACACTTGACAGATAAGGAGTGCCATGACGCATACTAGGAGTGAGGTTGCCTTGGTCTTTTTGTCAAGACAAACCATAAACAAAAATCAAAAGAAAAAGTAGGTCATGAGACATCATTGCTTCTCTAAATATTTCTTGGGACATCCTCGAAGCGGCTAGTAACCCAATCAAAGATAAAAAAAAGAAAGAAGACAAACTGGACCAAAAAAGTCAACAACCATATAGATCATTTGCCAATGTTTTCCAATTGTTTCAGGAAGGACACATCTTGTATAAGACAAATGATAAGATTGGGTTTGGTTTCAAGAAATGAGACAAGTTGTATAAGATGCTGAGTCTGGTTTCAACAACACCCTCTCTTGTATAAGACCATTGATTGGTTGGTAAGTGTTGATTTGACGATTAGGCAATCAATCAGTTTGGATTGAAGACTAGTTGGGTAGTTTTCTTGTTGATTCGTGATTTGGTTGATACTCAAATAGCTTTTTGTGTTTGATCAAAGTATCATCTTTAGCAAGTGAACTTATTATGAGATGGATGATGACATACCTGGAAAACCCTAAGGGATTGACCTAGTGCCTCGGGGGCTCATCGAAGATGGCCTTGCCTATGTAGCATGCACAAAGACATCGTAGTTCGATTAGATTAGACCATAGATAATTTAATATGGATTAAATCATGATTGACTCAACTCGACAAGCCCTAAGGGACTGACCTAGTGCCTCGGGGGCTCATCAGTGATGGCCTTTCCTATGTGAAATTGTAGAGGCAAAGTAGTTCGATAGACCTGGAAGACATGACTTGACACTGTTTTTGGGATTTTTGAAGGTTGTTTGGATGTTTTTGGATTTTGATGTTTTCTATTTTTTTGAGTTTTTGACATGTTTTGATTTTTTTGGATTTTTGATATAATGACCTCCAATACCAAGTCTAGGATCTACTAAAGACATGAGTCAAGTACTTTCCCACAGTCAGGTATAGGACCAATTATTAGGGATGGAATTAAATAAGCCTTATTATGGATGGATATGGAAGGAAAAAGACATGAGATGTCAACCGTTCTCAGGCAATGAGAAGGACAACAAAGCATTGTTATAGATATCATGAGGAAAAGTGGAGGTGAGTCCATTATGGGTGAAGGTGAAAAATAAGATAGAATGATTGTAGATGATGGAGCAAAGAGTGACTACAGATGGTGCCTATTTGCAATGTTTTCACCATGGTACTTATCCAAAGTGCCACCGAAGTGGTTTTCACTATTGGATGAATTATTTCTCTTTACTATTTTCTCAAATTTTTGATTTTTTGTGGTCACACAAGATGCCTGTTTACTAGGTTTTTATCGAGGTGACAATTTTTAATTTTTTTTTTGTGAGGCCAGAGGTTGCAAAGGAGTGGAAGACTCTTTCCCAACCATGGGAGTGTCCCCCATAGCTGTTTCCAGTGGAGGGAATAGCTCTTGAACGGGAGTAGGAGGAGTAGGTTGAGAAACAATGGGGGGAGTTGGCTCTAGTGCCTTGGCAGTGGGCCTCTTCCCATTTACTACTTTTGGAGCAGGAGTGGTAGGAGGCCATAGAGGCTAGGACATAGAGGATTCCCCACAGGGACCTTTATTTCTATGATACAAGTAATACCAAGGTCTGGGTGGTTTGGTAGGGAGATTTGATATCCTAATATTGGGTTTACACCAAGCAGGCACCATCGGACTTAGCGGGTAAAATCAAGGAATATTCATCCAAAACTCTTCTTTGGAAAGAGGAGTGGGAGAGCCATCCCGAGGAGGGGGTAGCTTCTCTTTTCCCTTTTGAGAAGAGGAGGCAGCTGGCTGCTGTGCTACCAAAAGGGTCAATTTTGGTTGTCCCTTGTCCCCGGTCTTATACTTCACATAATTCTTGTAAAGCAGGTTCATTCTTGGAGGAAGCGAACTAACCGAGGTGGGCCAAAAGTGATCCAATGAATATCCCACATGGGATACCAAAGGCTGGTGCCCAGTGTCATGCACTACATGCACATCACCTTCATGGGAGAATTTTAAAAATTTGTGGATGATAGAGGCGATTCCATTCATGGAAGCTAGCCAAGGTATACCTAACTTCACTCTGAACAAATCCGACTCTGGAATAACATCAAAAAATATGTCTACAACCCTAGGTCCAACTAGGATGGACAAAGTTATTGAACCATAAGGTTTAAGATCAAGGCCATCATGTGTACGGATGATGGACATCATTTCTTCATACTCCTCTTTATGCAATGAATTAAGCCACACTGTTTCTTTTGTAATGACATTCACTCGACTCGTGGGATCGAGTAAGACCCCTATCACAATGTTCCCATTGAGATGAGTGGGAATGTAAAGGGGAGAGGGCTTATTGTTCAAGGGCATATCCTATGAAGTGAATGTCACATCCAATGAGCTGATCACAAGCTGCACAAAAGGGGTAACAGTAACCATGTTAACACATGCTTCAGGCTGAGTGGTAGACTCGGAGGGATCGATAATCATGTTGGAAAAATGTGATGGGAATGGGTCCGTGTATATCCACAACTCACTATTCACTTTCATCATCGAGTTTTTTGCATTTTGTTTATTCCCATCAAGATGAATAGTACCATCCTCGATGCGATCTTGTATCTCATGACGCAGGTGCATACAACATTCAGTATCATGTCCATTGACTCGATGGTACTGATAGAAGGAATTTGCATCATACCAACTAGGGTAAGGTTCCTTGAGGGGTTTAGGGTTCTCCAAGGTTATGATCTTATCCTTTAGCAACTTCTGTAGGATGGAAGAATAAGATTCTACTAACTTTGTGGATTTCCTATTCTGTCTGAAGCTGTTATCATTCATAGTAGCTACTACATTCGCAACAACCTTACCTTTCCCAAAGATTAATACAATGGAATTCCCTTCTGAATGAGAGTGCAAGGAGGATCCCCTGAACTGAACTACTGTCTATTGATACTCCCGTAGCATTGCACATAGATGCGTGAAAGAAGGGTACTTCATAAGGGGAAGCTTTTCCTACCAAGGTCTCTGCAAGTTCCCTATGAATACCTTTTGTACGTTAGAATCAGGAAACATATACAAGATTTGTGAGAATAGCGCTTGATACTGTGCTATGAAATCAATAATATTTTCATTATCCCCTTGCTTGTATCATACAAGATCCAAACAGGTCATTTTTAGTTTGATGTTGGCTTGGAACTGTCATAGAAACTGATTCACAAGTTGGTCAAATGAGAAAATAGAGTTATCTGGTAAGGAATAGTACCACTCGAGTGCTATATCCTTAAGAGATTGAGGGAATAATTTTTCCATCGATGCATTGTGATGGAAGAAATTTGTGCATAGGGAATTGAAGGCAGACACATGCATTTGCAAGTCCCCTTTGCCACCATATTTCTCAAATTTGGGAATCTCCATTCCTTGTGGGAAGGGAGTACTTAAGATTGCTATAAAAAATGGACTATGTCGAAAGAAGGGTTGAAAGATAGGCTTGACAGAGGCTTGGGAGAGGCTCGCCACCTGGCTTTGCATCTTTCCCATATTTTGAAGAAGAGTGTTAAGAATAGGGTTGTTAGATGACATAGGACCAATGAGACCTCCTTTAGAACCACCATCGGAGCCACCTCTAGAACTGCCAATGTGGCCACTGCCAAAACCACTGCCAGTAGGGCCTCCACCGGAGCCACCTCCACTTCCAAATGCACCACCATGGCCTCCACCTAAACCACCTCCGCCAGTGCCACCCCCGCTGCTGAGGTCTCCACCACTACCAAAGCCTCCACCACTCAACCCTCCAAAACCTCCACTACTAAATGTGACAGGAGGGGTGAAACTAAAACCCAAAGGTATTCTGTTTGCTTTGATAGTTTCAGACCTCTTGGAGGTAGAGGGGATTTTGATTGATGGGATTGTGTTAGCCATGTATATAGACATGGGAGGCATCAACAGTCCTAACTGTCTCTTATGTTCTTCGAGAGTGGCCCCTTGTATGAAGTTAGGGTTGTTTGGGGGGGCACATGCTTCAGTTAGATTAGAGAGACTAGCGAAGAGTTCTATGTTTTTCTAGTCCTTTCCCACCATATACTTTATTTTTTTGATAACTCGAGTGGCCCTAGCCATCTTTGGGTCTTTTTCTAGGTGATTTTCCAAGTCATCCAATCCTTTGCTAAGGGTAGCGATGTATTTTGAAGGAATGTGAACGACCTCATGCTTGTCTACCGATGATGGTGTAGGAGACACATGAGGAGTAGGGATGTGGTCGGTCTCATCAGAGAACCCTACCTTTCCCCTTGACAACTACTCCTGAGCAGCAAGACCAACGACAAATAAAAAAAAAAGGCCTATAGAAAAACCAGAAGTGATCTTCATCATCTCCATCGGAAGGTGTCATACACTTCTCCTAACAACGTACCCAAAATTCATAGACTAGGTTGTGATGCTCATAAACCTTCACAACACTCAGGAGTACAACGATCATAAGGTACTAGAGAAAAGCTTCAACATCGATGAATGAGTAGATGATGCTTCATGTTAGGTTCACCAAAAATGTAAGAGAGGGGGACCAACCACGTCAAGGCTCCAGGTCACTGAGAGCCAAGAGCAGAGGGATGCCCTAACTTACCTCACTCTAGAGGGGTGTTTTAGATAGAGGTCGAGAATGATGATGACTATAAAGTACCTCAATCACCATGTAGACCCAAAATCCAAGTTCAGGCTAGGCGAGCTAGTTTTCAGAGTCAATACTATACCTTAGACAACTCTTTTTCTGAGGACACAAGCATAGTTCTGGGATGGTAGCTCAGTGTGGTAGCATCTCTTAAGCATGCTGGCATCCGTACGACTAGAGGAAAAAAAGTATAATATAAACTATTAGAAAATGAACTAATGATCTAGCTAGCTATTCTAGAATGAGCAAAACAGAAAAATAATGTACGAAAAGTACAAAAAAGGTGATAAAGTTGATAGATGAAGGATAAAGTAATGGAGATGATCTCACCAAGGTGATAGTTTTCTAGCTAGCTCCAAATGCACGTCCAACTACACACAAAAAATATGGGAAAATTGTTGGGGCTGTATAGGGGTCTTCCTCAATTAGACCCTCGTTTTGGTGTTTCCTCCTCCACAGACAGCCAAATAGCAATGAGAGAGAGATATGCGATAAAGAAGTAAATAAAGTAGGTGTAATAAACACTACAAAATAGTAAAGTGCTACTCAACCAAATCACAAAGGAGAGGAGTGAAATGTTACCACCTCCACACAAAAGCTCACTAGCCAATGGAGGAGAAAGTGGAATTGGAAAGTTTACCACAACCTCGACTGTGATGAAGGGAGGTCTTGCAAGACTCCAAGCCCATGCTGCTATGGCTTGCTTCACACTTGCTTTGTAGAGTTGATGGAGTGTTGATGGAATGGAGTGTTGAAGTGCTGCTAAAGAGTGAAGAGAATGCTGAAAATGCTTGAGAATGTGAAAGAAGGATGCAAGATATTTTGAAGAGATTGCAAGAGAGTGAGATTGGATTGCTAAGAGATGGAATGAAGTGAGAATGGATGAATTTTAAGGAAGAAGGAAGAAGAATCTACCATTTTCGGGGTCGGTTGGTTGAAGAGGGACGTTACAAATTGAACCCAATCAAAAGTGTAACGCCTTTTCCAACTTCAGAAATAGGAATCTGTCAGGGACGTTTGTGTTTCGTGCATGTGTCTCTGAAAAATATTCTCTCACTGACATAAGAGACAAACTCCAAGTGGAAGGAAGATATTTGGGTGATGTGGAATTTTTCCTTCAGATTTGATTTCTTAAGGTGAAGGTATGTGAAAGGGGAATTTGCGTAAGGGGTGAAAATTAACTCCTATACAACTAAAATATCATAAATCTACACATATACACATAAGATCTTCTCCCATGGAATAGATAAGCTCACCTCCCAATCGTAGGTTTTCTCAAAAACTACCCCCAAACTAGGAGGTAACCACAGGGTATAGCTACACACAAAAATAACATGAAACAATCGATTTCAAATGACAACAATCAACAAAGATACTCTCAACCAAGATTCACACATTTACATAAGGATTCTTCAACAATTCAAAGATGGGGATAGAGGTGGACTTCACTTCTATATGGGGATATTTTTTACAAGTAGCAATGACCAACACATCATATTTTCTTTCTCTTCCAAACACCCATACACCACAACTCTTCATATCATACACGATCCATACTACAATCTCCCAATACACCATACCATCATGAAATAAAGTGGGGTACTCATACCATTTTTAGTCTCTCATTCTCAGAGGAACAATCTCCACACAAAGGTTCTTACTCATTCCTATCCCCTACAAGGATGCTCTTCCCACATTGGGTGAGTTTATCCTATACAAGCCCAAACCCAAATACTTGGAAATGCAAAGGCACATAAAAAATGAACAAACAACCCACATAAACAATATTCTCACACTTCTATACACAAGAGATAAAAAGGAGAAACATACATACAAGTAAAGTAAATCTTACCTCAAATCCAAGCCAAAATGAAGAGAAATTGAAGATGAATTCCAATATTCTATCCATCCAATCCCAAGCCAATAATTTCTCTTCCAAAGCAATCCCAACCAAAAATTTTTAAAGAAGAACCCTTCCTTTGGATTTCCAAATGATTGAAATAGAAGTCAAGGGTTGAAAACCCTTGGAGGAGGGAGTGACACATGTCAATCTCCTATTCACTCCTATGGACACACCTGCCCACAAGTTCTCACACATGTGTGAAAAATCTTGGGAAGTGAAAGGCCAAAGAGTGTTCAACACTCAACAAAGGCCTTCAAATCTCATAAATGAGATTTTGGAGCCAACACTCCAATCCCATCCCCAAAATGCGTCACTTTTCTTAATGGCCCATTAAGAAGGGTCACAACTTGCAATTTTAAAAAGTTATGGGTTTGATTAGACTCCTAACCCATAGGTAACCATCCTAGGGGTTAATTAAGGTTCAATTAACCCAATTTAAGGACTAATTAAACCTTTTTAAACCCTAAAAAAGAAATTGAAATTCAAACATAATAAAATAATTTTCAAAATGCCCCAAAACCTTCATCAAAATTTTAATTGGATTTAAACACATAGTCACAAGATTCAACATTAAATATTTTTAATCACAAAGTAAAATGAAACATAGAGAGGCTATGGTCCATTCTCCAAATGGACCATAGTGGGTTTCATTTTGGATTAGCACAATTGAGTACCCTTGGTTACTTGCAATCTCATTGGCCATGGGTGTGTACCTGCACACTCAATTTCCACATGCCAAAATATTGCATGCATGATAATCAATAATTAAATAAACAATTACATATGCCTATATTTAGCACAATCTAATTCATATCTAGTCATGCATAATAAGGAATCCACATCGTCACCAAATTAAATTTAGTATCTTATCAATTCCATGTCATAAAAAAGTTATCCATTTCTATCGTGATAACTAGATCATATGAGCATATCAATAAAGGAAGCACAACGTGCATATACTCATCATATCATGATAAACACAAAACAAGCATAACATCAATTGTCTATGATCATCCAAAATTGTCCAAAACACATAGAGTATCAACAAGATTGAATCAAAAGATAGTCAAATTGGTGTATAAACTGGTAGGCCTCATATCCTCTTCCCTTAGGAATGGCCTTCCTCCTAGAATTCATAAAAGAGGTGAGGATTTAGGCCCCTCAAATGTGAGACATCCTCCCAATTGATTGCTACCTTGTCATAGCAATCCCACTGGACCCTAACTTGGTCCAGCTCGTGGCCTCGAAGAGCCAACATCCATTGAGCCAAAATGCAGATGGGATCCAAAGCTAACTAGTCATCCGAATTCACCTACAAAGCATCCCAATCCAACACATGAGAAACATATTGTGGATGCACAACGGGCTAGGTGGCATGGCTAGATGATAAGCTATGGAACCTATCTGCTCGAAGGTCTCGAATGGACCTACAAATCGTGGTGAAAGCTTAGATCCCTTTCCATAATGGATTGGAATCTTATGTGGTCGCACTCTCAAAAATACATGGTCACCAATTGAGAAGCTCTGACCAATCCTCTTTGCATTGAAATACTTCTTCTGATGATCCTATGCCTCTTGTAGACATTGTCTAATGAAGAACACCTACTATTCCACATACATAGCAAGGACCCTTAGTGTAAGCCTGAGTTGACTTGGTCCTACTGAACTATTGTTCCCTAGTCCTAGTAGAACCATTGTGTCCTCCTTGGTTAGACTGGTGTGAACGTACTAAGGTAGAACCCTATAACTAAGAACACTGATCTCTGTGGGAACCTTGAGATTGCTATGGCCTAGAGTGACCACCCTGGAAGTCCTGCTATGGCCTAAGCCTCTAACTATGTTGTTGTTGTTGCAGTGGTGGCGTAGATAGTCCCACAGAAGGTTTAAATCCTCCCTTCACAGGAAGGGGAGGTCATCAAAAACCATGTGACTAAGTAGCCTAGTTGTGGTTCTGAAACCACTCTCGTTCCTCTTGAGACTTCCCCTATCTCCTATGCTATGAAGGATTTCTCCATAGAAACCCAAAGGTTCTCTAGATCATCCATACACACGTGTCCTGATATGCCTACATTTAGTCCCCTAATAAAATGGTTGAAAAGAATCTTCTCATCCTAGATATAGTCCACATATTGTAGTAGCTCAAGGAATCAATTCTCATACTGTGCTACCGACAATCCCCTCTATTGAGGTCATGTAACTCATCAATGCGGTGCTGTAAAAAATGATCAAATAAATAGAATGCTCAAAAATGTTCTAAGAATGTCTCCCATGTGAGAGTGTCAATAGATAAGTGGTGCTTGCGCTCCTCCTGGCGCCACCAAGTAGAGGATGGACCTCTAAGAAAAAGTAATTTGTACAACATGCTTTTACATTGCTTGCATATGCACGCAATACAAAGAAACTATCAAGACTGAGAAGCCATGACTCAGCTCCTTGTCCATCTATGGATCCCTCAAAATTATCTAGTTTGAGTCAGAAAATTTAAAACATGATCTCCTAAATATTGGTATGCTCTATCCCAGACTGCTACCTCAAGATAAGGTATTTATAGTGGAGGATATAAGTGAACTGATCCCATCTCTCCCTCCTCATCACACTCATCTAGAATGAGATGGGGACTCCTACTACGCTCTCTACACTCTGACCCATGTACCTCGGTCGAGTGATGAGTTTTCTCTGGTCTAGGCCCCTCCTTAGTTGTTGGTAATCAAGCATGAATAGTCACAATAAAGTCCTCTAGTGCATGGAGCATCTGAGAATTGAGGTTCTATGGAGAACCATGCAGTGGTTTCTCAGAGACATGTGGGGGTGGCGGTGGCTCCTTTGATCAGTCTCCCTCTACATTACATCAACGACCATGTCCATGACCACATCCACACATACTCCACTTCCTAGGCACCATCCTCTATGATAACACTGTACAAATTATTAGCATGGAAAAAACATATGCCCAGAGTTCTCGGTTGTGGAACCTAGGATTTGATACCAAAAATGTCATGCCCAAAATTTGCACTATGGTAAAAACACAATAATTTTTTTGAATACCAAGCAACCCATGCTATCTCTATAGTAATAACCATGCAACCTTTAGCCCTATTAATGTTAAGGGTTTCATTAGGAAATCATAGTTGATACAATTGAATTTTCGGTGCAACCTTGAGGGGTTGCGAAGGTTGGGATTCAACTTTCTTTAAAGCTATGTTAGTGGGTATGCAACCATTTCTAGAGTCCTTTTCCCCTAGATAGTTTCATGGTTGGTTGCCACCCACTTAGGTGAAGTAAGAGATCAGAAAACACACCAAGGATACCTTAACAACATAAGGGGTACGAAGTCAATCATGAATGGCTTGAAAAAACTCAACCTTGCATATTATAATTTGATTAGATAAAGATTTAAATAGGGATGGATTCATTTAATGAGGATTGAATTTATGAGTAATTAGATCATGGTTCAAAATTAATAACATGCTTATGACAAGATAATAACCTGATCATTTTGGATGATGATTATTATGTATAACATAAGGATATACTACACCTAACACCTCAAAGCAAGAAGAATAGAGAGGTGAAGTTCGGTTTGACCTCAAACTTTGGGTTTCGAAATTAACTCTTTCTAAATGTATTGATGAAAGGAGAATCGAACGGCCAGGTTTGAAACATCGGTGATCGGGCATCAACAATACCTTTTGTTGAATAACCTTAGCAAAAATAGAAGCATGAAAGGATAAGTCCAAAAAAGTTTGACAGCGGACATAAAAAATACTCTTTGCCAAAATTCCTAGAGGAGAAAAAGATTGAAAAAGGAAAAGTATGCTTATGTTTTAGACATTGAGCTTTGGTCATACCCTATACCAAAAACCACAATGAAAAGAAGATCAAAAGAGTGAAGTCTGAATTAGGTTTCGGGTATTTGGCTTCAGTCATACCATTTGTTGAAAGTCTCAACCAAAAGGAGATAGGAAGGTTTAATTTCAAATGAAACGTTGGACTTTGGTCATCGATAAAGCCACACACTGAATTCCATTATGATGAAGAAGACAAAAAGGGATAAGTTCAAAAATGTCAGACATCAAGCTTCGACAATTACCTTTACCAAATACCCAAAAGGAAGAATAAAATGGTGAAGTCCAAAGACGTTAGACTTCGGGCTTCATCAATATCCTCTACCAAAATATTGAATGAAAAAAATAGAACCAAGTGGTTAAGTCCAATAACATTGGACTTCAGGCTTCAACAATTCCCTTTGTCGAAAGCCTTTAAAAAAAAGAAAGAAAACCCAAAAGGATAAGTTTGATATCTTTGGACTTTTGGATTCAATGATATCATTTACTGAATACATTTATCCAAGAGGGAAGGAATCCAAAAAGGTTAAGTTTGTTGATGCATGAGAATAAGTGATTCAGGCATTGCGGGTCAGAAAGATGGCCTACACCCATATGTAAAGGAATTTAAGTGGCACCACGGAAGGTAGGACCCCGAACTTCGATGATTTAAAGTAAGTCAGAGTTCGCACTTTGATGATTTAGAGGTTAGGACAATGGATTGCAATAGAGAAGGATAGGTAGAAGGTAACGAGTAAGGCCGATGGCTGAAACCTGATAGGTCATAATGAGCTTTAGACTTAGGAAATCAGACATGTCTTTTAAAGTACACCAAGGCTCTTCTAGCATAAGGTAAGGGGGATTAGCAATTCCCAACTCCCGACTAACATGAATGATGGTAGCAAAGTGTTATATTGTGAGGGACTTGTGTTGAATTTGGTTAATTCACGAAGGCCAACAATTTGGTGACATATGGAAAATGACGATTGCCTCAATGGGTTCACCTCCTCGTTGTGAATCATCAAGGTACAACGACCAAATTTAAAACTACATTAGTTGGAGCAATAAATTTCCATTCCAAAAGCGATAGAAGTAAACTCCCACACAAGGTTTGGAGTTATGATTCTGACAGGGTAGGGTGAAGGCATTGAGTGAAATCTTGTGTTAGATTTGATCGATGCCAGAGAGGGTAAGTTCAATAAATTTGGTTGATAGTGGAAGGTACGATGTAAGAAACTTGACGATGAGGTAGGAGTTGGAGGAATGAATTGACATAGCAATCTACAGGTTTCCCTTCTAAGTAGTTGGCTCAACATGGAACATACCTCCCTAACAAGGATACATAGAGGATCTCAATTATGTGATTACTCTTCTCCACATGAATGTACTAGTTCAACTATTCACAAAACATTATATCTCCAATGTAAGGGATATGATTTTATACTCGACACAATTGACACATAGTATCGATTGGATTGGAGGAGTGAATTAAATGGTCATTCCAAAACATTCATTTATATACAAAAGTATTCATTTATACAGTAATAGAAATAATCATATATTCTTCTAGAAAAATTACAATTCAATTTTAGGAGAAGAAAAAAACAATATGATACATGTTTTCCAACCTGGACTATAACAAACTTCTACACAACATTTAATACATTACAAAATTGTATTCAAATGAGAGAACTCCATTTCATTTTAGAATAGTATGTATCAATTCCCTTAAAACAAGAACAACAACAATAATCTCTTCTTACTAAGCAACAATGGTAAACACATTTATTCCATCTCTTTCAACGACTTGAATTCAACACTACACTGGAAGTAAAGAAGCTAAAGTCATAGTTATAATTACAACAAATAAACTTATAAACATGTGTTACAAACACTGTATCAATTGTTCCATTCTCTCTATTCCATTGTATAGGAAGAGGTGTTTTTCTATATACTAGAAGCTGCAATATCATAGACCTACACATATACACAAGATATTATCCCATGGCCATAGATAATCTCACTTCCTAGCCGTAAGTTTTCTCACAAACTACTCCCGAGCTAGGAGGTAACCAAAGGGTATGGGTACACACAACAATAACATTGAACAATCCATTTCAAACCACAACATTCGACAAAGATACTCCTGACTAAGATTCACACATTTACATAGGGATTATTCAAGAATTCAAATATGGGGATAGAGGTGGACTTCACTTCTATATGGGGAGATGTTTTTACAAGTAGCAATGACCAAAACATCATATTTTATTTCTCTTCCAAACACCCACACACTACAACCCTTCATATCATACACCATCCATACTGCAATCTCCCAATACACCATACCATCATGAAATAAAGTGGGGTACTCATACCCTTTTTAGGCTCTCATTCTCAAAGAAGGAACAATCTCCCCATAGAGGTTCCTACTCATTCCTATCCCCCATAAGGATTCTCTTCCCACATTGGGTGAGTTTATTCTATACAACCCTAAACCCAAACACATAGAAATGCAAAGGAACATAAAACTAAAAATGAACAAACAACCCACATAAAAAATCTTCTCACACTTCCATACATAAGAGATAAAAATGAGAAACACACACACAAGTAAAATAAAACTTACCTCTAACCCAAGGAAAAATGAAGAGAAATTGATGATGAACTCCAATAATCTAACCCTCCAATCCCAAGTCAAATTTTTCTCTTCTAAAGCAATCCCAACCAAAAAAAATGAACCCTTCCTTTTGCTTTCCAAAGGATTGAAATAGAAGTCAAGGGTTGAAAACTCTTGGAGGAGAGAGTGACACATGTCAATCTCCTATCCAATCCTATAGACACACCTCCCCACAAGTTCTCAAACATGTGTGAGAACTCTTGGGAAGTGAAAGGACAAAGTTTTCAACACTCAACAAAGGCCTTCAAATCTAATAATGAGATTTTAGAGCCAACACTCCAATCCCATCCCCAAAATATGTCACTTTTCTTAATTGCCCATTAAGAAGGGTCACAACTTACAATTTTTAAAAGTTATGGGTTTGATTTGACACCTAACCCATAGGTAACCATCCTAGGGGTTAATTAAGGGTCAATCAACCCAATTTAAGGACTAATTCAACCTTTTTAAACCCTCAAAAAGAAATTGAAATTCAAACATAATAAAAGAATTTCCAAAATACCCCAAAATCCTCATCAAAAGTTTAATTAACTTTAAACACCTAGTCACAAGATTCAAAATTAAATATTTTTAATCACAAAGCAAAATACAACATAGAGAGGCTATGGTCCATTCTCCAAATGGACCATAGTTGGTTTCATTTGGCTTAGGAAAATTGAGTACCCTTGGTTACCTCCAATCCCATTGGCCATGAGCATGTACCTGTACACTCAATTTCTGCATGTCAAAATATCCCATGCATTATAATCAATAATTAAATAAGTAAATTCCATATGCATATATTTAGCACAATCTAATTCTGAATCAATAAATTCAATATCCATAATCAGTCTTCCTCTAGCAATAACATATTCTATCAATTCATATCTAGTCATGGCATAATAAGGAAGTCACATTGTCACCAAATTAAATTTAGCATCCTATCAATTCCATCTAGTAAAACAATCATCCATTTCTATCGTGATAACCCGATCACATGATCATATCAATAAAGGAAGCATAACGCGCATATATTCATCATATCATCATAAACACAAAACAAGCATAACTTCAATTGTCTATGATCATCCAAAATAGTCCAAAACATATAGAGTATCAACATGATCAAATCAAGAGATAGTCAAATGGGTTTATCAACTAGTAGGCCTCAAATTTTCAAATAATTTTTTTAATATAAATTATTATGTTTTCTATTTTTTAATTAATTTTTAAGCAAATTGGTCGATAAACTTAAAATATCAAGCCTTTTTTTGTTTTTTAACAACTTTTCATTTGTTAATTCTTTTGAAAAATTAATTATATGACATCAATCTTCAAAAAATTTTCTACACAATTAAAAAAATTCATTTTTTTTTAATTCTATGTCCAACAATGATGTCTATACATGTGAATTTTTAAAAACAACAATTAGGGCCAATAAAAATTCAATAAAAAAAATCTATTAAAAAAATTACAAAACAATATCCTCATCAATCTTTAGGTTGTTAAATATCTTTCCTCAAAAGGGATTAGAAAAATAGTTTTATTTAGTTCAAAAAGTGTTGTCCCTACATGTGTATGGTATGGTAAAAAAAGGTGACATTTAAAAAGTGGTGTTTATACATTCCTATTAAAATTTAATTTGTATCATCTAAGTATTAGAGAAAATTACATATTTGGAAACTAGATTTAGAATAATAAGTTTCATATTAGTGAAATTTTTTAAGATTCAATGTGTAATGGATTCAAATTTTTAGTCCAAGTGTGACAAATTCTAAAAAATATCAAAAAAACTTCCACTTTTTGAGCTTTTTGTGGACCCATCTTTTTGCATCAACCCCTAAATCTAACTCTAATTGAATCCTAACCCAAGCTAAACATAGGAAACCCTAGTTTGTGATAAGTGATGAACATTGGTAGAGTATTGATATGTTGGGAAAAGGGGGAGATCCTATGTCCTCAATGCAAATAACCTAAGATCCAAGGGGACCTCTTCCCAAATTTCATTAGAATACCAACCGAAAAGTCAAGAGATTGAATTTCAACCTTAATGGTGAGACGATCAGACCTAGGTTGGTAAATTATTTAAGACCTTAGGATGATTAGGAATGATTTGAAATGATGAAACTAATTGAACTATATGACCTCATATGTAAAATACAAATTCTCAAAGGTAAACACACTAACAATAATTTATAGATAGATCTAGGAGATATCACAGAGCATGTACCTATCACCAAAAGCTGATTTCAAAACGTTCATAGTGACATGTTCACCCCTGGGTGAATGGGTCCTTGTGATCCTTTCCAAAACTTCAAAATTTGGTGTTGTAGTCCTCTATTTACACTCAATTCATGTACCTACTGCAGTGTAGTAAAATACATATCCTTGCATTTTCACACTTGTTTGGTCCCGCCTTGCTTTATTTATCCCTATTTATGTCTTAATTGGTCCTATTTTTCATCCACAAGCCCTATGAACTATATCTTTCTATTGCTAATATCATCAAACATCAAAGGGTAAATGATAATTTAATGATTATGTTTGAGTGTCCCTAATTTTTGGGTCGGGACTAAGACACCACCTAGGGAGTCTTTGTCGCCCAAAGGTCTTAGGACCCTAATTTTGAAAGCACCTAAATAGGTCCCTTTTTGGAGTTTGTGCCTCGAGTTTCATGCCTCGGGACTAAGACGCCTCTCAGGGCGTCTTAGTTCCCATTAAGGTATTTTTTGGGATTTAATTTCAATTTTTGGTAGGATTTATCCTCCTTTAATTAATGAACTCATATGTTAGCTTGGTGTGGTGTAATTTCAGGATATTAAGCATAGATAAGTATAAATATAAGGTTCCTTCATTCATTTTCACATCAAGTCTTTTGTGAGAGCATTCCTAATTGCAAATTGGAGTCCACAAGAGCATTAAAGATCAATTCATCAAGCATTTGGAGCCATCATCAAGATTCAAGCATCATGTCAAGGGTTTAGTGCATCCATTCATGTTGTCGAGCCAAGATTGTGGATGTAGTATTAAAGATCTATTTGCAACCATTGTTCACATCATATCCAAGGATCCAAGATCTACATTCTTCATGGCCACTATATGGTAGATTACAAGTTTGCTTCACAAGACATCATAGAAGGTGCTAACATTTATATATTTCATATTTCATGCTTCATTTCATCATTTGGTTTAATTACCAACGAGGGGTTTGACCAAGGAAAACCACCATTCTCTAACAATCAAAAAGTTTTTCTTCTCTTGCATGTTTGTGATTGCATATTTAGGTTGAGGATTTGGAGATCATTTGAAGTGAAAAGTTACAAAGTTGCATTGAAAAATTGTCACCTTCATGGAAACTCACCTACAGGCCAAATCTAGAAGTTTCAGGACCTAAGATCTGAGAAGAAGGAAGTGTAGATCTTGAGCCTCAGGACTACTTTCAGAAATTTTAGAAATTTAGATTGGGACTAAGATGGTAGCAAGGGTTTCTTAGTCCTCCAAGTGCATTTTTGCAGAGATTCTTTCAGATCATGTTCCAGCATCCGAAGATTCTGCATTTGCCCCAAAAAAACAACAGTGGGACTAAGACAATAGTAAGGGCATCTTAGTCCTCCATAGCACTTTTGACAAATTTTTTACATTTCTGGAATCCTCATTTCATTTCTAGACTTCCCAGGTACATACCTCATAACTTCCAGTTGCTTAATTTCATCTTTTGCATCCTTCATTTAGCTTGCATTACTAGGTTTTGTAGGTTGAATGCTTACTTGTATTTTCCAAGCATTTGCTTGGTGGTGAACCCCTCAAGGCTAAAAGAACCCCTCCTAGGTCTTCTTTGTTGAGAATTGACTCACCCTTTGGGGTTGATAGTCGATCCAATTATGACACCTAGGACATATTTGAATGATAATATAAGAATAGTGGTGTTCTATGACCTAGGCCATAAAGCATCTCCATTTTCCTATTATTCATTTTGGTGAACCTAACCTTTTTAGAGAATTCATTTTCTGATTTGGAGTCCATTAAAGTCCTAGATCTAGGTTGCATTCATTTTTGCATTGTATCTTGCATTAGTGAAAGTGCATCTAGGGTTTCTCATACTTGTATTAGTGAAAGTGCATCTAGGGTTTCTCACATTTGTATTAGTGAAAGTGCATCTAGGGTTTCTCACATTTGCATTAGTGAAAGTCCATATAGGTTGCATTTTTGCTTTCTTGCATCATTTTATCTCATTGAAAAATTGAAAAGCACATTTTTAATCATCCTAATTGCATTCAAAATTGAAAAAATTACATTCAACTTTGCACCCAATTGCTCATCATTAGTTACTTTTTCTTGCGTTCATTTGCCTAGTTTTCTGTTTCTAAACATCAGGTCCCTAGGTAGGCAACCTAAGAACACTATTAACAACTCAAAATTTTCTTTTTTTTCCTGTAAGAAACCTCTACTTGGAAAAAAATGCCCTTCCTGGTGTTTTAGTCCCTCTCAAGGTTTTTGGATCAGAACCCTGTCTGAGTTGATTGCATTATGTTCCAATTTTTGGAACCTTCAAATTCCTTCAGTAGGACCAAGATGCCCTTACTGCTGTCTTAGTCCTTGTTGAGTTTGAAGCTACAAGTTTCAGGATTTAAATTTTCTTTTCTTTACTTCCTAAGCCTCTTGGTAACATATACTATAAGTCTGGAAAGTTTCGGGAACATCTATTTTATGCATCTAGGTCAAAAACATCAATTTAGGGCTATCATTTTTGAAATCATTTCAATTACAAGCATCATTAGATATGAAAATGCTCACATTTTTGAAACTTTGCATAACATGGATAAAACTAATTTTCACTTTTGCATATTCAATGTTTACATTCATAAAACTTTACATAAGTTTGGTAAAAGTGCTTTTCATTTTTGGATATACATTGTTTGTATTCTTATAGTTTTGCATACATTGGATAAAAATGTTTAGCATCTTTGGATACACATTGTTTACATTATCAAAGCATTGCATGAGATGGTTAAAATTGCTTTTCATTTTGGTCAAACAATGTTAGTACCTTACCTTTCTAGGCACGCTAAGAAAAAGTTCATATCCCCTCCCTATGAGAGTGTTTTAGTGAAAGAGACCTTGGACAATCCCAACAATCATATTTATTCTTCTCCTAATATCTCTCTTATTGGTGAAGAAGATATTTTAGTGTTAGAAGAACCAATCAATGAGAGTTTTGAGAGTCCTAGTTGTTTCTCTCCTTCTACCTCTCTTAGTGGATAAGACATTGATGAACAAGACAATTCAATCAATGATAACTCCCTTACGTGCAATGAAGTCATCTTAGAAGAACTAATCCTTGAATGTCAAGAACATTTGGTTTGTACTTCTCCTAAAAACTATCGTACTAGGGAAGATATAAAGGTTGAAGAAAATGAGAACATTGACAATAGTAATTCCTTAGATGAAGATGTTGAAGTAACATTAGACTCCTCTTCACTAAGAGATCATGAAAATAAGGACAAGTCTTCTGAGGTTATGCACATTAAATACCCCTTGGAGTACTCTCCCAAGCCTTAACTTATCATTTGTCCACCCTCTCAAAAACCACAAGTTCAAAACCAACCCGTCCTTATCCTCGAACCACCTAAGAACAATGTTTCACAACAACCGAGTTACAACACCATTTCTCATAAATACAACACTAGGAAAAATCCGCAACCAAGATAAACACCTTCAACATCCCTCCCATTGCCTGATCCTATCTTACTAGGTCCCCCTCATTTTCCTTCACAAAGTGGAAAGGAGTATGATCTTGTCGAACAACTTAAGAATACTCCCACAAAGATATCCCTCTAGGACTTGATTCAAAATTCACCTATCACACTATGCTTCAAAGTTCCTTACAACAAGTTCCTATCCCATCTAATGTGCAATTGAATGACATAGCAACAATGATTCAAGGAATAAATTTCGACAATTTTTTCCACCAAAGTGAGCTCCCTCCTTTGGAAGTGCAAAAACAAAATGATGCTTTCATGATCATAGCTCAATACAATATGAAAAGGATAAAATGAACCCTTTTTGACAATGGATTAGCCTTAAATGTGTATAGTGTAAACGTTTTGGATAAGCTTGGTGTCAATAAATAAAAAATCTAACCCACCTCTTCATCTATTAATGACTTTGATAATGTGCAAAAAAAATAACTTGGTGTAATCACTTTACCTATTAAAGCTAGAAAGGCCACATTAGAGACATCGATACATGTTATGCCTCATGATATTTCACATAATCTTATTTTAGGAAGACCGTGGATTCATGCAATGAATGAGGTGCCTTCCACTCTTTATCGTAAAATGAAGTATGTCTACAACAACAAAGTGTACACACTTGAAGCTGACCCTGCACCAAATAGTTGTTTGAACATTGAGAAAAACAAAGAGAATCCTTTAAAGACATTAACACCAGCTACACAAGTAGAACCCATGCAAGAAAAAAAAAGATAGATGTCCTAAACTCATCACAATGATATCACTAGATGATGTGGGATCATTGAATTTCAAACCAACATTCATGGGAGAATACAAGATCATAAACAAAGAGTTAGACAAGGGAAAAGAAAAAAGTGGTAATATCAACACAAAATTTGGAAGACCCTTCGAAAGCATCCACTTCAACCACTTTAAAAGAAAAATAAAATTACACAACAAACTTTGGTGAAATTGACTATCAACAACCACCGACTCCAAAAGAGATGAAATTTTTTTATGGAAAAGGTTATGAAATGATGAAACAACTTGGCTATAGTGGAAAAGGATGTGGTGCTAGAGAACAAGTTATTTGTGTCCCTATCAAACCTAACATGCAAGAAACAACTAATGGTCTTTTTTATTGTCCTTTGATAGAAATAAACAAGCCTTCACTTAACATCAACACTCTTACAAAAGATTCCTCTAAGCTAACTTTAAGGGTAGAAAATTTTGAATTGATAGACACTAGTGGTCTTGATTGTTATCATTTGAAAGAAATAGGGAAGTCCCCGCTTAACATTAATGTCATCACAGAAAACACTAATGATTTGAATTCGTTAGATTTTACACCCTTTTGTAAAGGAGAGTACAAAATCTTGCAATCTAGAGAGTCTTGTGTAGATATGACATCTTCGCCGCAAAGTAATAAAACATCCTCTACTTTTGATCAAGAAAGTATCTTGTTGAGACTCCTCCAAGATCATTTGATATCTCTCCCTCCAAGAACATGAAAGAAATTCTATTACAATACTTCATTTTTTGTATATCATAGAATTAATGGTCATTCTACTAATGAATGTAAGGCTTTTAGTAGTAAAATACAACATCTAGAGGAGTTTGGTGCTCTTTCTTATGTGGGGGCACCTAATTCCTCTAATTGATACTGGTTTTCACTCTATCATGTTTCTCATCAATAATTTTGGCTCATCCTTATCCTGCACTAAGTGGGGGCAAGGGGTTAGGTAGCCTTGTCCTCGTATGTCAAATATCATTGTCTCTTTTGGCTAGTTGATCACCTTTCATGTACATAAAAGAGCAAGCTTGGGATGTGGATGACATGCCTTAAGTTGGATCGCATGTGATGTACTGAGCAACCCTTCCATCCTATTGCATGATGTAGCTTATTGGAACATATGACTTGGCATAGGGATTTCTGAATAAGCTCTCATGTCTTCTAATTTAAAGCAATTGCTCACAACAATGGTTTTAGCAACCACTTTAAAGTGGGGGCATACATTGGCACTCATGTTTCATTGTGCGATTTTCTTTCTTCTTGCAATGCGTTCCTTTCTTGGTGGTGTCATTGGGTTTGATTTCCTTTGAGAGCGTGATATTTCCTTGCACTTGTCCTCTCTTGGAAATATTAAGTACAATGTTCCCTAAGATGAGACCTTGCATTTGTCCTCTCTTGGAGACGTTAAGCAAAATGTTCCCTAAGATGAGACCTCGCATAAATAAAGAAAAATCCCTTCGAACATCCCTCTTTCTTGTTGCATTTTTCCTTTTGTGCCTTATTAAATTCATGGAGGTATGACTTTGATATGGTCCCCTGGGGCTCACCTAGTGAACAACTAGCTTCACTAGCCCTTGTGAGTGTGCATTTTTCTTTCCTTTTGTCCTTATTAAAGTCATGGAGGTATGGATTTGATATGGACCTCTTGGGCTCACCTAGTGGACACCTAGCTTTACTAGCCCTTGCGAGTGTGCGCTTTGTTTGCATAGTGGACAACACGTTCCACTTGTAAATATTTTTTGGAAAAATAGCCTCGACCCAGTCCACAACCCGTTGGACAACTAGTTGAAGCTTGATCCATTGAATTTTTCTTTTTCCTTTTTCTTTTTCTATCTTTGATGGTGTATGCTTGAGATCTGGTTATGGCTTCATATATCATCCACATGCATTTTCCTTTGCGCCTATGTCAGTCTGTCATAGGATCTTAATCCTGGGGGCTTGATCATCCCTCTTGGTTATTGCCATCTTATCTTACTAGCATTCATAAATAGGAACCCCTCTTGATTGCATGGTTGGCTACTTTAGTGTGAGTTTGAAGCAAGTTCATCCTCTCACTAAAGTGGGGGCTAAATGTAGTGTAGTAAAATGCATATCCTTGCATTTTCACACTTTTTTGGGCCCACCTTGCTTTATTTATCCCTATTTATGTCTTAATTGGTCCTATTTTGCATTCACAAGCACTATGAACTATATATTTTTATGGATAATATTAACAACATCAAAGGGTAAATGATAATTTAATGATTTTGTCTGAGTGTCCCTGATTTTTGGGTCGGGACTAAGATGCCACCTAGGGTGTATTTGTCCCCAAAAGGTCTTGGGACCTTGATTTTGAAAGCACCTAAATAGGTCTCTTTTTGGAGTTTGTGCCCCGAGTTTCATGACTCGGGACTAAGACGCCACCTAGGGAATCTTAGTCCCCCTTAAGGTATTTTTGAGATTTAATTTCAAATTCTAGCAAGATTTAGCCTCCTTTAATTAATGAACTCATATGCCGACTTGGTGTGGTGTAATTTCAGGATATTAAATACAAGGTTCCTTCATTCATTTTCACATTAAGTCTTTTGTGAGAGCATTCCTAATTGCAAATTGGAGTCCACAAGAGGAATTCATCAAGATTCAAGCATCATGTCAAGGGTTTAGTGCATCCATTCATGTTGATGAGCCAAGATTGTGGATGTAGTATTAAATATCTATTTGCAACCATTGTTCACATAATGTCCAAGGATCTAAGATCTACATTAGTCATGGCCACTACATGGTATATTGCAAATTTCCTTCACAAGACATTATAGAAGGTGCTAACATTTATATATTTCATATTTCATGCTTCATTTCATCATTTGGTTTAATTACCAAGAAGGGGTGTGACCAAGGAAAACCACCATTCGCTAACAATAAACAAGTTTTCCCTCTCTTACATGTTTCTGATTGCAGATTTAGGTTGAGGATTTGGAGATCGTTCTAAGTGAAAAGTTGAAAATTTGCATTGCAAAGTTGTCATCTTCATAGAAACTCACCTACAAGCCAAATCTAGAAGTTTTAGGACCTGAGATTTGAGAAGGAAGTGTAGATCTTGAGCCTCAGGACTAATTTTGGATATTTTAGAAATTTAGATTGGGACTAAGATGGTAGCAAGGGTGTCTTAGTCCTCCAAGTGGATTTTTGCAGAGATTCTTTTAGATCCTTTTTCGGCAACCGAAGATTCCACATCTGCCCTGAAAAAACAACAGTGGGACTAAGACAACAATAAGGGCATCTTAGTCCTCCATAGCACTTTTTGACAACATTTTTTATATTTCCATAATCCTCATTTCATTTCCAGACTTCCTAGGAACATACCTCATAAATTCCAGTTGCTTCATTTCATCATTTGCATCCTTCATTTAGCTTGCATTACTAGGTTTTGTAGGTTGAATGCATACTTGTCTTTTCCAAGCATTTGCTTGGTGGTGAACCCCTCAAGGCTAAAAGAACCCCTCCTAAGCCTTCCTTATTGAGAACTGACTCACCCTTTGGGGTTGATATTCAATCTAGTTAGGAAACCTAGGACATATTTGAATGATAATAGGAGAATAGTGGTGTTCTATGACCTAGGCCATAAAGCACCCATTTTCTTATTGTTCACTTGCAAATCTTTGTCTTTAGATATGAACCTGTAATAAATATGTAAAAATAAATTATTTGTTTGTTTATATGGGGGTTTGTGTCTATCAAACCCCTTTTTGGTAATTAAACCTTGATAAAGAGATAAATATATGATAAAAGATAGTGTATGAGTCCTAACCTTATGTGTGTCTAAGGTTGTTATGAGATGAGATGCAAAGAAACCATACTCTAGTGTATTAGAGTATGATTCCTATATGATAATGATAAGATCCAATTAGGGAGAAGTCAAAAAACCCTAAATAAATATTAAACACAAAGATACCTTGATCTAGGCTGCTAGTAGAATGAACTTGAAGATGAGAACACTAGGAAACAAGTCATTAGGTAGAGGGAAGTGACCAAATGCATCTCCCAATCTTAGAATCCATCATGTGCTTCTATAGGCATCAACGCTCAATCATATAAAAAACTTGATCAAATTTTACAATGGGCTTGAAGACCTACAATTTCAAATAATGTTGATTCAAGTCATTGATTTTTTCTTGCTTGAATATTGTCCTTTTTCATCTCTTTCTTGTCTAGTTTTAAATGGTGAAAAGACTAGGCTTTTATAGGAATTTCTCTAATTTCTCAAATATTAGATCTTGATAGCCAATAATTACAACTTGAGTTTTAAATGTTAAAATACCACCAAGAAGCTATTAAAATGTGGGTCCTGGATAATGATGGGGACCCATTCACCCATGGGTGAATGGGTTGTGGCCCAAATTTTGGGCAATTTAGTGATATGATGCATTTGTTCAATGCTTGTTTCAGTATCGAAGAATTATAAAAATAGGCCTTGGGATGCATAATAAAGGGAATTAGGGCCTATTTAGAAAGTGTTAAAATGCATAAATGCAAGGTCACTAATATAGGTCCAAACTAAGTGTGAAATTATACCATCACCTACAAGGAAGTACAATTTTCTAAGCTACACTTAGACCCCACTTTAGAGGCCATATGATACTATGTGCATATGCAAGATAAAGTACTGAAAGTAAATCATGCTTCATAAAATGATACTCATATGGATATTATAGTACATTTGTGAATAGGGAGAATAAATCCCCCAATGAAGTTATTTGCAAAACCACAACATTATGAACCACATCTCACAAAACCAATTTGTTACCTATTCAAATTATTCTTATTCTTTGAAATAGACATTCCAAACTTCTACATAGAATCAAATTTGAGGGTAGATGTATGCTCCCCTATTTTTTCTTGCTTTATGGAGGTGGAATCAGGGTAGCAATTTAATCTCATCAAATTACTAAGTTTTGTGATGGAGATGCTTATGATAGGTTCATGAGACCAAAACACCATATATCAATAAATATTAGATAAGATTAGGGATGGAACTATGAATCCAACAGAATAGACAACATCGAAAATAGTGTTCTCTAGCCCAAGGTATGGTAAATTAAGTGAAAAATACTAAATTTTTTTAGTATATGTTAGTGAAAAATCATGTTTTTCACTATTATTTTAAAATTTACCATTGAGAGAGATACCTTGTTACAGAGGAGTGACTTGATGTTGAGCCGATGACCATACGAGCCCTCGAGACTAAAGGTCTTGAGAACTGAGGTTGTGAGAGGCACCATCACAGTAGAGGTGAGTCCCTTATACCTTCTGCTTGTAATTTACCTTTATATTTTGCACTGTTTTTGATATTTTTCAAAAATTGTGGTGACCTTGTCCCAAAATGGCAACCATGTCCCATTTTGGTGACCCTGTCCTAGAATGGTGACCCTATCCTTATAGACCCCCTAACCCAAAATGGTGACCCTGTCTAATTTTGACCATAGTGTTCAAAGGTAGTTTTAATTTTCTTTTAATTATTTGGTTAACTAATTTTGCTATGTTATTGATGATTTCCTTTGCTTCTTTCAGAGTTTTCCATGCACCTTTCAACATTTAGGAGGATGCCTATTTATCCTTCTCCACAAGTAGGTTACTTGGCTGATTAAGGAGGAGGAGGAAAATCTTTGTATTATTAGATTGTTATATACCTCATGCCACCCATGAGGTATCATTATGCTATACATATGACATTGGTTGAGAGATGGGATGTAGATACTAGCACATTTCATCTCCCAACAACGAAGATGATAGTTATGTTGGAGGACGTCCATCATATTCTTAGGATACCTCTAGCATGAATGTTATATTTAGTATTGTACCAGTCATTGTAGAGATGTTATATCATGCATCAAGCTCAAATGGATTTTGTATGCTCATGTTCCTTTGATTTAGTAGATTATGTGTGTGATTGTTTCACAAGCTCTTGTGTGATCAATTTTTAAGTGTATCAAATGTAAGAAACAATAAATAAAACACACCAATGAAACTTTAAATCAAAGCATTAAATAAAGAAAAGAAATGCAAACTCCGTTTATGCTTCAAAGACATTCCATTGTCCTTTATCTCCAGTGTTAGATCTTGGGCTAGGCTCAACAAACGGTCTTTCTAGAGAATGAGATTAAAGATGGATGCATGCTATGCTAAGATATGATTAACATGCTATGAATATTAAAATGAAAGATTACGAAATTATGAAAGCTAAAGATGATAATGATAATGCTAAAATTCTAGAATGATAGAATGAAAGTAAGCTCTAATGTACGTGTGTGTTGTGTGTAACCAATGCTTGGATTGGCAGGGATATTTATAGAGTTTTCAAAAGATTTTGATTGGCTGATGTGATCAACAGCTGTGAAAATTCCTAGCCGATTGAACAGTCGAAGATGGATAAGACTGGAGAGAAAAATAGAAGAAAACAAAAAGCAAGATTTGTTTCCTTTTTCGTAGAAGAGATAAGATGAGATGATAAAGATGAATTATAAAAAATATCTTTTTGTGAGATTTTGGAAAGATTTTGAAGATAAATAATGAATTTATAAATTCAATTATTCATTTATTGGTGACATGGAAGATTTTCTTAAAATAGAATATTTTATTAAGATTTGAAGAATAATGGAGGATTTCATAATTAAATAGTATATTTAATTATGATTTGAAAAGATATGAAAGATATTTAATTAAATTCAAAAAGGTGATAATTAAATAAATAAAGGGTATTTATTTAATTAATTAAGTAGAAATATGGATGTGAAATAATTAAATAAAATTGATTTATTTAATCATGACAGAAGAATAAAGTGAATGAACAATATAATTAAATTAATTAAATTTAATCATATGTAGAGGACTTTAGAGGATTAATTAAATAATAAAATATTTAATTAAATGCTAGGATTAGACATGACCAATTTTATGCATATACATTTTTCCCCTCTTTGAAGTGATGTGTGAAACACATTGCTTCAAAGAAAATATTCTTGCTTTTGAAATTTGTTACATTTGATTTTGCCCCTTTTTGGAAAATTTTAACTGATATGCCCCTGATTAAAAAAAGGTGCCTGATATGCCTTTGAATTTTATGTGTTTCTGATTGAAAAAAATGCGGTTGATATTGATGATGCCCCCTCAGGAGGTAAATCACTAATGATGAGAAAAATGTTGAGTTGATGATGAAATTCAGATGAGAGGGACACAGTGATTTAGCTCTCGATAATTGATTAAAAGCTGCCCCAGATTAAAAATAACAAAATGCCACCAAAAACTCACCTTGTTTGACCCTTAAAAGGTAAAAAGGATAAAAAGGATAAGTCATTTTCACCTTTTGACTTTACTGATACTGTGCATTGACGGTGATGTGGCGAGATGGAGATTCCTTATCACAGGCATAGATTCAAGTGGGCCTGTCAATACCAGAGACCAGTTGCGTATGGACCACCGGTGAGTCGATTCAACCCACTTTGCTTTGAAATTTTTCATTTTTAGTTGATATTTGATGTATTTTGGCACAAATTTAGGTTGTCACAGTTCGTTTTAGCACTTTTAGGGAATAAGATAGCGCTTATGATGTTTCTTGTAGCGCATATAGGAAATAATTTAGCGCTTTTAAGGATTAGGAAAATTAGCACATCGGTGAAATAGCGCTTATAGGATGTCGATTGAAAATTTGGTACATTAGCGCATTTAGGACACAAAATGGTGCTTTTAAGGTTTTCACGCATGGAGTATATGAAATGGCGCATTCAATAAGGGATTTAGCGCATATAGGGAAATATCGCATATAGGATTTGATTTAGCACTTTCAAGGCACAAAATGATGCATTTGGGATTTTAGCGCATCCCGGGGAAACTTTAGCGCATTGAGGGTTTTAGCGCTTTTAGGCTACAAAGTAGCGCATCTAGGAAAATTTAGACAAAATGCTGTATGATGAAAATGATGATGTATTATTGCTTCTTTGGTCAATAGATAGATAAATTGTCTTTGTCATCATGTGGATATGGATAGAAATGATAGAAAGTCTGAGAAATGATTGATTGCTTTGTGAGTTGCTGATAAATTTTCTTTTAGAAAACAAAGAGTAGATGACTAATATGACTGCTGATAAATTTGCCTTCTGCGATAGAAAACAAATAGTAGATGATTGATAGGGATTCTGATAAATTTTCTTTCTGTGATAGAAAACAAATAGTAGATAATGTGATTGAAAACATATTTGCATTTGTGACCGAAGTACAAATAGGATGATGATTTGATTGTTGATAATTGTTTTTTCTTGAAAAATAAAAACAAATAGTAAATGATGATAGAATAGATTGATTTGATATTTAGATAGAATGATTTTACATTGATTTCATAGTGTGAGTCTCTTAGATAGAACACTTGACATGGTTCACGTGATATGATGCACTTGATAGGAGTCTAATATGTGTCACTTGAGATGAATTTGATTGATATGGGTCATTTGATATGGGTCACTGATATGTATGATGTGAAGTAGATAGATTGTTTTGATATGAGTTGATGATATGAGTTTGATTGATTGTCCTTGTGATGACCAAAAAAAAAAATAGGAGGTTTTCAAAAACCTCCAGATTAGAGAGCGCTTCCCTGCAGGTTGGGATTGGATACAAGATCTCACACTTGCAGATGTGTAGTTGATAGTTGGATGTGGGTTGGGACCATTGTTGTTTATGCTTCCTATTTAAGTCAATAGGGAATTGTTGACCACGCTAGTAGAGAGATACCATTCTGAGCACAATACTTTTCATTTGCTGACAGGTGAGATGACGGTGACTCCAGAGGATGTATACAGGATTTTGGGGATCCTAGTGGTAGGTTCCCTTGTGTTCTATGACCACAAGGAGTTAGGTGGTAAAGAGGCATTGAGGAGAGTGTATGGTGATGTGCATATAGTAGGGTATTGGGTGCCATGGGCATAATTTAGGGGATATCTAGCCTTACCTGCAGTGTTGGGTGCATTCATTAAAGGCTTCCTTTGTCTAGATCGTCGGTCAAAGGGGCTATTAGTTGGGTGGGGGAGGATCATCGAATAGATGATGGTTCCACTGTGGAGGTATGCCTGGGGGAGCTGTATGTTAGCTCATTTATATCATGACTTGCACCAGGTGGTATATAAAGGATCATCAAGTTTTTTGTGTGGTGTTACCATGCTCCAGATCTGGGCATGGGAGCATATTGCTGTGACTAGACCACTGTGTCTGAGAGTTAAGCCACTAGGTAGGCCATATGTAGATGCCTATTCTATTGCACTTGTCCAACCCAAGCTGGGAGAGTTAGAGTATTGGAGACGAACCCTGGATAATATGGATTCAGTGATATGGAGGCCATACATGGATTGTGAGGCATGGGATATAGATTAGTTGGAGATGTCGTTTGTATGTATACCCCATTTTTTGACAGGTCATACTCCATTCATCATAGAGAGGTTTTTGGCCTTGCGAGTATAGAGGTAGTTTGGATTCACATAGGGGATGCCTTAGGGTGTTGCACACTATGAATAGTGCAAGGATAAGCTTGGATGGGGACCTTGCATTTCATATCAGGTTGCTTATATAGAGTATATAGATTTACAACCCAAGGTATGGGATAGCAGACCCGATATTGTTGATGCAGGCATGTCGGAGGAGTACTTTGTTTACTATCACACACACCCATTTTTGCAGTTCACATGTCTAGATGAATTGGATCCCATTTTGGTGGCACCACAGCCAGGGGTTAGGAGGCGAGAGGATGTGGCAGGTGGGGAGCAGACAGTTGGCAGAGGAGAGATGAGGAGGAGAGTGGATATGAGGAGAAGAGTGGATATGGGGAGGAGAGCTCAGATGATGGAAATGGGGATGACGACATATATGACGGAGGGGAGGAGCAAAGGTTAGTGAGGCAGAGGACTAATATTGCGGGTAGTGCTCAGGGCATGCAAATGCCGAGGAGTGATACCAGATGAAAAACAGTGATTAGGGTCACCTCTTCAGTGCAACAGGTGCAGATAGATACGCTATAGGCCTAGGTACAGACACTTCAGGGGCAATAGGTGCAGTTGCAGAGCCAATTGGCTCAGGCTCAGGGTTTTGCAGTGTAGTTACATGCACAACTTGCATAGGATAGGCACAGGTATAGGTACAGGTACCTCCTGCCCCAGACCCATAGGTAGCCCAGTTGATAGCAGAGAGGGATTCTTTCAGACGGAGGGTAGTTGAGGTAGAGGGTGTGGCATAGAGACTCATAGGCACCATTGAGAGTGCATCTCTACGAGATGCCATTGCAGAGGGGTTTGAGATTGCTAGGGAGGTCGAGTACTATTGGGTGAGGTATGAGGAGTTGTGTCCTCCTGACCGTAGAGAGCCTTACCCTCAATCCCACAGTAGGACTAGGAGAAGATCACGAACGACCACACATAGCAAAGGGGTCATAGGGCCATGACAGGATCCTGATGTAGGGACTAGTGGCAGTCCATCATCCTCGAGACTAGCTCCATCAGGGGGGTCCACCAACCAGCCTTGAGTTATTGATACAAGATTATTGATGTATCTGATTTTGTGGGAGCATGTATATTGTTTTTTATCATATCTCATGCATCTCTCTATACTATTTAGTTTCATTGGACATTGGACATTTTGTATGTATTTTTGATGAGTGATGATATGCGGCGGTGATAGTTTTGATGATGCGCATTGTTGATGTGATGATGTGTTGATGGTACAGATATGCATTTGTATGCGTTATGAGATGGATTTTGATATGTATGTTAATGATTTTATGCCTAACCATGTGATGCTGGATGATTCATGCTATGATGCCGATTTGTGATGTATACTAATGATGTCATGCAAGTGGATGATATCTTTAAAAATGATGTGGAAGTGTAATGTGTGCATGGAATTTTTGTTTTTGGAATTTTCAAATGCAATGAATAATGATGATGTGATGAAAAATGGATGTTTATGTTTATGAGATTCATCATGAATTTGTAGTATGTATATGATTTAAGAAAAGAAATGTATATGATTTAAGAAAAGAAATGATATGTGATATGAGTCGAATGTTTTATGGAAAAATGTCATGATATGAAAATGATAGTTGAGTGCAACAATGAGATGAAATGTGTGATGTAATAGCATGATGATAAAATAATAATGAAAATGATTGAAATATTCTGAGCCAAAATTTTTCAATTTTTTGTAAATGAACACAGCAATGCAAAAGCACCCGTTAGGGTTAGATAATTCAAACCAACAGATTACAAATAACTCATTGCCAAGAATGCGCACTCAATCTCAACAAGAGAGAGGCTGTCATATGGCAAGAGGATCGTCAGTGCCTTAAACAAAATGCAACTGAAGGTAACTCTAACCAAGAATGTGTCCGCGAAGGACGATCATATGGTCAGAGGGTCTTCTACCACTACAAGTACTGAAAGCAACTCAACACCAAGTATGTGCTACTCAGTCCAATATGGAAGTGAGGTGACCATATGGTAGAGATAAAGAAATTACAATGCAATTAAGGAAAATAAGCAAGAATGCTGAAGTACTTGACGTCAAGAATGTGCTTTCCAACCCGAGATAGAATGGGGGCTACCATATGACGGAGATACAAAGAAATACAAAGCAACCTTCAGAAAGTAAAGTGATCATTACACAACTTGATAAGCAAGAATTAGAGAAAGATGCTGACAGTACTACTGTTCAGCTTACAATATGAGAAGAATTCACCTGCCAAGAGCATAGAGTTAGAACAATTCAACGAGCATCTAATAAGAGGATTCTCCTTGCTTAATGGACATACCAAGACTGATTTCTTCACTCAAGAACTAGATTTAAGATTCTGATCTGTACAGATCTACACTTTAAAATGTAAAACCAGCATGCTTGTAACCCACTAAATTGCTCGTATAACACCCTAAACAGACCCAAAAGACTTCAAGTTTGATGCAATGGACCTATAAAATGATGGCACCTAGTTTAGTAATAAGAAAAGGCAGCTAAAAGTGGCTATTAATTAATGGCACGGATCCCAAGGCACTCCAGAAAGAGCGCCCTACAAGGAATGACAAATTTGCTTTATAAAATCATACGCTTCATATTAAAATCTGCAAATATTCATGAAGGGTCGCTTCCAACAGAGAAAACCAATGAGACAATACCCAGAACAACTCTTTTTGTATTTTTTGACTTATGAATGAAAAAGACAATCTGCTGTAATAAAAATGCAATTTCTAGAAACTCTCTAATATGCATAAATCTAATCTATAAAAGCCACACACTGACTGCAATGCAAAAATCCCAATACAATGCTCTCAAACTACACTATCTCACCACTAGTCGCTATCTTTCAAGCAAGAAGTAATGCCAAGCTAGGAGGCCTTCATTCCTCGAAGTAATCCCAAAGCCAATCCGGCAGCATAACATTCATGTAGATAAAAGATGCTGAAAAGAGAACCCAAGGCTTCCTTTTATAATTTGCTGTTGACCTTCTCAAAACCCTAACCTTCTTTTTTCAGAGTCAAAACCCTAATCCCAAGAGATGGCGTCCCACTTTCCCAAGCAATATTTTAATTATTACTTAATTTCTTCATTGAAATTGGCGTCCACTTTTGCTTGGAATAAATCTTTTAATAAAAACATAATTACTTCCTTTAATGAGGCGCCCACCCATAAAGAACCTCTTTTTAAAACAACTTAAAGTAAAGTTGCTAGGCCAAGGGGTCAATGTTAAAATATAACATTAAACATGATTTCTTTAAAATAATTCAACTTATCACCTTAAATTGCATCCCGAGGCCAGAGTCTGAATACGCCAATTGAGTCAGCTGAAGAGGAAAGTCAACTGTGTCTGAGACCAAACAGTTTACTGCCAGAAATAGAATTTACTAAAAATAGTAAATTCCTGAAGATGCTCAGAATGCCAAGAAGAACATACCACTGCGAAGCTCTCTGAAAACCTAGAAAGAATCCACCATTGAATCAACCAACCCCGAGCAAAAACATCCTTCAAAATAGTAAACCCTAATTTTACCTTCCGAGTAGCCTACAGGTCTCTGGAATAGGCCAACGGTCACTAGAAAGATCATGCTCGAGAAGGGGACATTACAATCCGCCCTTCCCAAAATTGCTTGTCCTCAAGCAATACCACCACAACTCCAGAAATTTTAAAACTAATCCATACGCAAACAAGTATGATCCCTGGTTCCCAAACCCATCGTAGGAAGGACCCACCATGCCGATGCTGCACCACTCTGATCACATCCGTGAGATCATCATGCCTATGCTGCACTAACCTTCCTTGTAACCCTAAAGTGTTACCATCCATGATACTCAAACCGAAAGATCTTAAAGGAGGGAGATCAAAATCATGTAACATCTCATGTCCACAATGCCTCAAATTAACAGTATCAATCATACTACTATCAATCATGATTCTAAGCAATAGGAAAGATAGTCTACTCAAATCAAAATCGAACTCCCCAGCATACCTCCACATGGTAACAAACGAAACCATGACTGCAAATGTGACATCTACAAATCTTCTTACAAGAAGGAAAGCAATCCTTTGCAAGAGCTCAACGAACTCATACTCATGTCTCCGCATGAAGCTACGATGCCTCATCTGAATTATACTGACACACCCATGAAGACTAGAGAAAACTCTCATAGTTCCAACCCCATGAGTCTCAGAATGGTGAACCAAAGCATGTGAGAGACCGCTGTCCTGAATCAACACTGAGAGTAAACTATCAAAGTTTACATCGCAAACCATCATAAGATGAATTTGGAGAGTAGGAAAAGTGTGAAGGAACAAATAATTGCTGCTGATCATGGCTGGGATCAGCGTAGTGCAATCTGATTCTAGAGTCCTACACAAAGGAAAACAACAACACCACTCGAATTCCCAAGTGTGAGCATGTGAGATGACCATCGAGCTACAAGGTGACACCTCCAAAGTGGTTGGAAAATGTGCTAGATCCATCTTCATGAGAAAACTACCACTCCTTTGATCAGGAGTGATGAACCAACTCTCCTGAATGAGAGAAATGCAACATGTAAGGTGGCTGGTCTACCTCAAACCAGCAAGCTCGAGTCTCAAAATCTGTCCTGGTCTTAGTCGAGAATCACTCTCAAGAGCAACCAATTGTTTATTTCTCCAACCCATACTAAAAATTCCTCTCCAACCCATTTGTTGATGAACAAATAAACCCATCAAGTGGCAGACAAAGAAAGGAAAAACATCAAAAAATTTGGAAATTTGATCATTATTCCTCCAATAGCCCTTTCCAAATGTAATAAGCTTTATCAAGCCAGGTTGAGAATCCCAAGCACGGATACCCAACTGAAAATGATGTTCAACACAATGCAAGGTAATCTCAATGCATTCCCAAGAGCTAGTAAGGATCAAGTGTATACTGAAGAGATTGATGCCTCCTCTATTGAACCCTTGAAGCCTACCCATGAAAGTTTCAACAACAATGGAACATGAAATATTAAATGACCTCAAATCCAACTCCAAAAATGGACTAATAAATGCCAAAGCATCATTCAACCAAAGGGATGGATTGACAAGCATACAAACACCAAGTTCTAGTCCATCTTTCTTCCCTACTTCATGAGTAACAAAACTAAAATCTTTGCTCCTTGCTGCTGTAATGAAGTTACCAGTAGCTACCAAGTCTTGCTTTGTTAACACCTTGGTGTCAGAGATGTTGAAATCTCCTCGAATCAACACTTCCCATGTAAAGACTCCATCCTCAAACCCACTTATGCATTCATTACTAATCAACATACGTGGCACATCCTCATGGAGTGATATCAAAGCATCCTTAGATTGGAGTTCATGCTTGAGCTCATGCTTGGTCACTTCACTACTTGACTCATTTTTCAAAACAAAGAGAGGATTGTCATAAGTTGCCTCAGCACCCACTTCGAAGAAGGGATTGTCAAAGACTTGGAAGCCATTCCTTTCGTCTCGCTGCCCAAAATTTGCACATACAACTTCTGATTTCCTTGTGACGCTTACAAGATCGAACTCCTCTTGAAGACAATCAAGTTCTCCAACCACTTGCTGGATTTCTTCAGCTCTTTTTACATTCTCTTGCTTTGTGAAAAATTTGAAATCAGCAAACTAATTTTCCACCTCTGTAAATGCCATTTGAATTTCTTCTAGCGTAACTCTTGTTGATTCAAGTTCCAGAGAAAGTTCATCAAACTCCCTATCTCTATCTTGAGAAGCACAAATGGTCCTTTTTGCAACTTCAAAAGAATGATCACGATCTTCAACCAAGTGCATGTACTCAGACTTCAAGGTTACCAAAGAGTTTATGATAAGTTGCAGATTGGGGAGAGCAACTTCATCCTTAACTCTTCTTCTCTCTTCAAGTTGAGCCTTCCAATAGAAATCTTCAATCAAACTGAGTGTGTGATCAAACAGGGATAGAGCTTGCACTTCCTTGTCAACGGACACCATGAATTGTTTGTCCCAATCATGAGAATTCAAAGATGATGAACTGCTGATAGGCTGCAACTGAAAATAAGAACTTTGCCCCTTGTCTTTACTGCCCTCAATGGTGCTCCAACATCCTTGTACTTTACCACCCACATGCGGATAATGCTCAATGCCATGGAGATGATCATTCTCCATGATTTCTTCGACTCTATGTTTGCAATCTGCTTCATGAATGGAAAAATCAGACTTGTGTTTGTAAGCCTCTTTAACTCTTTCCCCTTCAAGAGCCATATGGTCTTCTAGCTCTTGTTCTTCATCACTATTTTCTTGATCAAACATTATAGCAGCATCCATCTTGCTCAAAGGATCAAAATCATCCGTTGTTCGGAAGGTTTTCGTAGAAAAATTTTCTTCTTGAGTGGCTGCAACCATTTCAAAGAGATCATTATGGAGCTTCTTTGAACACTCTTCTTCTTTGATGACAACTTCCTTTTCAATGGCCACCTCATAGTTTGCCATGCAATCTGATTTTTGATCTTCATCTGGATCAAAGGGGAATTCATCCCACAAAGGTTCTTTATCATACCTTGGTGCCAACACATCTGGATCCCAAATGCCAAGGGGTTGATTGAGATGAGCAACAGGAAGAGGTTTTTCATGCTTCACTAGAAGTATTGACTCAAGGAATAAGTTAGATCCTGAATCTCTTAAGCTGATATCTTCAAAAACATTTTCTTCTAATGGTTTGGTTTGCTGGTCAAACCCAAGTCCAACAATGTCACCACCAAAATGAAGTGAAGATTCTTCGATGCTACTTGTTTCGAAAACCTCACCTTCATTATCTTTTATGGAACCATCATGAGAAAGTATGCCACTGATTTCTTCATGTGGAACTTCTTGGGGAGTTGAGATAGCAACAAAAGTAAAACTATCCACCACCAATTCTTTAACACGAGGTGGTACAGTCATGTTGGAATCATTGCCAATTTCATCACTTTGGCAATGCTTATAGGCTGATTCAACGGGACCATCAGTATTTCCTCCTACTTGCTTTTCTTCAGCAAACTCATCCCATACAACAGTACTACTAAAATATTCAGTGAAGCCCTTAGCTTCAAGACCTTCATAGGTTGAATCCTTATTAGGATTCAAGAATGTCGTTCTATTCTTTTCACCAAGCTGATCTTCATCACTTCCTATTACATGCAAGTCAAGGGAAGTATTAAGGGGCTCTACCCTTAACTCTTCACTTGCCACGGTATCTTCATCAAGCCCACGATCATTCTGATGTGGCATATGCACCTTTCTATCCCAACTTTCAGACTTAGCATAAATCTTTCTGACTCCCCATTTTATGTCAGGATCCTTCATTAGCGTACACAGTTCATGCATTAACTCAAGTAGTGACTTCTCTATAGTCATCCTTTTCTGTACGTAGTATCTGGTATCTCTGTCACTCATTTGTCAAATGAACTTTGTTGGGCACAGGATGGCAGGATCTTGGCTCTGATACCACTAAAATATTTTGAGCCAAATTTTTTTATTTTTTTGTAAATGAACACAGCAATGCAGAAGCACCCATTAGGGTTAGATAATTGAAACCAGCAGATTACAAATAACTCATTTCCAAGAATGCACACTCAATCTCAACAAGAGAGAGGCTGTCATATGGCAAGAGGATCGTTAGTGCCTTAAACAAAATGCAACTGAAGGTAACTCTAACCAAGAATGTGTCTGCGAAAGACGATCATATGGTCAGAGGGTCTTCTACCACTACAAGTACTGAAAGCAACTCAACACCAAGTATGTGCTACTCAGTCCAATATGGAAGTGAGGCGACCATATGGCGGAGATAAAGAAATTATAATGCAATTAAGGAAAATAAGCAAGAATGCTAAAGTACTCGACGTCAAGAATGTGCTTTCCAACCCGAGACGGAATGGGAGGTACCATATGACAGAGATACAAAGAAATACAAAGCAACCTTCAGAAAGTAAAGTGATCATTACACAACTTGATAAGCAAGAATTAGAGAAAGATGCTGACAGTACTACTGTTCAGCTTACAATATGAGAAGAATTCGCCTGCCAAGAGCATAGAGTTAGAACAATTCAACGAGCATCTAATAAGAGGATTCTCCTTGCTTAATGGACATACCAAGACTGATTTCTTCACTCAAGAACCATATTTAAGATTCTGATCTGTACAGATCTGCACTTTAAAATGTAAAACTAGCATGCCTGTAACCCGCTAAATTGCTCGTATAACACCCTAAATAGACCCAAAAGACTTCAAGTTTGATGCAATGGACCTATAAAATGATGGCGCCTAGTTTAGTAATAAGAAAAGGCAGCTAAAAGTGGCTATTAATTAATAACACGGATCCCAAGGCACTCCAGAAAGTGCACCCTACAAGGAATGACAAATTTGCTTTATAAAATCATACGCTTCATATTAAAATCTGCAAATATTCATGAAGGGTCGCTTCCAACAGAGAAAACCAATGAGACAATACCCAGAACAACTCTTTTTGTATTTTTTGAATTATGAATGAAAAAGACAATCTGCTGTAATAAAAATGCAATTTCTAGAAACTCTCTAATATGCATAAATCTGATCTATAAAATCCACACACTGACTGCAATGCACAAATTCCAATACAATGCTCTCAAACTACACTATCTCACCACTAGTCGCTATCTTTCAAGCGAGAAGCAATGCCAAGCTAGGAGGCCTTCATTCCTCAAAGCAATCCCAAAGCCAATCCGACAACATAACATTCCTGTAGATAAAAGATGCTGAAAAGAGAACCCAAGGCTTCCTTTTATAATTTACTGTTGACCTTCTCGAAACCCTAACCTTCTTTTTTCAGAGTCAAAACCCTAATCCCAAGAGATGGCATCCTACTTTCCCAAGCAATATTTTAATTATTACTTAATTTCTTCATTGAAATTGGCGTCCACTTTTGCTTGGAATAAATCTTTTAATAAAAACATAATTACTTCCTTTAATGAGACGCCCACCCATAAAGAACCTCTTTTTAAAACAATTTAAAGTAAAGTTGCTAGGCCAAGGGGTCAATGCTAAAATATAACATTAAACATGACTTCTTTAAAATAATTCAACTTATCACCTCAAACTGCATCCCGAGGCCAGAGTCTGAATATGCCAATTGAGTCAGCTGAAGAGGAAAGTCAACTGTGTCTGAGACCAACCAGTTTACTGCTAGAAATAAAATTTACTAAAAATAGTAAATTCCTGAAGATGCTCAGAATGCCAAGAAGAACATACCACTGCAAAGCTCTTTGAAAACCCAGAAAGAATCCACCATTGAATCGATCAACCCCGAGCAAAAACATCCTTCAAAATAGGAAACCCTAATTTTACCTTCCGAGTAGCCTACGGGTCTCCGGAATAGGCCAATGGTCACTGGAAAGATCATGCTCGAGAAGGGGAAATTACAATGATGATGAAATGATAAATGATAAATGATAATTGTAATGAAATGATAAATGAAAGGAAATGGTAAATGAAAATGATAAAATGATAAATGAAAATGATATGATAAAATAATGATAAATGAAATGTAATGATAAATGAAATGATATGATAAGTGAAAATGATAAATGATAGAATAACGATAAATGAAATGATATGATAAGTGAAAATGATAAATGATAAAATAATAATAAATAATGATGAAATGTTAAATGATAATGTAGTGAAATTTTAATGCAATGAAATGATAATGCAATGAAATGTAATGAAATGATAATGCAATGAAATGTAATGAAATGATAATGTAATGAAATGTAGTGAAATGAAAATGTAATGAAATGATAAATGAAATGATGACAAAATGATGATGAAATGATAATGATAATGATAATGATAATGAAACAATGACGAAATGATGATGAAATGATAATGATAATGAAACAATGTCGAATTAATGATGATGAAATGATAATGATAATGTAGTGAAAGGTAATGAAATGATAAAATGAAATGAAATGAAATGCTAAAATGAAGTGAAATGATAAAATGAAGATGGTAAATGGGATGTAACTGTGTAGAATGAAAATGACATGGATATGAAAATGATAAGTTAGATGCTAATGATATGAAGACAATAGATAATATGAAAATGGAAATGATATGAAATACCTGATGGATAAATGAATGATATGAAAATGATAAAGGATCTAAATGATATGCAAATGAATGATATGAAGATGATATAAAATGATCAATGGCATGCAATGAAATTATGATAAATGAAATGATAATGCATAATGATGGATAACTAAATGATAAAGTATCTAAATGATATGAAAATGAATGATAAATGATAAACTATATGATATGTACATGACCTAGATGAAATTATAATGATTAATGAAATGAGGATGAAGATGAAAGATGATAATGAAACAAATGTCTGAATGTCCTCCACAAATAGTCCAAAGAGACATTACAACCGTTGATGTTTTTGTTCAGCCTTTTTAAAACTTTGATGCAAATCTAGTATGTAGATATGTACAATGATCTAAATGAAACCAACTATTTGTTGATCCTTCTGTTAGCTTTCTTGAATCATCATAGAGTGTTTTAAAATGTTGGAAGTTTGTACAAGCATCAGAGGGGAAATTAGCACCAATGATGACCTGAGTACAACTTTCATGATTTTTGATATAGCAAGTGAACACAAGCATCAAGGTATAATTGAACTAGGAGGACCTGAGCATTCCTTGCATAAACAGACAAAGACTAACCACTTTTTGATGCAAATTTGGAACTGCCATTAATGATATTCTTTGGAAATCATGTCTCATGACATATTTGCACTAAATTGATAGTTAACCTCAAGACAACAGACAAAGAAAAATCATCCTCTTTCCTCTCCACTCTAGTTCAATACATCATCGAGTGTGCTCTAGAGATATGATATCAAAAATTAAACAACCATTGTTCAAAATATGATACTGCTATTCCAAACATTTTTAAGATTTTAGATCATCCAGATATGAGTCATGATATGGAACTTAGCTGAAAACTATTGTGATATGGATCAATGATTGGATAGCTGTTCATGTGATTTGATTTTTTTTTTACATGATTGGATTTTATGTCATTGTCTAGCTGCTTCGGTAAAACTTGAAAGTTGGTTGCCCCCAGTATGTCAATGTTTGCCCCTAGTATTGACACAACTTGCTAAAATGAATATGTACAATGATCAAGCCATGGTAAGATGTTATCACTCTAGGAAAATTGATGCAGAGCAAGAGGATTTGACAATTCAACTTATTAGAACATATTTCACAACAATGGGTTTCAACTCATTTATCCATTCTACAAGGCAAGTTTCTTGACAATTTCCTTGATTTCAAGATACCAAAATAGAGTTAAGGCACAAAAATTATTGTAGAATCAGAAAAACATATTAAACAATAGCAAATGACTGATCCAAAACCATTTCCCAACTTTGATAACTCAAAAATGTGAACTTCTAAAAGTAGATTGTTCAAATCAGCATTTAGGCCTATTTAGACCTCTTCAACAAGCAAATTTACATTTTCCAAGCCATTTATCTTTGTTATGACTTGAAACAAGTATAAATAGGTCTGCACAACCATTAGGAACCTTCACCCAACCTTTTTTCATGTTATTTTAACAAACCCTAGCTTTAAACCACTATTTTTATGCAAAATTCACACAAAATCACTCTTTTCCAGCCTAGGGCCTCCTTGTAACCTTATCAAAAATTTACATAAACCCCTGTAACTTTTTAATATAAAATAACATGTTAAAACAGATCTACAAACCAATTTTCAAGAGTTTTCAATGGTGGAAACTTAAGATATGAATTTTTTCTTCAAAATTGGAACCTTCATTTTTGAACAGGGCTACTGGGAAGATTCGACCATTAGACAACTTAAACAACCTTTTAAAATTTTTTGGTAAGAACAAAAACTTCATAAATTAAATTATCTTTCCATCAATGTAAGTTTCAGGGCCGTACTAAATTGTACAAGTCTGTACAACTCTCCGGAACACCAGATTTCATTGAAAAACATAGAAAAATGGAACTTTCATTTGCTTCATTTCACCAAAATCTTCAACTAACTCTTGAATTCAACCATAAACATTGTTTATAATCCTTGAACATCAAAACCAACCTATCTAACTGACCCAAACCAACCTCCTAACTACTTGACTCCACCATTTGCGCTTTTTTGTATTTTTACAATATAACTTTTTACAAAATATGCATTTTTTTGCATTTTTTACTCCAAAGACCCTCCAAACAATTAAAATTCTATTAGATAGTCCCAATGGACCCTAAAACATCTAAATCCATTGACTCTTATTACAAATTTGAAAATTGACTCTTCATGTGCCATTTAACAACATTTGGCACTTTTTTTGCAAATTAGACAAAATGACTACATAGCTTATCCAAATACCTATAAAATGACTCAAATACATTAAGATGGTCTTGAAAGACCTTATTGAATTACCCCTAAGCACTCTTTAAACATTATTTTACATATTGGCATCATGGAGGCTTGAATGCAACAAGGTGCTCCTGCACCATTCTCCCCTTGAAGAAAAAACTCAAGTCCCTTGAGGGAGAAAAATGTAAAGCACTTGCAAAAAGAAATGAATCTTCACCACCTACAATCACAAAAATTTGAATCTTCATTTTGACCCATGGCTTTGTTTTCCTTGAAATCATAAGCACAAGAAGTGAACTGTGCCTTCCTATCATCATATCATCTTGTGCATGCTCACACTCATCCATACACTCTATGCCTTGAATTTCCTTCTGCTCTATCAACCAAAATGTCTCTACCTCTATTGTCTCAAGATAACCACAAACTTCTACATGGAGAAAACTGAAAATGCCATTAGTCTCATCATGAAACAATGAAGTAAATATCTCATTTTCATACCTTGGTGGCTCAATTTGTAACTGAAAATCTATTTCACCTTTATCCTCTTCTTCTTCAGGTGTAGGCACCAACTCTTCATCATCTTCTTCTACCTTTACCATTGACTCTTCTACTACATTTGTTGTCTTCATGTCCCAAAGGTCCATTTCTTGTGCATATACCTCAACAACATCATCTATACCTTCAATCTCATCATTAGAGTACCATATATAACCTACATCATATCCTTGAAAGTCTACATATATCTCATTAACAAACAAATCTGCAATATTGTCATTATCAACCTTATTATCAACAACATCTTGAGGATCATTACCAACCTTATCAACAACCTCAACAACATTCTCTACTTGTTCATCAAAAATTTCATCAACTAATTGATTACCAACAACCATATCATTCATCTCAACATCAATGTATTCTTCAACAATCAAAGAAGTTTGTTTACCTTCAAACATAATTAGAATATCTTGCATCTCAACCTGTAACTTACTTTGTTCAACAAACTTTACCTTTGCCTCATTTGGTGCAGTCCTTTCTTGTCTTTTTCTTCTTTGAATAATCTTCTCAATAGGCCATGTGACCCCCTTCTTGATCTTCAAGTGCCAACTTGTAACTCTTTTGAGCAATTGATCTATCCTTTGCTTTAATTCTTCAATCTCTTTTTGCCTTATCTCTTCCTCTTTTGTCTTCCTTTCTTTTTTTCCCTCTTGTTTCTTCTTTTTCCTCTCATCCTTTGCCAACAAATGTATTCCCAATCTTCTCACCAAATCCATCTTCACAAGCAAGTCTCTCCTTGTTTCTATTCAACTTTTCTCTGCCTTTCCTTGGCAACAATCAGGTTCTTTTTAACCTGCACATAACCACAACACAAAACCACAAACCAAAAATAACCCAGACCTTTTTCTAGGATATGATACCAATTTGATGTAGAGCAAAAGGATTTCACAATTCAACTTATTAGAACATATTTCACAACAATGGGTTTCAACTCATTTACCCATTCTACAAGGCAATTTTTTTGACAATTTCCTTGATTTCAAGATACCAAAATAGAGTTAAGGAACAAAAATTATTGTAGAATCAGAAAAAAATATTAAACAATAGCAAATGACTGATCCAAAACCATTTCCCAACTTTGATAACTAAAAAATGTGAACTTCTAAAAGTAGATTGTTCAAATCAGCATTTAGGCCTATTTAGACCCCTTCAACAAGCAAATTTACATTTTCCAAGCCATTTCTCTTTGTTATGACTTGAAACAAGTATAAATAGGTTTTCAAAACCATTAAGAACCTTCACCCAACCTTTTTTCATGTTATTTTAACAAACCCTAGCTTTAAACCACCATTTTCATGCAAAATTCACACAAAATCACTCTTTTCTAGCCTAGGGCCTCCTTGTAACCTTATCAAACATTTGCATAAACCCCTGTAACTTTTTAATATAAAATAACATGTTAAAATAGATCTACAAACCAATTTTCAAGAGTTTTCAATGGTGGAAACTTAAGATATGAATTTTTTCTTCAAAATTGGAACCTTCATTTCTGAATAGGGTTGCTGGGAAGATTTGACCATTAGACAACTTAAACGACATTTTAAAAATTTCTGGTAAGAACAAAAAACTTCATAAATTAAATTATCTTTCCATCAATCTAAGTTGTAGGGCCGTACTAAACTGTACAAGTCCGTACAACTCTCTAGAACAATAGATTTCATTGAAAAACATAGAAAAATGGAACTTTCATTTGCTTCATTTCACCAAAATCTTCAACTAACTCTTGAATTCGACCATAAACATTTTTTATAATCCTTGAACATCAAAACCAACCTATCTAACTGACCCAAACCAACCTCCTAACTACTTGACTCCACCATTTGCACTTTTTTGCATTTTTACAATATAACAACTTTTAACAAAATATGCAATTTTTTCATTTTTGACTCCAAAGACCCTCCAAACAATTCAAATGCTATTATATAGTCCCAATGGACCCTACAACATCTAAATCCCTTGAATCTTATTAAAAATTTGATAATTGACTCTTCAAGTGCCATTTAACAACATTTGACACTTTTTGCAAATTAGACAAAATGACTACATAACTTATCCAATTACCTATCAAATGACTCAAATACATTAAGATGGTCTTGAAAGACCTTATTGAATGAACCCTAATCATTATTTAAACATTATTTTACATATTGGCCTCACAAAGGCTTCAATGCAACAAGGTGCTCCTGTACCATTCTCCCCTTGAAGAAAAAACTCAAGTCCCTTGAGGGAGCAAATGTAAAGCACCTGCAAAAAGAAATGAATCTTCGCCACCCACAATCAAAAAAAGTTGCATCTTCATTTTGGCCCATGGATTTTTTTTCCTTGAAATCATAAGCACAAGAAGTGAATTGTGCCTTCCTATCATCATATCATCCTATGCATGCTCACACTCATCCATACACTCTATGACTTGATTCTCCTTTTGCTCTATCAACCAAAATGTCTCTACATCTGCTGTCTCAAGATAACCACAAACTTCTACATGAAGAAAACTAAAAATTCCATTAGTCTCATCATGAAACAATGAAGTAAATATCTTGTTCTCATACCTTGGTGACTCAATTTGTAACTGTAAATCTATTTCACCTTTGTTCTCTTCGTCATCAGGTGTAGGCACCAACTCTTCATCATCTTCTTCCTTTTCCATTTACTCTTCTTCATTTGTTGTCTTCATGTCTTCAAGGTCTTCATTCTTTACTTGTTTGAACTCTTCATTATCAGCAATCTCTCCAACTTGTTTGCTTTGCTCTTTATCTGCCTGCAACAAAGTCATCATCTTCTTATCTTGGTTTCTCTCTTGTCTTCTCTTCATCATAATCTTCTCAATAGGCCATGTGACCCCTTTCTTGATCTTCAAGTGCCAACTTGTAACTCTTTTGAGCAATTGATCTATCCTTTGCTTTAATTTTTCAATCTCCTTTTGCCTCATCTCTTCCTTTCTTTTTCCTCTTGCTTCTTCTTCTTTTTCCTCTCTTCCTCTCACCAATGAATATATTCAAATCTTCTCTGCCCAATCAAATTTTTCACAACCAAGTCTCTTATGGCTACCTTCTAACTTTCACCTGCCTTTTAGCAGCAGCAGTCAAGTTCTTTTGCTTGCACACAACCACAACACAAAACAACAAACCAAAAACTAACCCCAAAACTTTTGTTGGGCTCACGATACCACTTTGATGCAGAGCAAGAGGATTTCACAATTCATCATATTAGAACATATTTCAAAACAATGGGTTTCAACTCATTCACCCATTCTACAAGGCAACTTTCTTGACAATTTCCTTGATTTCAAGATACCAAAATAGAGTTAAGGCACAAAAATTCTTGTAGAATCAGAAAAACACATTCAACAATAGCAAATGACTGATTCAAAACCATTTCCCAACTTTGACAACACAAAAATGTGAACTTCTAAAAGTAGATTGTTCAAATCAACATTTAGGCCCATTTAGACCCCTTCAACAAGAAAATTTACATTTCCCAAGCCATTTCTCTTTGTTACCACTTTATAAAAGTATAAATAGGTCTGCACAACCATTAGGAACCTTCATCCAACCTTTGTTCATGTTATTTTAACAAACCCTAGCTTTAAACCACCATTTTCATGCAAAATTCACACAAAATCACTCTTTTCCAGCCTAGGGCCTCCTTGAAACCTTATCAAACATTTACATACACCCATGTAACTTTGAAATCTCAAATAACATGTTAAAACAGACCTATAAACCAATTTTCAAGAGTTTTCAATGGTGCAAACTTAAGATATGAATTTTTCTTCAAAATTGGAACCTTCATTTCTGAACAAGGCTGCTGGGAAGATTCGACCATTAGACCACTCAAACAACCTTTTAAAAATTTCTGGTAAGAACAAAAAACTTCATCAATTGAATTATCTTTCCATAAATGTAAGTTTCAGGTCTGTACTAACCGTTAAAGTCCGTACAACTCTCTAGAACAGCATATTTCACTGAAAAACACAGAAAAATGGAACTTTCATTTTCTTCATTTCACCAAAATCTTCCACTAACCTTGAATTCGACCATACACATTGTTTATAATTCTTGAACATCAAAACCAACCTATCTAATTGACCCAAATCAACCTCCTAACTACTTGACTCCACCAAATGCACTTTTTTGCATTTTTACAATATAACAACTTTTAACAAAATATGCAATTTTTGTATTTTTGACTCCAAAGACCCTCCAAACAATTAAAATGCTATTGGATAGTCCCAATGGACCCTAAAACATCTAAATCCATTGAATCTTATTACAAATTTGAAAATTGACTCTTCATGTGCCATTTAACAACATTTGGCATTTTTTGCAAATTAGACAAAATGACTACATAACTTATCCAAATACCTATAAAATGACTCAATTACATTAAGATGGTCTTGAAAGACCTTATTTAATGACCCCTAAGCACTCTTTAAAAATATTTTATATATTTCCCTCACGGAGGCTTGAATGCAACAAGTTGCTCCTGCACTAGTCGTGTTAGAAAAAGAATGTCCCAATCTAGTTTTATTCTCTTGTGTATTAGGTTCTCTAGGGACATGAATACCTTGTTCCTGATTTCCACATCATTTTCCAGTATATTCCAATTGTTCCACAAGTTCATAGCCTCTTCCATAAATTCTTTCCATTTATTTCGGATTAGGGGGATGTTGATAATCTATCTCATCAAAATCTGTTGTGTATGTTGTAGTTTCTTCCAAGGTAGAGGAGATAGATGTTGGAGAAGATTTTTCTGAATTTTGAGTTGATATGGTAGTTGGTTGTTCGTGTTTCTCATCTTTCTTTTGTGTGATTATGTATTCACCTATACATGAAGGTGTGAATTCTAGGGATCCCCAATCATCACCAAATAATTTGGACACCGATTCCTCATCTTGTTGTTCAATTTCAAGAGGTTTTATATTAGATGTTGGGATTAATGTATTCAGAGGACTTGTGGTTCCTTTTTCAAGGTGTAAGCAACTTTCAGGCTCAGGGTCTATTTCAACTTGATAAATGTTGTTATTATATAAATATTTCATTATGTGATGAAGGGTTGAAGGCATTGCATTCATCTCATGAATCCATGGTCTGCTTAAAAGAAGATTATATGAAAGATCATAAGACATAACATGAATAGGAGTTTGCATAGTAGCCACCCTAGCAATAATGGGAAAAGTGATTACACCAAGCAGTTGCTTTGTTGTATTATAAAATCCTCGAATCGATAAGGAATCAGGTTTTATTTGTGAATTTTCTACACACAATCTATCAAGGAGATTCACACTACAGACATTAAGGGAAGAACAATTATCAATGAGGGTTCTCTTGATACCTATTCGATTGAATTAAGAAATTATCATAAAGGCTTCATTTTGTTTTTGCAACTCTAAAGGAGGGAGCTCATGTTGATGGAAAGTAATGTCTAGATTAAATTTATTCATTCCATGTATTAAAGCTGCTACATCATTCAGAGTTGTACTAGGAGGAACTGTAATGTGTTGTAATCTCGTTTGAAGAATAATGTGGTAATTTGGTGAATTCTGAAGTAAATCCCAAAGGAAAATCTTTGCAGGAGTATTCTTGAGTTGTTCAACAAGATCATATTCCTTTGTGTGTGAGGGAAAGTGAGGACCACTAGGATGATTAGGTAAAGGTAAAGAGGGTGGGGTTGGTTGCGATGGTTGGGTATGTGCAGGATCATCATGGAAAAAATAGGTCATTAAGTGGCAAGAAATTTAGAAAAATCAGAGTTAGGCAACTTGACGTAAAAATTTGAATAAGTTATCTATATTATTTCAAAAATATGTAAGAATAGAATCTATAGCAAATTGAATGTAGTTTCTAAACTACTAGGTTTTTTTTAATCTATTTGGTGAAAATTTGAAATTTCAATTCAGTAGTACTTAAATCTCAAGGAAAAATAAAAGTAGGTATCTGTCTAACCACCCTAACCACAATAAAATGATAATATTTTTTTAATAAGATTTTATATATAAGTATGGACTCATGTCCCAATGTGATGCATTTTTTTGTAATTTTTGCAAGTAAATAATTAATTATGAATTTTTATTAATTTTTTTTAAAATATGAAAACTCGTATGTCTAACCATCTTAACTTGGTAAAAATTTATGAAATTCATTTTTAATCCTATAGTATTTGAACCATAGAATGTGATGCATGTTTCGGATTCAAATTTTTTTATGCCATTTGAAAGCTATAGATGTTCAATCAACCTATCAATCAGGACTTTAAGTTGTAATTCAAATAGCAAATGAATAATAATTATTTATTAAATTCAAAGTAAGACATAATTTATATTGGTGGAAAGCTGAGAATCTCCTTTAAAAACTCTTTTTGTTTCATCAATTTTGGGTAAGAAAAAAGTCATCAACTACATATCCTACAAATACCCATCATATCACCACTTTTTGGCCATCATGATCTTGCACATACCTGGTTGTGGATTATTTTGAGTATTATATGTATGAGCAACAATTATATTAGTAGATTTCTTCATTGCATAAGCTTTAGGTGGGTAAAGAGTGAGTTCAGATTTATTAGAAAAAATGTAGTTTATGCAAGGGTGCGTAAAGAATGAGTTGAGGTTAAATCGCATTAACATCCTTAGTTTTAGATTGTTCACAACAAACCTTAATGGATGGCTTAAACGAGACGAAGTCTTGAAGGGATTCATCTAACATATCTAGGTCATTACGACTAAAAGGTTTGAGGGGTAGATTATCATTAATTATTTTAGATTGATCATGGAAAACTTTAGAGACATTAATTTTCTTTGTTGTAGGTTGGTCATAACAAACCTTAGTGGATGATGTAGATGAGATGAAGTTGTGAAGGGCTTCATCTAACAAGTCAAGGTCATCATTACTAAAAGGTTTGAGGGATAGGTTATCATCAATTGTTTTAGGTTTCTCATGGCAAGATTTAGAGGATGAAGTGAGTGAGATAAATTCCTGAAGAACTTCATCTAACCTGCCTACATCATCACTACTAAGAGGCTTGGATGAGATGGTATTTCTAAATTAAATCATTTTTTTGAAAGGTTCATTTGATGTTTGTGGTTTTTTTTTTTTATGTATTAACAAATCTAATTTAAAAGAATTAGGAACTAATGTTGAAAAGGAAACGCGTAAAAATCTAATACTATTCATAAATTCCATGGAAGGAAATGATACTTATTCAAATGATTTAAATATAATAGAAAGTAACTAAACTAAAATAGAAAAGTGCAAATCAAGAAACTCAATTCTTGAAATACTGATGCAAAAAGTACACTGGGACTGATTCACCCAAGGTGGCGAATGAGTCCCGGGAGAGGTATTTTTATGTTTTTTCTAATTATTTTTAGTTTTCTTTATGTGTTTAGGTCTGTACAATGCAAATAAAGACTGAAAATGTAAAATTTTGGAATGATGTGATGAAAGGAGATGCAATAATGACCTCTGAATGATAGTTTCACTGATGCAATTTAAAGAAGTCCTAGGATGAAAAAACAATGCAAAAGACAATGCAATTGTGTCCCATGATGAAAATGCAAATGAAAATCAGAAAGATATAATGTTCAATATGCAGGTTCACCAAAATAAACCATCAATTTTGTGGTGGTCTATGGACTTCTCTTGCACTCTTAGGATCTTTCACCTAAAATGAGAGAGAAAGAACACTAAACTTGAGGTGGTTCACTCAAGTAAAGGAATGTATAATGGAATTATGACTAAATGGAATGATCTAAGTGCAACTAACTTATGAAATTGATTGATTATTAATGAAAAAATAATGTAATATGTAATTGTTTGAAGACACAGTGAGGTTTGCAAAAGACTTAAAAATATGAACACAAATGCAAAAAGCACTAAACAGGGAGCTATAACTTATAATGTATGCACCTATAAGATTTATGAAGATTGAAAAGCACTTTGGAAATCTAAAATTTTTGACTTTTAGGTTGATTGGGACTCATTCGCCACCTTGGGTGAATCAGTCCCAAGTTAGGGTTTTATGTCTCGAAACTAGTTTCTGCTCATTGGGTACTGGAATCTATAGTTAACTCTGTCAGCCACCTCAAATGGGACTCATTTTCCATCCATGGTGAATTAGTCCACTTTCAATTTTCTGAAAACTTAGATCTCAAACTTGCACATTGTCACTTGTACAACACTTCTTGATGGGAATCTAGATCAGGATCTTGAAAAATACCAGCAAAATAATTTAAAATTTGTTGTCTAATGGGGGGTTTTCCTTGGTCAAACCCCTAATTGGGTAATCAAGCCTTGAATGGTTAAAAATCTGCATAAAACCCTAGCCTTAAGTGTGTTAAAGACTAGGAAAATCTAAAGTATGACAAAACCCTATTCTATTGTGTTAGAATAAGATGTACAAATGTGATTTGAATGATGCAAGACTTCAACCCTAGAAACCCTAGAACATATCAAATGAATAAAAATGACATGAAAATGTAATGCTAATCCTTAAGTCTAAATATAGAGAGAAGATGGAAGATGGAATCACTTTGAAAAAAAGTCTTTAGGTGTGATTTAATGGCTAGTTGCATCTCCTCAACCTAGATTTTTCCACGATTCACCATAGGAATCCATCATCAACTCTTTGCAATATTGGATCTTGGATGACAAGTGAGCTTAAAGACCTACAAAAACCCTTAGTTTTTTTTCCCTAAAGCTTCAACTTAATTTTAGAAAATGTAAATAAAACTTATTGTGGAAGAGTCCTAATACTTGACTTTTGATTTTGATTTCTAAAAAAATGACTAAGAGATGTGAAAAATGACCTAAGTTGTGTATTTATAGGCATCAACACCTAATTTTCCCATTATTTATACGTAAGAGGATGACATCCACTGAAAATTTAATTTGAATTGATTAATCCCCACTCAAAATTGAAATTTCCCTCAAAAGGGACTCATTCGCCACCCTTGTCGAATGGGTCCCACCAGAGGGCACTCATTCACCCAAGGTGGTGAATGGGTCCCACTCATGGGTTTTGAAGGTGGGTTTTCCGGATATGAATGGAGTGAATGTTGTTTTTCAGGATTTAAGTGATTTTTTAAGTGAAACCCTGACTTATAGTAGGTCTAAATTAAGCATGAAATTGTCTAAATTAAGCATGAAATTAGACCTACTTTTGAGTACAATTTAGACCTACTTTTGACTCATTCACGACCCTTGCATTAAATTTTCTCTTTTCTCAAGAGTGTCCAATTTTCTATGCCACACTTTTCAACCTTGAAAGTTCAAAAAAATGGATTGCTTTATGGTTTAGCACATAAAACAACACACTTCACAACCATTTCATTGAAGGGAAACCCTATAGTTCTCAATCTAAGATATGTAAGAGACAAAGAGATCTTACAATAAGGTTGTCCTAGGTTTTGATTGTAAACTAAAGAGGGGTTCACCACCAAGCTAGGGATTGGAAAGACAAGTGAAATGAAAGATGTAATATTTAAACCTAATGCAATGCAATATTTCACTAAATGACCTAGAAAAGCATATAAAACAAAATGAAAAGATAAGAGATGAAAGGTGTGCACCTAGAAACTTGAAGAGGATTGGGTGAAGGTCTAAAATGCTTAAAAATAATTATTTTAATGTTGAATGGGACTCATACACTAGATTGGGCAATTTAGTCCCAGATTCGGGCTTTTGGGTAGAAATTGAAATCTAGCAAAAGGGTTTCTATAACTAGAAAAATATAGAAAATGACCTATACTAGGACTCACAAACTAGAAATAGTGTATTAGTCTAGTTAGCATTTTCTAGAACTTCAAAGTCTAAATCTTGTCTTCAATATCTTCTCTATCCTTTCCAATTTATTTTCAGATCTGAAACCATGATTTGTAACTTGTAGAAGTCTTCCAATGATCTCCAATGCAAGGTGAAAACTTTGACAACTTTGAACACTTTGAAAAACCTTATCCAAGCTTTCTCTTGAATGTATCTTCAACCTAGACCTGCAAATCACACACCAAAGAGATCAAAAATTGTTTTTTTGTTAGTGGATAGAGGTTTTCCTTGGTCAAACCCCATTTTGGTAATCAAACCTTGAAATGAAATGCAATAAGAATAGAGAATGATGAATGAAACAAATATGATGTTACAACTCACCAAACCCTAACAATAAAGTGTTGCAAACATGTATGAAGTGGCTCCATTGGATGTAGATCTTGACCTGAATCATAAAACCCTACATCACAATTATTATCTCAAAAACAAACATGATGCATGATGACTTTGGCATGATGCTTGATACTTGAATAATGCTCTATAACACTTTATAATCAACTCTTGAAGACTCTTAAATGATCTTATGAACTCAAATTTTCTATAAGGACGCTCATTCAACTTGCTAGGTCACTTGATTGCTTGTTACGTGAAAATGAGTGAAAGAAACTTGTATTTATACTTGTTTATGCAAAAATTCTCAAAATTACAACACTACAAGCTAACATTAGATCTAGGAGGATAAATCCAGCCAAGAGATTGAATTAATTTTCATTTTGGGAAACATAGGACTCATATTCCCAAGGTGGTGTATGAGTCCCATTAGGAATAAATTATGAGGCCATTTTCAAAAATGCTTAGAAATGTCTAAAATCTAGATCGAGACCCAAAACCCTAGGTGGGACTCCTACACACAAGGTGGTGTATGAGTCCTAGACTTCCAAATCTAGGCCACACAAGCTAAAAACACCTGAATTATGATTAGATGTTGATTTGTGTCAGGATCATCCTTGAAAAGATGCATTAAATGAGGCTTGTGAATGCAAAATAAGCCCAATTCAAGAATAAAGAATCCCAATTATTAATGAAAACCTTAGAAAATTGTGAAAGTGTGTTACAAAACTTTACAACACGCTAAAATAAGGTATAATTAGGTTCATTTATTCCATAAGGGCCCAAGACCTAATGTGAGTGTGTTAAACACATTACAACACTAAGTCAAGGCAATATTAAGCTCAATTTTATAAGGAGGGCCCAAACAAGTGTCAAAATGTCACCGACGACATTTTTTACACTACATTTAGTCCCCACTTTAGTGAGAGGATGAACTTGCATCAAACTCACACTAAATTAGATGAAATTGCATCAAGATTGGTCCAAATGCACCAATGCCAGTAAGATATGATGACAATGATCAAGAGGGCTGATCAAGCCCCCAAGATCAAGATCACATGGAAAACCAACATAGGCACAAAAGAACACAAATGAAAATGATATAAAGAGAATCAAGGAAAAAACATACACTTCCAAAGAAAAAAGAGAAAATAAAAATAGAACAGAAAGGGGGGATGGATGGATCAAGCTTTGACTATTTTTCCAACACAATGTGGATTGGATCTATGATATTTTTCCTGAAAATGCATGCTTAGTTTGAGGCAATAGAAATTGAGATGTTTGGTTGGGTGAGGATTCAAAAGAGGCGAGACACATACACACATGGCTAGTATGCAGTCACACACACACGAGAGTGGCTATGGTAAATTCATGCATCGGTTGGGCTTCTTGATAAACCATACCAAAGTTATACCTCCTAATAACTTGGATAAGGTGCCATGCAAAATTTAACTTTGAGCTTCATGAGGCACGAAAGCTTCATATGCTTGGAACTCATCAACAAACAAGATGGCTATATAGGCATGAAAGATGTTATGCAAGGTGGCCATATAACCAAAAAAATTTAAACATAAAAAGAATAATGCGAAGGACATTCAAAGGAGTCTTGCTTAGTTCATCTAAGGCCTTAAATTATGAAACATTGTGCCTAATGTCTCCAAGAAAGAACCAATCAAGGAATAAAAGATTCACAACTTAAGGGATGTAGTGTGTCACATCAAGCCACTAAGAGGAATATAATATGCTAAGAGAGATCACACTTTCAAAGGAAATCATGCCTAATGTCACCAAAAAGTGAAAGATGCATCACATGAAGTAAAAAGCCTACACCAAGAACATGAAAAGGAAAAATGAAAAATAATAATGCCAATATATGCTCCAACTTTAAAGAAATTTCTAAACACCAAGTTGTGAGAAATTGCTTTAAAGTAGCAAATTATAAATGCTAACAATAAAGAGGACATGAGAGCCAACTTGGAAATCCCTATGCCAAATTATATGTTTCCAAATAAAGCTATGTAATGCAAAAGATAAGAGAAAAGGGGATTACCCCCAAAATCAAAAAACCAAATACACATAAGAGATCTATGGATTTGGATTCAGTATGTTCTTGGTACAATATTTTTATAGAGCTTGGAACTATCATTGTTCCCCAAATACTCATAGAATTGGAAGAATGATAGTAAGAGAGTCAAAACAAAAGAAAGAAACCTTTCAGGCCAACATGGAAGAGACATAAATTTTTTGATGCCTTGTGTCATCCCAAAAAGGAAAATACAAGACAAATGAAAAGATAAAGGAAAATATTTTGGGTCAACATGGAAGAGACATGAATGTATCGATGTCTTGCATCATCACAAAAAGGAAAACACAAGACAAGTGAAAAGATAAAGGAAAATATAAAATATTTATGACATAGAGAAGAATGAAGGTACAAATAGAGGAATGACACAAAGAGAGAGAGGGACACCAAAAAAAACGTCATGCAGTATCAAATCATGCATATGAAATCACACAAAAGAAAAAATAAATAATACAAAAGACTAGTAAGGCACATGAAAGTCAACCTATGAGAAGGTCGCCTGCATCCCAATTGTGTTCATTGTATACCAAAGGTGTACAAATAGCCAAAGGGACAATAGCAAGTGCCAAATTAGGACCATCACCAAGTTCAACACTATTCTTAGGAGAATTTTCGTTTAAGCTCATGGAAGAGGAAACCAATGTATTCAATTCATTATGCACCTCTTTGTCAATCTTTGCAATCTCATCATCATCATCCAAATTAATCACAACAAGAAGTAAAATGATTTAATGTAAAAAGGAGGGTTTAACTCTTGTTGTGGTTTTTGATTAGTTTGTTTTAGAGAAGGGGGAGAATCAAACTACACTACTTTAGTCAAGTTTGGATTTTTATTTTCTTTGTTTAACTTTTGAGCAAGGGCACGACATCTATGCCTACGCTCTCTAGCACCTCTATTTCTCTTAGTACGACTTTCAATTTGCATTTGTGTAGGAGTGGGTTGATCAAGCATAGGTTTCTTTTCTTCCCTAAGGGAAGGAATAGAAGGAATCGTGGAAGGTTGTTCAACCACTTTCTCTTTGACATTGTAAACTTGTTTTATTCTAGGAGGCATAACAAGATCAGTTTCTTTATCTCTTAATCTTTTATAGGAAATAGGTGAAGGTTCTGTCTTAGGTTGATCTTAGTTGTTTGGAATGTCTTCTGGTTCAATCATGGTTTTGTTGAGGTTGGTAGGCTCGATGGTGGGAAGAGGAATGTTTTGGAGGGATAATTTTTCTATTCATTTTTCCTTAAACTTTTGGTAGGATTTGAAAAAGAAGTCCTCACGAGGTTTTATGGATTCCATAGGCTTGGACTAGAAGAAGTCTAAGGAAAAGTTTTCATGGGAAGACAAAGGGTTAAATCCACTATGATGCACAGTAAAAATTTCATTTTCAAAGGGAAACATTAAACATTTATGCACAACTGATGGGACCACTACCATGGGGTGTAGCCATGGGTGGCCAAGCCTCACACAAAATTGATCCTATTTCAATATGATGGGTAATGAGACATCTAGTTATTTTAGTCCTACTTGTAAAGGAAACGTGATTAATCCCATCATAGGGCAACTGAAACCATTATGCATCATAATTCATAAGTTTAATTTCTCATATATTTCTTGATAGAGATCATGCAGAAGTAAGAATTCCTTGGTGATCACATTCTCGCCACATATGGGATCTATTAAAATCCCATTAGTGGGCTTATCATAGATTTGGCCGTCTATGTAAAGAGGGCCATTGGGTGCATGTTTAAGTATGTCTTTAGAGGAGAAATCAATGTCAAGAGGATTTTTAGTTTAGACTTTACGATGTTGAGTTTCGACCAATGCAACTATTGGAACTATAAAAATATTGCATTTTTCTAGCCTTTACTCATGTTCCCTAGGAAGTTCCCACATCATAATTTCATATAAGTAGTACAAATTGTTAATATTTGTGTGACAAGATCCATCCATGTTCACCAATAATCTCACCAGTTTATCTTTTGGTACATGAGCATTCCTCTAGACGTCATTGAGGAAGAGTTTCAAACTACTAGTCTATATCGACAAGATTAGGGAAAGTCTTTTCAATCAACAGATCATAGCCTCTCAACTTGAGCATCTTCTACATATTGACAAGAAGTTAATTGAGTTACACTGATGAGAGGTCATGGAGAATGCATAATCAGTAAGACAATGCTTGTCATCATACTGATGAAAGTAATCCACAAGAGCAAAGTAGTCGGAGTGAAGTTTCTAGGTTAGGCCTAGCCCTTAACTCACACTGGTGGAAATTGCATCAGCGAGACACATAGTTTATTTTTCCAATGGGACAAAAGAAAAACTATCGGGAAGAATTGTGCAATTAGAATGAATCACACAGATCTTGCCGACCATATTAGTGACACCGATAATGAAAATTTTAAGAATTTTGTTGATCAATCTGGAAAAACTGAAGTGGTAGATAGACATATTAGAGAGACCAAATGACATTAGAGCAATGTTTCATTCTCTTAGTGATGGTTCTTGTCATGTCGATGATAATACAGGATCAATATTCTTTCGAGTGACACTGGCCAATGATGGAAAAAGAGCTTCTAATGATCTAGAATAATTTTAAATCAGTGTAACTTCACAATGATCTCCTCAAAGTAGTAAGTGTTGGAAAACAAGAAAGGGGTCATTCGTGTAGCATTCGTGGAAGAATCATTCGGTCTTCCTAACAAAGAAGAATAAATCAAAGTTCACTCTTCATTAAAAAGACATTCGGTTACATCTTGGTGATGAAATAAAATAAGGGTGGTTCCAAGATTATACACGAATCGACCAAGAACCAATGGAGTCTCACTGATATGATCTTGTCATTTTAACATTTCAAAATTCAAAAAACCTATTGCATTCACTCACAGAGGAAGACATTAATTTCCATAGGAATGTGCATTATGTACATATCTTTTGATTGAAAGAAGAATAATCAAAAGGAATTTTTAGAATTCGTAGCGAGAAGGAAAAAAGATCATATAGAAGACAAAGTTTCAGTGCGCATAGAGATTCACAGGTTCACAAAGTCTCTTTGCAGTTGAAATTCCAATTCAATTATGTTATATTGAAATATGGAAAGGTCAAGCTCTGAGAAGAAAAAGGGTAGAAAACAACAAGGTGAAAGTAGTGAGCAAAAAGGTAAAAAAAAAAGAATTGAAATTGGTGAGGAACTTAAAACAAAGGAGAGGAAACTAAACCAAGACCTCATTGATCGATTGTCGGGTTTAGGGCCAAAGGCCAAAAGGTCCACATAGTTAAGGGCTTATGTTGAGAGGTTAGAAGATAAATGTGTGCATGTGGGTGATGTATGGACCCCAATTAGGGGATATAAACTTTTTATTTTCCATTAAGCTCGAATAAATAGGTTCAAACCTGTATGAAATCCATGGATTTTAAATTTAGGAATGCTTGTCGTCCCTAATGTATTCATTAATATTGACCTTATGAAATTCCTAGAAAAGCAATATAACCTTGGTTTGAAAGCCATATGCAATCTAGAAGGAAAGCCCTTTGTAATTTTTTGAAAAAATGCTCTTTATCAAGTGTTCAACCTAGATAACACCTGTGACGAGCCCATAATACATGAGGATTTAGAGAAAGAGTACTAGAGGATGGACACTACTTATAAAGGTTGGAGATTGCCACTGTATAGACCGAGAAATCATGGGAATTTAGTACCACTCAAAGATGGGGATGGACCTCCTTTCCATGTTGATATGTTTGAGCCATACATGAAATATATCTACTTCTTAGTAGGGAAAGTAATGGGAACTGAGGTCCTTGAGTTCATGACTATAAGGCCAATGGTAATTGCTACAGATGTACAATGTCACAATCCAAGGTCTTTTGATTATTCCTCACATATTTACAAGCATATTGATTCAACATTAACAACCATCAAGAATGGTGCTCCTATAATGTATTTCAAACACTACTCCCTTTTCATGCATATGGCATTGTACTATGGGCAGGAGTTAGGGTTGTGGCCGGAAGAATTGAGAATAACACAACATGACAAGGAAGGTCAACCACTGCCAGTGCAGTTGTGGACTGCCATATGGGATAGTAGATTTGTGAGTTCTTGTTATGTGCATTTTGAGGAGCATTCTATCAAAATACTGTATAGATTTTTCAATCATCCATGGCGTATGTGTAGGATCATGATGGGCCAAAAAGTGGCAATATGATGGGTATGTGGTTGACAACATTTTTCTTACCCAAAATTGATGAAATGAAAAGGGTTTTTAAAGGAGATTCTCGTATTTCCACCAATATAAATTATGCTTTACTTTGAATTTAATAAGTAATTATTAGTCATTTTCTATTCAAATTATGACTAAAGTCTTGATTGATAGGCTAATTGAAGAACATCTATAACTTTCAAACAGTATCACATTTTTTGAATCCAAAACATGTGTCACATTATATGCTTCGCATACTATAGGATTAAAAAAAAAAATTTCATAATGTTTTGACCAAGTTAAGGTGGTCAGACATGTACGAGTTTTTTATATTTTTTAAAAATTGTAATAAGAAATTCATCATTAATTATTTACTTGGAAAAAAATGACAAAAAAATGCATCACATCAACACATGAGTCCTCTACATATATCTAAAATATTATAAAAAATAATTATCATTTTATTATGGTTAGGGTGGTCAGACAGCACTTCTTATTTTTTCCCTAAAATTTAAGTACTATTGCATTGAAATTTCAAATTTTCACCAAATATATTTTTTATTTTTAAACAAACCTAGTAGTTTAGAAACTACATTCAAGTTGCTACAGATTCTATTCTTACATATTTTTGAAATAATATAGATAAATTATTCATATTTTTATGTTAAGTTGCCTAACTCTGATTTTTGTGAATTTTTTGCCACTTAAGGGCCTATTTTTTCCATGATTATCCTGCACATACCCCTTGTGATCATTCTTTAACTATGAAATTAAGAGATTTTTTAGACCAAAATATTTCAATGGATCAACAATTTTTGGTCAAAATTGGGATGATTGGTATAGTTATATTGATGCCACAATGATTAGGGTGTATGGATTTGAAAGCACACCTCTCCTTCTCCCAAAAATAGCACCAGATAGAATTGCATATTTGAAAATTGTTAGGCAACTAGATTACTCTAGTATTATGAATTTGAGTTCTTTTGAGAAACAATCATTTATGCCAAGTGCACTATGTTTTGGAGATTTCACTGTCTTCTCTAAGGAGGGATATGATTTGATTTTAAATAAATTTTCTCAGTTCAATTTTAAGAAAGTAGCACCAAGAAAAGGTTTTGACCTTGAAGGTTTCATTGAATTTTCTAGAAAGAATGTAAACTTAGGTGGATATGTTCATATACCTTATCCACATGATGATATATTCAGAAATATGGAAGAGGGGGAGGCAGAACTAGCCATTGATGAATATAATATGAAGGTAGAGTAGAAGATGAGGAAAATTGAAGAGGCACATATGTTTTCTTTTGGTGATGAAGAACCCTATGGTGAAAAAGAACCTCATGATCAAATGAACAAGATTTCAAAACTAAAATATAGAAGAATATCAACCTCCAAAGAGACAACAAGAGGCTGAGGAAGTGTCTAATGCAGATGCAAGGAAATTAGCCTATAGGTATTTTGTTTTTCATGATTAATTTGTCAAGTCTTCTAAATTTAGGTTATTTTTGTATAAGCAAAAGGGAAAAGCAATCAGAGAGTCTGTTGCAGATATTACTCCTAGCAATGAGGCACAACTATTGAAAACCTTGAATTCAGATTTGGAGAATGAAATAAAAGACATGATTCCAGAAAAGAGAAGGAGGTTGTTAGAAGAATCTAGTGTTATGATATTCCCTAGGTTGGATTTGAATTCAACTCTTGTCTTTGACAAATTTTTACATAGTAATGGTGCAACACACAAGTTAAGCTCGAAAGGAGTTATAGAAGTGTACACAGAGTCAAAGTACAACCCTAATGAGAATTCTCTCATGATTTGGGATTTGTATCCTCACACAAGAAATAAATGATAATTGACATAGAAAAGGCATTTGTCCATGTGATGACATTAAGGGCTGGAGAAGTTGACACAGTTGCAACTATTGATATTGCCATCAATGTTGGCAAATTAAATAAAGTACAAATTCAAATGTTGATCAAAGAACGAGATATGTACAAAATGAGTAATGAGTAGATTCTTAAGGAGAATGATTTTCTAAAACACATGGTCAAGGGTACAAGGTTATTGACTCAGGGAGAAAGTTCCCGAACAAAGGACAAAAGGGAAGAATGATACATATATGCTTAGGCCAAATTTGATACACTTTCTGTAGTATTCAAGAAAAGGCATACTAATTTAATGGTTTGGATGAGCAAGTTTTGGGGAACTCATTCAAAGAGTTGTGCTACAATTTAGGAGCACAAAAGGATCAGTGATAGAATTCAAGAAAAGTTCCAAGAAATACAAAAGAGAGATACTTTTGACAATGGAGTTGTCATTGCTGCCAAGGAGATCATGAGAAAGCACAAGGGATACTATGAGGAGCTTCAGGGAGATGCAAAGGGATTTTTTGATGCTGCAAAGGAAGGGTTACTTACAATATTCAGAAATGATGGAAAATTAAAAGATCGGACTGAATGGATTGAAGAATGCAGGTTGATATTACATAAAATACTCGAAGTGGCCACAAGCAAGGACTCAACATTGGATGAGGAATGTGAGTAGATGAAAAACATGGTGATCATGGAGATAGCAGCTAGGAATGTGTTAGAAGATGTTGCCACCCATTCAAGACAGGATTATTTGGAACATTTGACAAAAGTTCATTTATGGTTAACTAGAGATTAATTAATTATGTTTGATTGTTAAAATCAAAAGACATTTATGAAGGAGTGTGTCCCCTTTAAAGTATTGATATATATATATGTTGGACATATACTTATAGGATGGTAAGAGTGCATAGGGAGGAAATAGGAGATATAGTAGAAGCATTTCAAAATGTTAGTCATATAAGTTATACTAAATCGACCTTGATGCATGTATAAATTTTGGCTAAAATCAATGAAAGATATTTAAATTCTGTGTGGTACAATATTATTATCTATTGTTTGTTGATATGAAGTAATTACTTAACTATCTCCATATTGCTAATTCTATCTTATTTAGAGTTGTATATCCAAGTTGATGTTTTAATTCCATCAAAACACATTTTTTGTTGTTGTGTGGTCAAATTAATTGGGTTTGGTTAAAGAATTAAATCCTTTTATTTGACTATAGTAACTTTGGGGTAACCATTGGATCAATAAAGAAGAGTTAGGTAGTTGATATGATTATCACGTTCTATCCAAATTGATGTTATCATGTTATTCAAGTTAAGGTTAAACTTACTTGTCAATACACATTTGTTGATATTGTGTGATTCGATTGATTGGTTCCTTCAAAGAGGGATTAAATATCCTTTTAAGAGATCAGAATAGCTTTCTTGGGTCAATTGGATTATTAAGAATATCTTGTTAGTCACATCCTTGCATGTTTGTACAAAGTACAAAAAAATTAAAGTGCCAAACAATTAGAGTTAAAACTAGAATCTCCCACTAGTTATAGAACTACATTGACTCCGCACACCCAATAGAGCACTGGTCCATGTCATTCATACATTACTTATTCAATTTCACATCACAAATTACCAGTTGTCACATCAGAAGTAGATTAGTCAGTAGTCTTTCATCTATGCTACACCATTTTCCACTATGGATAGATTAGTCAATTCAACCAAATCATACATTCTTCCAATCTACTTCATTATAAAGGTATACCCGCTTAGGTTAGCAAATCCTAAAGTATAGGGAGTTATCAAACACATAGGTTAACTTTGTTTGTTGGTTCAAGAACATTGAAAATTTAATCATAGAGCTTGACATCGTCTTAGGGTTTGTAACGTGCATTTTCAAGATCCAACAGATTGGCGACTCCACTGGGGAACATCAAATTTGAATGCAGACCTTAATCATAGAGTCAATACCTTACATAATACTCTACTAGGAACAATAAAATATAAAATTTCTTTCTTTTCTTAAAATTGAGTGGCGACTCTCAAATAAAAGGTGTGTGACTGGGAAGTATAACTACACATAAATAAATACAAACCCTAGGGGTTAGAGTATTAAGGAATCCTATGAGATGAATGGCCAATGAGCTTTACATTAGGAAAACCCAAAGAAGAAGAATGGTAGGTGGAAATATAAGCATGGGTCTCCCCTTCAAAGAATGATGTAAATAAAAGCAAAGGTATTTAAAGCAATAGATATAACTAATGAAACTAGGGACAACTCTACAGATGAATTCCTTACAATGAATAACAATTTCTATACATTGCATGGATTAGAACCCCATGGTGATGACTTAATTAAAGACCCTCATACTTCTTTTGAACAGGAAAATACTTGTCATCCTATTTTTAGATGGAATGAGGACTCTAATAAAGCAGAGGAATTCAAAGCCCGAATGGATGCAGAATAGGAGCGAATACAAAAGGAGTATGACTATAAGATGTCATTACAACAAGGAAATAAATTCCAATAGGGATTCCCAGATCATTCTGCCCATGTTCCAAATTTTGAGGAGATGACTACCCAAGAAGTAGAAGAATATGTGAGATGGAAGGAGGAGGACTTGAAGAAGAAAGAAAAGTTGATAAAACAAAGTCAATATCTAGCGCAAAAAATATCTCAACTGAATTTCCAAGCAACAAAGCCACCAAAATACATTCCTCCTCATAAACAAGGGCGTAACATCAATATGCAGGGCCCACTTATGAGTATAGGTGCTCCATGTACTTCAAAATTATCTCACAACACAACTGGGAAACAAAACCAGAATGTGCAATTCAATGTACCCCTACAAAATGCACAATCACAAAACACTAGAAATATCCAAAACACTTACCCCCTGCTAGGACAACACTATATTCTGCAACATCAGAATGCACATCCTCAACAACATATCCCATGAAATGTCTACTAGTAGCCTCACTATGGATATCAATACCATCCCAATCCACCACCAATGAATTTGAATCCATAAAACCCCATGAGCACATTTAGGAAATTTGATCTAACAGGACACCAGTTATATCCATAGCTAATGGACAAAAATTCAAGAAATATGGTTCCCAAATTCACTGGGAATAATGTGATATCAGCTAAAGAACATATAAACAAATTTAATTCTTTCATACAATATATTACTGTGGAGTATGAGGATGTAAACATGAGATTATTCATGATATCACTAATTGAAAAACAAGGGATTGGTTCAATAGTTTTCCTAATGCTTCAGTTGATTCTATAGTAGATTTTCACAATCAGTTTCTTGAGTAATATGGGAATCAGTGTGCCCTTGATTTTCCCTTCATGAACTAATCATTATTCAAAAGTATCAAAATGAGTTAGTTTATGACTTCAACCATAGGTTCTCCAAATTGTGTAACAAAATACCAAAAGGATCCAAGTTTGTTGATCCTATAGCCTTGAGTTTTTATTTGAAAGCCTTTGATCCAAAAATAGGCACCTGAGTAGTTTAGATGAAGCACAAAAGACAACATTGACAATAAAAAATAATAGAAAACCTGTAGGGATTATTGGCAAAAGGGATAGCCTCAAAATTCCACAAAACTTTAACAACTCCCAGAATAAGCAGGATAATTCATATAGAAATGAAAGACCAAAGTTGCTTGACATGCCATACAACACAAAATGGAAGGATGGAAAACCTATAATTGAAAAGCCTAAGTATAAGGAAACTACTGGCCCTTTAAAGAAGAATGAAGCTTACATGGTCAATAATAGCCCCTAGTGTCAAGTTTGTAATTTGCCCCTCTCAGGATCATTGTGTTGTAGCATAGTTAATACAAGAAGAAGAATTTCCATATGGTAATGATGGAGATGATGCTACAATATATTTGACTTCACATACTTTTCATCCAATTGAACAAGAGTATTCATCCTTAGGGGATGAAAGTTATGAGTATGATGTAAATAATAAGAGATACAATATTCACATGGCCAAACAACTATTTTTCTCTGATCAGGAGGATGAAAGAAATGATGAGTGAAAATCACCTAATACACCATCCATACCATATAAGTATAGATTGAGGAGGCCAACCAAGGAAGAGATCAAAAGGTTAACCATTGTTTTAGTAGAACAAGCAAAAATAAATTATAGGATAAGAAGTAGAACCACAAATGCAAATGAGGACACTCCAAGGGGATTGTTTGTGAAAGATAAGGAGACAACACAAGAAAAAACCAAAAAGGTGGAGATACAGATATCTAACAACAAGGAGATAAACCATATTCCTAAAAAAGGAGATCAAGAATTTTACAAAAATAAATAGAAGCAAGATGAGACAAATAAAGGAGAGAAGGAAGAATGTAAAGCCAAACCATTGGAGCAAAAGAAAATTGCCAAAGCAGAAAATGCTTCTTCATTTGATTTTACACAAGCATTATCTCAGATAAAGATGTCTATGCCACTCCTAGAAATGTGGAAAATAAAATAATATAGAGATAGTGTTATGAGAATGATATCCAATGGAGCAAGCAACAACACAAATGTGGAAATCAAATAAATTGTCAAGAACAATAATAGCAAGCAAGGAGAGGTAAAGGTCCTTGAAGTTTGTCTTAGTGAAACACTGATGAATCCTCCACAAGTTTACCCATTCTTTACCACATTTCTCATAAACAAAAAGATGGTGAGAAATTGTATGATTTATTTAGGGGAAACTATTAATATCATGCCAGTGGGTGTCATGAAGCAACTTGGCATGTGGGTAGACACTAGTGGTGGAAAGTGTTACACTATGGATAGTAAGCATGTCCCACTAGTGGGAATCATGAAGGATGTAGAAGTGAAGTTGGCTGCTTATCCACAAGTAGTATAAATGATTTATATAACTATAATAGGTACACCTCCTCAGTTTTGGATGCTCCTATCAAGACAATGGACTATCACAATAGGAGGAAATGTGAAATTTCATTTGTCCTATGCCACAATTCTAATAAATGGTGAAGAGGTGAAGTTATTTAGAGAACCAAGTGTGAAACATATTGTACAAATAACATAGCAGAGTATGAGGCTCCGTTGATTGGACTGAACATAGCAGAGTATGAGGCCCTGTTAATTGGATTTAATATGGCTTTCATGCATAAAATCAAGCTATTGACTATTCTTGGGGATTCTAAAATGATCATCTCACAAGTAAGATCAAAATATGCTACAAAATACAAAAGGCTAAAGCAATACAAAAATGTTGTATGGGATACAATTGAACTGTTTGATGCCTTTTCAATTGAATGGGTAGATAGGTCCAAGAATCTAATGGAAAACTTCTTGGAAAATGTAGCTTTGAAAAGAGATGATGTCACCTTGGCAGGAATTTTATAGGTTGAACTCAAGACAAGATCCTCAATCTCTGATAATATTTAGAGTTGGAAATTTTTCAATGATGAATATTGATCTAGTCAAATTCATACATTGTATTGATCAGTATGAAGCACAAGAGATTGATTTTAATGCATTCATGGAAGAAGTGGATGGGAAACAAAGTATGCTTGGAAAGGAAGTCATTTAACTTTTAAAAAATAAGATTCCTAAGGGACTGGTAGCATTAGAGAGAGTGTTTGATGCGAATAACCAAGCCCTCATGAAGAAAACACTAGTCAAAAGGGAGGATATTGAAGAGATTAACCTTGGAACTGAAATTTCCCCTAAAAGAGTGTACATTGGGAAGAAGATAAGCGCAACAATTAGAAGGATGTTGATTGCATTATTAAGTACAAGAATTTTTTTTCCTGGTCTTATGATGATCTTAAAGAATATAGAGAAGATTTGTTCCAACATGAGATCCCATTGAAACTAGATGCCAGACCTTTTAGACAAAAGCAAAGGCCTATAAATCCTACTTTGGAACCTAAAATGCATGAAAAACTTATGAAGCTTCAGGAAGGAGGTATCATTAAACCTCTTAGGAATTCATCTGTGGTTTCTAATTTGGTACCTATTAGGAAGAAAAATGGAGATATAAGGCTCTGTGTAGACTTCAAAAATATGAATGTGTCTTTCTTAAAGATAACTACCCACTCCCAAATATGGAGGCCATGTTGTAGAGAGTCACTAGATGTGAGCTGCTATCTATGATGGAAAAAAAATTTAGGCTATAACTAGGTGAAAGTCAAGGAGTTAGAGCAATACAAAAAAAACTTTAGTACACCATGGGGAACATATGTATATGTTACGATTCCCTTTGGACTAACAAATGCTAGGGAAACTTTCCAAAGAGCTATGGATGTTTTGTTTGCTGATTTGATCAATGTAATAATGGTGGTGTACCAAGATGACTTGATTGCATACTCAAAGAAGGTGGAAGACCATGTTGAGCACCTGGAGAATATTTTCATCAAAGCTATTGAGTATGGTATTACTTTAAACCATAAAAAATGTCATTTTGTAGTAACATAATGGAAGTTATTAGGTAATATAGTATCGATAGAGGGTGGAATCCATTGAAAATTTTCCTATTCCTAAGACAGTTAAAGCTATCCAGTCCTTCTTCAGGAAAATAAACTTTGTGAGAAGATTCATCTCAAACTTTGTTGAAATAGTGAAACCAATATCAAGAATGCTAAAAAAAGGGGTGCAAAAATTAATTTGAAAGCTAAAGATTTAGATGCATTTATATCTATCAAGAGAGAAATAAAATAAGCCCCAGTATTGAATTCCCCTAATTCCAGTAAACCCTTTCAGATCTTTTCATTTCCCTCACTTCACACTGTTGCAATAGTCATGCTACAGAAGAATGATGGGCATGAGCAACCCATTTATTTTTTCAGTAAATCCCTTAAGAATGCAAAGTTAAAATATGATATTTTTGAGAAATAGGCCTATGCATTAGTAAAGGATATCAAAATATTTAGACCATATATGTTAGGAGAAAAAGTGATAGCCTATGTGCCCAATGTTGCAGTGAAAGATGTATTTGTGCAATTAGAAGTTTTTGATAATAGATGCAGATGGATAAATAGATTCCAAGAATTTAACATTGAGTTTCAAATCACCAAGCTGGTGAAAGGATAGGGACTAGCCAATTTGATGGTAGAGAAAAATATAGAAGCTACTCAAGTATGCAAACTGAATGATGAAGAAAATATAGTTTCTAGTATTGAAAACAAACTATGGTATACTAACATTGTGTATTATCTCAAGCACATGAAATTCCCTTAAGGACTTAGTGATAACAAGAAGAGGGCACTTAAGTTGCATGATTCAAGATATGTATTCATGAAAGGGGACCTTTATTGGAAGAATAGGGATGGTGTTCTACTATTATGCTTGGATGAAGATCAGACCGGACATTTCCTCAAGGAAATGCATGAAGGGGTGTGTGGAGGACATTCTTTAGTAAAAACCATGACACATAAGGTGTTAAGGATGGGCTACTATTGGCCTAGATTTTTCAATGATACTTATAATTACACTAGAAAATGTGAAGCATGTCAAAAGTTTTCTAGGAAGCTAAAATATCAAGGGGAAATACCTTTGAGACCTTTGCAGGTTGAAGCTCCATTCCAATAATAGGGAATTAATTTCATAGGAGAGACTACAAAAAATTCTAGTGAAGGTCATAGATGGATATTAGTAGCCACAGACTATTTTACTAGATGGGTGGAAGTTGTGCCAACTAAACAGGCGACTAGAAAAGTAGTAACAAATTTCTTATTAGATAATATCATCACTAGGTTTTGAGTGCCTGCAAGGATCATAACTGATAATGGGATGCGCTTTAGATTAGATGAATTCAAGGGGTTCTATCAATCGTATGGAATAGTAATATCCTACTCTTCACCATATCATCCATAAGTGAATAGGCAAGCTGAATCCAGTAACAAAAGTATTTTGAATATCATAAAGAGAATGTTGGATAATAATAAAAAGGCTTGGGATTCCAAGTTGAGACTGGCTTTGTGGGAAGATAGAATTATTGTAAACCAAGCCATTGGAAAGTCACCTTTTGAGCTTGTATATGGGACTCAAGCTAGGCTTCCTTTGCATAATTTACTACCAATTTGTAAGTTTATCTTGCAAGAAAATCTAGAAATTCCTAAGCCTATGGAAGAAATAATTGAAGAATTAATGGAACTTGAAGAGGCCAAGAACCAGGCTCAACAACACAACATGAAGAAGTAGCTGGAGATGAAATACCTCTATGATAAGAAGGAAAAAAGTATGAAATTTGAGATAAATGACATGGTTCTCATGTGGAATGCAAGGGGTCAAGACAAAGGAAAGCATGGAAATTTTGAGGCTTTATGGTTAGGACCATTTTTCATTATTGGCAAAGCTAATGAAGACTCATATTATCTTCAGAACATGTCAGTAGAAGAGTAGGAATTTCCAGTGCATGGACAATTCTCGAAGTACTTATTTTCTTAAATTTTCCACGCATAGTAGTCTAGGGGAAGGTCAAGGATTGCCAGTGCATGGAAAATTCTTGAACAACCCTCTTAAAATATTTCTTTTTCCATGCACAGTAGTGTAGGACTTCATATCATCTCCATCTCCCACCATTCTTGAATTTCCTTCATTTCCATTCATCATAAGACACTTGGTCTATGTGCCATAGAAAAATGGCCCCTTGTCATTTTCATGGCCTTTTATGTATTATTTTATGGTGTTGGAACTATTTTTCTTTTATTTTATGTTGCAACATTGCTTGAACATGCTTATTTAGGTACTAAAAATCAAATAACAGTGTCTTGTGAAGGTGTTGTGAAGTGTTGTAAGACATTTCTACACTCTTCTAGACTCTATTAATTACAATTCACCTAAAAGTCACCTTTTTATTCATCAACAAGTCCTATTTTGAAGTGTTTTAAAGTCTTGTAACAAGCTTTCATGCTTTTCTAGGCATATTTTCACTATTTATCCCTTTCTCATACTTTAGTTTCCCCTTTATGCTCTCATATGCTTAACTAAGTGTATTTTTGAGTATTATCCCTTCAAACAACATTAAATACAACATAATTCTTGACACCCATTTTTAGGTCCTAGGTGGGACCCATTCACCATGGGTGGTGAATGAGTCCCCCTTGGCCCTAAATTAAAAATATTTTAAATTTCCTTTCGATATTTTATTCAAAAACACTTGATGCCATCCTGTGATGAGGTATGAATGGGTAAATAAGGCACAAGTGTGTATAAATAAGTTATTTTCACCTCATTTCAACCCCCATTCATCAAGTTCACTTATTCACCTATTCATTCAAGCATTCAAGCATTTTACAACATGTTTTCAAACACTATTCAAGCACTTTGAAGCAACCATTGACATTACTTCAGACTTGCATCATCAAAGGTTTGGTAAGTTGATAGCATTTGCATGTTTTTAGTTTATCATTCCTTTGCATTTCAATATTTTATTAAGGGTTTGATTACCAAAAGTGGGGTTTGACCAAGGAAAACCCCTATTCACTAAACTTAAACCATTTTGCCCCTATTGCATGTTTGTTTGCAGACTTAGGTATGTAGATTTGACAATGATTTTGGTGTTGAAGATTAGTTTACAAGTCAACTAGGTGCTTCAAGTAAACTCATGTCTATTTCAAGCTTGGAGAAGGTTTTTTATCCATTTTCTACATAATTGACTTTGGTAACCCAACAAACAGTGATTTCCAAATCTGGTGTTGCAGAGTTGTTTCCTATTTTTAAAAAAAATTGGGAGAGTACTAATTCACCACATGTGGTGAATGAGTTCCAACTTAGGACTAAAAATCTAGATTTTTTCAAATTCTAGATACTGACAGACATAAACTTTCTTCCAACAGTTTTTCACTAGGAGGACTAATTCGCCACCCTGGGTAAATGATTTCCACTGTGAGAAATTATTGATTTTAGTCAGCATCCAAAACATTCCAAATTCATCATTCTTCACCTAGGTGCACTCAAATTCATCCCTTTTCTTTATGTTTTGCATATTTTCTTCATTTAGTTCACTCTTGCAATACACAATGTGTTTTCAGACATAGCTTAAATCTCACTTTTGCATTCGTTTTCATTCATTTAGATTAGTCAATTGAATTTAGTTAGCTTCATTTAGGTTAGAAAACATCACACATAACATAATTTGAATGAACCATTAGCATTTTTTTTCATATCTCTCTCATTTTAGGTGAAAAACCCTAGAAGAGCAAGAGTTGTACATAGGAGCCAAAAATAAATGGTTCATTTTGGTGAACTAGACTTTTGAGCACTTTGAATTTCTGATTTCATTTACAATTGCATCCTAGTTTACATTTTCATTAACAGTCAATTAGTACATTTTTTTGTTTTTGCATTCTAGGACATTTTATCTTGCATTATTGAAAACTTTATTTAGATTTCATTTTTTATTTGCATCTCATTGAAAAAAATAAAAAACTGCATTTTGCATCCTTGATTGCATTTTGTGGAACATTAAAATCATCTTAAAAATTCTAAAAAATACACAAAAACATCATACTGGGACTCATTTGCCAACTAGGGTGAATCAGTCGCTCTACACTTGTTAAACAACATTTTTAGCACTTTTTTGGCATTTTTCTACTTTTCTATTTTATGTAGTTAGATATTAGATACAATTAGTAGCATTTCTATTATTTTCATTTCAAACTCTTAGATTATTTTGAATTTACATTCACCCCTCCTTTGTGGTACCTGTATGCGTGTTTGGTGCGCCATTGATAATACTTTAGTGAGAATAAGTTCTAGACTCATGGCCTCCCGTGATAGCACTTTCGTTGTGGACCTCAGGATCTCACGAGATCCTACTCCTAGTATGGAAAATGGTGCATTAAGCATTGATAATACCACTTTTCTACCTTCACCTTTCCATCCAATGAATGTTGACACCCAAAACAACTCCCTTCCACAAGAAAAGGTCATTAATATTCATGAGGATTTTGCACATTTACAACAAGATCTATCACTTGAAAACATTTCCTCCACTGCCATACCTTCCATTGACAATCTTCATTGTTTGATTGAAAGTGATGATGGCTTGCAAGTGATGAAGAGAATTTCTAAGATTTACAATAAACATGCCTCTTATAATACCCAATCTGCAACCATTCCTGTAAGCCAAGGAGGACTTCAAGTTTCTCCCCCTTGAACCATAGCTTCCATACCAACTTATACCAATCCACAACCATACCACTATGCATCAGGTTAATTATGTCGCTACTTCTTTCTTGATTTCCACTAGCATTCCTACTTCTCTTGTGGCATCACAAGTCCTTTCCACCACATTCACACGCCATATTATTCCTTTTACTTCCCCTCACATGACCTATACTCCATCACCATTTTCCCTTCCACCTCAACCCACCTACCCTGATCACCTTCTTACACAATTCCTTACCACTTTTTCATCCATGTAGCATCAAATTTCCACTATTAGCCAAGGTCAATCCACTCCACCTACATATCATGTCTATAGTATCCCTTTATCATTAGAAATCTTATGCACCTTGATGCCACAAGGGATAGAAATGCCTTAGTTTGAGAAATTTGGAGGAAAAGGAGACCCTGTCAACCATGTTAATGCTTATACAACTTTGTGTAGTGACTTCATCCTTGATGATAAAATGTTAGGAAAAATGTTTCCAAGGACCTTGAAAGACACAACCTTAGAGTGGTTTTCCAACTTTCCTAATCATTCCATCCGTTCATTCAATGAATTGGTGGATGCTTTCATTAGTCACTTTAAAGTTCACATGACACCTAAAAAGACAATGGCTAACCTCATGCGATGTAGACAAAACATAGATGAAAATGTAATGGATTTTATCTCACAATACCAATCTATGTATGCTCAAATTGATGTCAAGATTCCTGATGCACATTTGCAAAGGATGTTTATCAAAAACTTGCACACACACCTTTAGGATAAATTAACAATGATGAAATTCCCTTCGTTTATGAATTTATGCACAACCTTGTGTGAATACCATAACTTGGTTTGAAGTTGTGATTCAAAATCCACTTCTAACTGAGATGATAAACTCGAGCATAGCAATCAAAACCAAAATAACACACAAAATTTTTGCAAACCAAATAGAGGCTTTTTACAGTTTAATCTGCCTCCTCAATCTCAACTGTAGTCAACCCAACCCATTCCAAATAGAGTGGAAGTTGTTAAAGCAATGGTTCCTTATACCTATGGGGACCCAAAGAGATAGTTTACTCCCCTACTTGATACCCTTCATAACACAATGAACCAATTAATTCAACAACGCATGCTCACTTTCCCACCTGTTAGACCGCTTGATCCAAACCATCCTTTACCATGCACCTTCAAACCTAATGCTTATTGTCATTTTTATCACTAAAATGGACATGACACTGAATATTACAAGGGTCTAAAACATTTAGTTCAATACCTCATTGACTCAAGCCATTTGTCCATTATGGGTGTTAATAATCAAGGAAATAAGTCTATTATACCCCTTAACCTGGACTTTCAAATTTTCACTAATCCCATGCCTAAACATACTACCTCATCCTTTAACCATTGATGTAATGACTATTGATACAAACAATGAACAACATGATACACCTCCCCCTACTACTACAGAAAGTCCTATGGATGAGCTAGTGGCTATTATAGATGTTATCCCTCTTAAGGGTCAAACCACTAAGTCTCTTGATATCACTTCTTTTGCTAAAGACATACTACAAAAGCTTCTTGATGGTCCTCTCTACATAGCTAGCAGAATCTATGATAATCCCACTAATGGGATATTAATAGATCCCGCTTGTGGTGAGAATGTGATCACAAAGGAGTCTCTAGTATTACATGAGCTATATCAAGATGAATATAATAAACCAACTACATGGATTAGGACACATACTAGTTTTGCATTCCCTACAATCGTATCAATCGTGCTACCCTTACAAATAGGACCTAAAACTTTGGAGGTAACATTTTTAATTATCCCACAATTTGACCAATTTTGCTTGTGGCTAGGCCACCCTTGGCTTTGCTCAATGAAAGTGGTCTCATAAGTTGTTCACAAGTGTTTGAAGTTTCCACATGACAATGAGATAGTCACCATACACCATAGTGGTTTTAATCCTTTATCTTCCAAAGGTAATTTTTCATTGGAAGCCTTTTGGCTTACACCTATGGAACCCATCACCCCTTGAAAGGACTTCTTTCTCATAGCTTACCAAAATTTCAAAGCCAAAAAGATAGCCAAATTGTCTCTTCGTAACTCATCCTCATCTACTTCCACACCTCCTATCATAGATGAAACCATGCTTCAACCTAAGTCTTACATTGAGCAAACCATACAACCTCCTGAACAACCACCCCTAGATACTTCCCCACCATCGTTTAAATGATCAAGGAAAAATGAAACCACTCATGTCATGCTTCCTCACCTTAAATAAGTGTATAAAGCTAAAGAGAAAGTGGTTGATCCATCCTCTTTGGTTTCTTCTGTTCTTTCCTCTTTGTAAGTAGAAGAACCTATGATGACTCAATCCACTCTTACACCTCAACAACTCCAAAATTGAATTAAATGAAACCATGGGGCAATGGAATGAAGGTGTTGTCATAATCTCCTTACTTGTCAATCTCACATAGAAGAAGATCAATAAAATCAACCTTTACCTTTAACATACGTAATAGATGTCTAGCCTCCTTCTCTTGACCTTCTACATGATAGTCCAGTACAACCTTTGCAAAAAAATGAACCAATCCAACAACCTCATCTTTTGATACATCCATCCTTAGAAATCACCCTTTGTCCTCTTGTTGTCATTAATCTTGATGATGATGATGATGATGTGATGATAGAAAAAATAAATGAAGAATTGCAAAACAATTTAAATTATTTATTTTCATTCACAATGAGCTTAAAAGATACAACCTCTCCACCAAGAGAAGAACCTAGTATGGATCCTGGTTCAACGCTTGCAATTCTTCCTTTAGATAGTCAACCGCCCTCAGATTGCATCTAACATGATTGGGAGGTGGACGACCTATTAGACGGTTGACTTGCATTCACTAAACTAGCTTTTTTGTTGCTTCTCTTTTTATTTTCCTTTTCATGTGTGTATCATGTTCCCCTGTATCATGTATTTTATGCTTCCCTCTCTTAGTACACTTCTACCCGTATCTCTCTTCTTTTATATGTTGTACATTTTTTTTTTCTCTTTTTTTGTGTTCTCCTTTTGAGGATGATGAAAAGAATAGAGATGCCCTATGTCTCTTCCATGTTGACCCACAAGGACTTTTTATTTCTCTCTTTTTGTTTTGTCTTCCCCTTTTGGGGATGATGCAAGGCATTGAGACTAAAATGTCTCCTTCATGCTGACCCAAAAGATTTTTCCTTTTCTTTCACCTTTTTGTTTCACTTTTGTTTTCCTTTTGGGGATGATGCAAAACATTGAGACCATAATGTCTCTTCCATGTTGACCCAAAACAAACTCTCGTTTTCCTTTGTTTTCGCTCTCTTTGTGTCATTCTTCTAGTTCTATGTGCTTTGGGGAATAATGACATTTCCATGCTCTTTCATAAACATATTGCAGCAACAAATATACTAACCCCAAATCCATAGATCCCTTATGTGTTTGGTGTGCTTTCTTTTTTTGGGGGGGAAACTCCCTTTCTTTGTTTTTCAATTTTCCTTGAGATGAAGCAACCTAACTCCAAAACATATGATTTGGCATAGGGTTTTCTAGGTTAACTCTCATGTCTTGTTTTCTTTTTTTCATTTTCTTTTCTTCTCTACTTTAAAGAAATTGCTCATAGAACAATGTGTAGAAGTTCTTTTAAAGTGGGGCGCATACATTACCATAAATTCATTCTTGGTGCCTAGTGTAGCCTTGTAATTTATATGATGCGTTTGTCACTTTGTGGATGATATTGGGTGTGATTTCCTTCATAAGTGTGATATATCTTAGAATATTAGATTCCTCTTGGTGGCCTGATGCGACGCACTACATCCCCTAAGTTGTGAATATACTATTCTTTGATTGGTCCTATCTTGGAGATATTAGACACAATGTTCCCTAAGTGACTAAACTTACATAAAATAAACAAGACTCCTTTGAACATTACACTTTACATTTTTGAATTTTACATTTTTACCTTGTTGCCACCATGCATAACATAGCTTGCATGACTATGGTACCTTTGTCATTTTGTTCATAGCATTTTTCTTTGTGGCAACTTGTTAAAGCTATCAATGGGTATAACTTTGATATGGTTGAGTGGGAATCCCAACTAGAGGCATGAATTTTCCCCATAGCCACCTTTGTGTTTGTGAGTGCATACCAACTAGCATATGTATCTTTCCTTTTTGGGCTTTCTCACCCCGTGGACAATTAGTTTTATGGCCCCAAAGTGAGTACATTTTGGATTTCTCACCCTGTAGATAGCCTAAAGTTTTGTGGCCCCAAAGTGAGTACACATTCTCTTTTTCAAACAACCAACCTAGATCTAATCCACAACTAGTTGGATTGATGATTGAAGCTTCATCCGATTAATCTCAACACTTGTGTGTTCCTCTGTTCTTATGCTTTTTTTTCCATGGGAACTTCATCTTAGGGGCTTGATCATCCCTCTTGATCATTGTCATTCTATCTTTCTAGCATAAATGCATTTGAACCCTCCTCTCAATGTTCATGGCTACTTTAGTGTGAGTTTGAAGCAAGTTCATCCTCTCACTAAAGTGGGGGCTAAATGTGTCATAGAAAAATGGCCCCTTGTCATTTTCATGGACTTTTAGGTCTTGTTTCATTGTGTCGAAACTATTTTTCTTTGATTTTATGTTGCAACATGACTTGAACATGCTTATTTAGGTACTAAAACTCAAAGAACATCTTGTAAAGGTGTTGTGAAGTGTTGTAAGACATTTCTACACTCTTCTAGACTCTATTAATTACAATTCACCAAAAAATCACATTTTTGTTCATCAACAAGTCCTATTCTGAAGTGTTGTAAAGTCTTGTAACAAGCTTTCATGCTTTTCTAGGAATATTTTCACTATTTATCCCTTTCTCATACTCTATTTTGCTCCTTTATGCTCTCATATGCTTAACTAAGTGTATTTTTGAGTATTATCCCTTCAAACAACATTAAATACAATATAATTCCCAACACCCATTTTTAGGTCCTAGGAGAGGCCCATTCACCATGGGTGGCGAATGAGTCCCCCTTGGCCCCAAATTCAAAACATTTTAAATTTCCTTTCAATATTTTATTCAAAAACACTTGATGTCAGCCTGTGATGAGGTATGAATGGGTAACTAAGGCACAACTGTGTATAAATAAGTGATTTTTGTGTGAACCCCAATCCTAATACCTGCAAAACAATAAGAAGAAATAGATTAGAATATAGAATGCAAGCAAGAATAAGGATTCCCCATGAAATGCATTTACAAATTTCAAATTAGGAAAAGAAATGAAGAATACAATGAAATGAAAATAAAAGAGATTGCATCCTAATTAAACTAGAAAACTCATTATCCCATGGGGGAATTGGTGCCAATTTGATGTGAAAATTGGCCATTTCCCAATTCCTTTGATGCAAACTTGATGAATGTTGATGAATGATACAGTTTGATGAAGGATGGTGAGTGCTCCAATAGAAAAATTTGCATAACCTAGCTAAGATTCAATGATAATGGATGGAATTTGTTAAATATTTGAGCATAGTAAGTTTACTGAAATTGCGGATGCTAAAATGAGTAATGAAGCCTCTTATTTATAGAATGCCAAGATGGATGAATGTCCAAAATAGAGAAATGTGAGACCAACATTCATCCAATGGAAAGATGCAACTTGTCAACCTATGAGTGGATGGAGGATGTGGAAGTTTTGATGATTGTGCCAATAAATGCATATTTTTGAATTTTGAATTTGTTGAAATGACATGCAAGAGGGAAGAAAGAATGCACTGAATGCCACTTGGCTCAAGGAAAAGGACATGTAAGAGAGAGTTAATGCCTTGTTGGATGTACATGTCAAATTGGATTTTGAATTCAAACATGGAGAATATTCCCCAAAGATGATTTGTTGAGGAAAATAGAGATTTAATAAATCAATTAAATCTATTTTCATGTGCAAGTGGTAAAAGCTAGAGGATGGGACATGAGAGGAGATTAAATTAATCAAATTTAATTAATTTAATGAAGGGGGTTAAATGATGTGACCTATTTGACTTAAATTTGTGGATTTATTTAAATCAAATATGAGAAGAATGTGATAAGGGATTAATTAAATATATATTTTCATTTATTTATTGAAAGGGATGATTGTTAGATTAAACTAAATAAGGTTTTAATTTATTTAATTTAATAGATAGACTTTAGAGATTTAATCAAATAAAATTAATTATTTAATTAAATCGGATAATTAGATCAAAATGGTTAATTTAATTATCGAGAAGAGGTGACTTAATTAGATAACTGATTTATTTAATTAATAGAGGAATATTGATGAATTTAATCAGATAAGGGTATTTGATTAAATGGTTAGACCGAAGGATGATTCAGGATGAAATGATGTTAGTGGCCAGGATCAGATGCACAATGTCAATCGGTACATTTTAAGTATCTACGTTTTTCCCCTCTTTGAAGCAATGCACTCGTTGCATTGGTTCAAAGAATAAATGATCTCGATCAAAGCCAAAAAAAATTGTTTCTAAAATCCTGCCCCACTACTATCCGACGAGAGAAAACATGCCAAACTATATGATGATTTGAAATGATATGATATGTAATATGTAATATGCAAAATTATATGGAAATGATCTTATGGTGTATACACGAAATGATGTGAATCATACTTATATATGAAATGATTATGGATGGATGTACGCTTTGCATGTCACGGATTTTTTATGTTTCTATTTATTCTTATAATGATATGGAATGATTTATGCAATGAAATGTAGAAAAGTGATTGTGATGCTATTTATGAGATGGTATGGATGATTAGTGGATGATATAATGGAATGTAAATGCAATGGTCATGTTTTATATGATGTGTATTGATGATGTAAATGAGATGGTTTCTAAGATGCTTAGAATAACAAATATTTTTATCCTAGACATGTTTAAATGATAATGTAATGCATGTGATGCATTTACTGTGATGTACTATATGCAATGATATGATGATGTTTTATGCAAAATGAACGTAATGTGTGAGATGACTTTATGATGTTATGTGAGTATGTATGCAATGGATTATCTATAAGGCTTATGTACCTATTATGCATGATTATGAAAATATGAAGTGACTATGAAATGTCAATGCACATGAATATTATGCAATGATTTATGTGATGAATGTAATGTGATGCAAAAAAAATGGATGCAATGTAATGAGAAAGGGATGTGCTAGTTTATGAAAAATGCTCATAATACCATGTTTATATGATGATGGAAATGCAATGCATATGTTTCCTATATGATATGTTTATGCAATATGCTAATGATTTGTGGATGCAGGATCGATGATGATGATGATGATAATGATGATCAACTGTCATAGTACCTTGTTAGTGCGATGAGCAAGAAGGAATGAAAGAGAAGAAGTCATTTCAACAAGACACCAGATGATGAATATTCAAATGATGATAATTACTTTCCAAGGAGTTGGTATTTTTAAAGGGCCAATTCCCTTATGTTTGAGAACACATGTGGTACGATGCATCAAGGTATAGAGAACCAGGATGGCATTGTACCTAGTGTGATGGATTTTGACTTGACAAACAAATAGGAGTGTCCTTGTTAACACCTAACATATGGAAACCTTGCTAGGATGCACTTTAGAAGTTTCAAACACCTTGGACCAAAACATGGAAAGGTATAACCTATCAATGCAATAGTCAACAATTTTCCCAAAACTTCCTCCATACATACCTAACAAAGCAAGTATTACCAAGGTTATATTACAAGAACGTCCAACAAGCACAACAGACAAAAGATAATGATCACCCATTCCTATTTCTCTAAATCCTCTATTCGGATATCATCGAGAAGTACTTGGAATGAGCGCAATAAGATAAGTTAAAAGGATAAAGACAAAGTAAACAAACTAGCTGATGTTCTTCAATACCGCTAACCAAAAGGGGATGTGTTTTTAAGGATAAGAACTAAAAATATTGCCAAAAGATAATGCCCATTGTAGGAAGGATACATCCTAGGACATGTTAGTGGATGGCGGCATGCCATTTCATTTATGCTAAGTGTTCTTTCAAATGATTGATATGGGACCAATTGGATGATAGGTTATTGACACAAAGAGTTGACCCACTTGTTTACGTACTGACTTAGACCTAAGACTTGACGATTTGAGTTTTCACTTTTAACCTGCTAGGCTTGCTTCTAACTGTTTCACCAAAGGTTGAGGATGACGATCGTTTATTATGAGTAATGTTATTGTAGGAGCAGGCGAGATGAGATAGATGTTTTTTTTTTGAATATTCAGATGTTTTTGGAGTTTTGCAATGTTTTGAGGCTATTTTTGGTATTTTTCAAGATTTTCAAATGTTTTGATTTTTGATTTTCCTATGTTTTGGGGTTTTCTAAGATTTTGAGTAGTAGACTAACCTAAAGACCTATCCTAGGGGCCTCAGGGGCTTATCAACATATTAGCCTTGCCTATGTTATACACGCAGAGACCACGTAGTTCAACGAGATGGCTTTTTTTTTAACTTTCTGACTGACTTTTTGACCTATTTTTGGATTTGTTGATATGTTTTGAATGTTTTTTGATTTTTTGATTTTTTGATGTTTTTGGATTTTTTGATGTTTTAGGACTTTAAGGATATACACGAATTTGATCTGATGAGAACATGCCTCCAATGTGATGCAATAGACTACTCCGATAAAGGTAGGACAAGCTAGCCTTGATGCAATAGACTACTCCAATAAAGGAAGGACAAGATGGCCTTGATGCAATAGACTACTCTGATAAAGGCAATAGTACTAGGAGAGATCATGATACGAAAACATGACCAAGCTATGGTGCAGATGCAGGTGGATGAGTGATGGATGGAGATTTGAATGCGATGGATGATGAAAACATAATGGATGGGTGATGCAGAACAAGCCATAAAGATCCTGGTGGATGGAAAGTGCTTATTTACACAAAGCGTCTATTTGCCAGGTTTTCACCAAGGTACTTGTCCAAAGTGCCACTGAAGTGGCTTTCACTAGAGGATGATTTATTTTTCTCTTTACTATTTTTTGATCCTTTTTCTAAATTTTTTGGATTTTTTTTCTTTTTTTTCTTTTTTTGTTGTCACCAAGACACCTATTTGCTAGGTTTTCGCCGAAGTAACCATTTTTTTAGAACATTTTATAATTTTTTTGATTTTTTGGTTCTATACCTTGAAAGATTTAGGCATAAAACTTTTTGAGATGAGAGCTATTCATGGGCTCTTGCAAAGGTTCCCCTTCAGGTGTTGATAAATGATATGCCTCTGAATTATAACTTGTTATGATAACGAATGGTCCCAACCAATTGGGTTCAAATTTTCCTTTGCTGCTTGGGTTTGGGACATTCTTTTGATTCTCCTTTAATACTAGTTCTCGAACTTGGAAAGTCCTACTTCTGATTTTCTTATTGTAGCTCCTTTTGAGTCTATTTTGATAGACTTGCAAATGATTCAAAGCATCTATACATCACTCATCCAGTAGCTCTAGCTCATTCAATCTTGATACTCGATACTCTTCATCTATGATGAGGTTTTGCAGTGATATCCTAAGTGATGGGAGCTTGATCTTGATGGGGAGTATTGCTTCTAATCCATAGATCAGGGAGAAGGGAGTGGTGCTGGTGGGTGCGCAGATGTTGGTTCGATAGGCCCAGAGGGTGGGATTAAGCTACAAATGCCCTGGTCATGACCTATGTCATTGACTATTTTCTTGATTATTTTCAAAATAGTTTTGTTTGTAGCTTCTGCTTGGCCATTTCCTTGGGGATACTATGGGGTGGAGAAGCGATGTTGGATTTTGAATTTTTCACATAAGTCACTAACCTCCTAATTTTTAAATGGTGTCCCATTATCTGAGATAATGGCTTGTTTAACACCATAGCAGCAAATGAGATAGTTAGGGATGAACTTTGATATCTACTTTCCAGTTATATACATCATGGGTATGGATTCCACCCACTTAGTAAAGTACTTCATTGTGGTTATGATGAATTTGTGGCTGTTAGATGAAGTGGGCATGATTTTTCGAGTGAGATCGAGTCCCCACTATGAAAAGGGCCATGGTGTGATGATGGGATGAAGTCCCTGATCTGGAGCATGGATGAGGTCCCCATGTTGCTGATATTGTAGACACCTTTTGACATAGTCATGTGCCTCTCTTTCCATTGTAGACCAATAATACCCCATCCTCAGCATTTTCTTGGCTATGTTCATTGCACTCAAGTGTGAACCACAGATACCATTATGTACTTCAGTTAGAGCAGTCAATGCCTCCTCAGTGTTTAAACAACATAGTAGGGTTCCTTCTATGCTCCTACGATATAGGGTATCTCCTAGGATGATGAATCAGGATGCCTTTTTGACAAAGGTTCATGTTAGGTTTGAGGGTAAGTCGGCGGGTATGAATCCTATTCATAGGTATGTATAAATGTTGTGGTACCAAGGATCACTGAGACCAATGATTTTACACATGAATTCTGATTCTAGTACCTCAAATGTAGGTGCGAGAAGATGCTCTATCAGAAATTCATATTTTGGAACGTTGTGGGGGATATCCAGTAAGGATCCAATTATTGCCATGGCATCTGTTGCTTTATTGTTGGCTCTAGGAATCTGATCAAATGTGATTTTGATGAAGGATTCTTTGAGAGTCTCCACCAATTTCTTGTATGGAGTGAGCTTATCATCCTTGGTTTGGTATTCATCATTCACTTGGTTTATTATCAATTGGGAGTCTCCGTATACTTTGAGAGCTATAATGTTCCACTGCACTGCTATTCTTAGACCTATGGCTAAAGCCTCATATTTTGCAATGTTATTGGTGCAGGGAAATGCTAGTTTGTAGGACCTTGGTATGCAATCCCCTTGTGGAGTGATAAAGAAGATGCTAGCTCCTGATCCATGCTGCATGTATGAGCCATCAAAGTATAGTTTCGAGTGGTCAGCTACATTGAGATTGAAAATAGATTCATCTGGAAACTTTGAAATGAGAGGATTCTCTGAATAAGTTGGTGCTTCTGCAAGTTGATCTGCGATGACTTGGCCTTTCATTACTTTCTACTCCACATATTCAATGTCGTATTTTGACATTATCATCACCCATTTGGCCATTCTTCCCATGAGCATTTCCTTTGACAATAAGTACTTGAGAGGGTCAATTTTGGTGATGAGTTTTATTTTGTGTGCCAACATGTAATGTCTGAATTTCTATGATGCAAACACTACTGCTAGGCATGCTTTCTCGATGAATGAGTAGTTTAGCTCATGCCCAACCATTGTTCTACTAATGTAATAGATAGCCCTTATTGTTTCATTTTCATCATGCTGAGCTAGGAGAGCTCCAAGGGCTATTTTTGTTGTTGATCAATAGAGAATTAATGGTTTTCTTGGGATTGGTGGCATTAAGACTAGTGGTGTTAGTAGATATTCTTTGATTTTATTGAATTCCTCTTCACACTTGCTATCCAATTTGTATGCTACTCCCTTGTGAAGTAGGTGAGAATATGGGTTATTTTTGTTCGCCAGTTGTGCTATGAATCTTTGAATGGATTGAAGCCTGCCTTGGAGACCTCTCAATTTCTTTAATGTTTTTGGTGCCTCTATTTCAAGGGTTGCTTTTACCTTTGTTGGATCTACCTTGATACCTCTCATTGACACTATGTATCCTAGCAACTTTCCTGATTGTATGCTGAAGATGCACTTCTTTGGGTTTAATCTGACCTTGTACTCCTCCAACCTACCAAAGATGGCACTTAAGGTTGTTATGTGATCTTTTCTCTTTCTGGACTTGGCTAGAATCTCATCAACATAATCTTTGACCATCTCAGGGATCATGTCATGGAATATCAATGTCATAACTCTTTGGTGTGTTGTTCCTGCATTCTTTATGCCAAATGGCATCATATTCCAATAGTAAGTCCCCCATGGACAAGTGAATGTCATCTTATGTTGGTCCTCTTTAGCTATCATGATCTGATTGTACCCTGAGAATTCATCCATTAGTGACAACATTTCATGTTCGGTTGTCATGTCTACTATCATGTCAATGTTTGGAAGTGGGAAGTCATCTTTTGGACATGCTTTATTCAAGTCTCTAAAGTCTATGCAGATTATGATGCCCCCATTAGGTTTTGAAACAGGTACCAAGTTTGACACCCATTCTAGATAATCTATCGGTCAAATGAATCTTGCATCTAATATATTTTTGAGCTCCATTTTGACTAATAAGGTGATCTAAGGGTGCATTTTTTGAAGCTTTTGTTTAAAAGGCTTTGCTTCTGGATATACTGCTAAGTGGTGAACCATGATTTTTGGATCAAGTCCTGGCATGTCAGCATAGCTCCATGCAAAGTTTATCTGTCTTTCTCTTAGGAAGGCTGCTAGGAGCTCTTGTTCCTCTAATAGTAATGACTCTGCATAGAATGTGATGTGTGGGGTTACCTCTATTCCTAGATTAACTGGATTGCATCTTTCTGTGAGGATTGCTGATTTTTTTTTATGAAGAGCTCTAAAAGGAAGATTGAATCCCCCATCCTCGGGTGCCTCAAAAAGGTTTTTACCATTGGATGCATCCTTTCTTTTTAATTTTTTTTTGGTCAGAGTGTGCCACAGTGTGGTTTTCACTCAAGGACTTAGATATTATTCTTAATTTTTTACTTTTGCGACTGAGGGATTCAATCATTTCCCTGTAATAGGCATGTGTATCTAGCTCCATTATGAACCCTACTTTGTGATTCCCACATGCAATGTTATCTCGTAGTCCCATGAATTCTAAGAGAACCTCATCGTTTTTGAGTGTATCAAGAACTGGTGGTCTTTGTTGGTCATAGTCAATGAGTTGGGGGTATACTAGGAGGATTTCATGATTTTGGTGGTCTGATTCAAAGGATAGGGTGCTAATCATGCAAACAGTGGTATCCTCAAATAGCCTAGCTAAGTTGGTCATGGGATCCTTGTCATCACTACTACTACAGATGTTGGTTATGTCAAATATAAAGTTATCTATGACTCTACCTGTAGATACTGGTAAGCGTACTTCTGTTGCGATTGGATGAGGAGGATTATTAACCTTTCTAACTAGAGGACCTCAGCCATGTATGGTTATACTCAGAGGGGTACATCCAAGACCAAGATTTGTTATCACTCATGTCTCCAAAATGATAGGTATTATAAGCCCATTGGCATTTTTCCCAAGTCTTTGATTATGTCATAGCCCATTGTGAGCATCATTTACAAACCCTTACTTCTATCATCCATTGGTAAATTAGATATTGAATTCTCATCTTGATATAGCATATGAGATGGATCTACCTCAATAACTTCTTGGCCAAGATCTCCCCAACTTGTAAATTTGGCATAGTCTTTAGGAGATGTTTGGGATGTGGAGGCTTCATTTATTTGTGGATGTCCCCGTGATCTAGGAGATTGTGGTAACTCTCCTACCACAAAAGAATTTGTAGGGATCATGTAGTTTCCACAATCATTATCTTGGATGATGACCTTAATTTCAGAGATGGTGGGAATGGTGGGAATGACAGGTGTCTCTATCACATAAGTGGATGAGAGGGTGGCGAGATCAATGTATGGTGTAGATGGACCCTCATCATTTTTTCGTACTTGGGGGATTTTATAGTACTTTGCTTCAAGGCTTTTGCAATAGGAGAAGGGTTCGAGATCTCCATGGATGGTGACTTCTTGTCCCTCATGTGTGAATTTCACACATTGATGGAAATTTGACGCCACTACCTTCATTGTATGAATCCATGGGCATCCTAGGTGGATGTTATACGACAAGTCGAGGTCTAGGACCTGACAAGTGGTGTCCATGATAGCAGGCCCTACTTGAATAGGTATTTTGATTGTGCCTTGGGATACTCTTTCTTGATCATCATATGCTCTTATTGTGATACCATTTCCTTCATCGATAGAATTCTTTTAGAGTTTTAATTGTTTGATGAGCTTCAGAGAACAAATATTCAAGATTGCACCTCCATCCACCAAGACCCTTTTGACTTTTCTTTTTTGTACTATGACTTCTAAGTGGAGCACATGGTTGTGAGATAGTTGAGTGGGGAAATCTTGGTCAGAGAATGTGAGGAGATTTGGTGTAATGATATTTCTGACCATAGCTTGGAATTTTTCCTCATCAAGATCTACGGGGACAGTGGATGAAGCTAGTGCTTCCTCAAGGATTTTCCTATGGGCAGATGAGATTTTTAGCAACTCCATGATGGAGATTTGCGTTGGTGTTCTTTTAAGCTGATCTAGGACATTGTAGCCATTGGGGATAGATCTAGGTGTAGGGACTCTATTTAGCTAGGATGATCCTATGATGGTAACTTTGCGGCCTCTTGTGGTGACTCCACAATTGTCATGGGTGCCTTTGATGGTGATGATAGTGCAATATTCATCTAGGGAGCCAACGATAATTTCATACACATGATTCACATTTGTGTGGGTGCCTTTCCCCTTATCACTATTATTATTCCCTTTATTTCCATGGTTAGGCATCGAATTTGTGCATATCTTAAGGTCTTGGTTTCCTATTGGCTATTCCACATTTATAATTCTTTGATTGATGAGATCTTGAATTATGTTTTTTAGCCTCATACAACTGTTTGTGGTATACCCTTTGATTTTATGGAAGTCACAGAGTTGATTCTCATTATACCAAAGAGGTTTTGCATCTGGTTCTTGGTAATTCTCATAGGTGGGAGCTTTGATGAGTTTTTCATTTATCATCTTCTTCATGATGACTTCAAGTGGTTCCCCTAGAGCAGTGTATTTTTGCTTGGGATAATTCTTGTTCCTTTGGGGTGGTCCCCTTTGATCATTGAGATTGTTAATTGTCTGATTGTTGTTTGATTGTTGTATTACTTGATTGTTTTGGTGTTGGATTTGGATTTATGGTGTGGGTGTATTTTGGCATGGGGCACTAATGACCACTTTGGCATCTTCAACACCATCATTAGTAACATTTTTATTCCTTTCCCACGTGTGAGGTTTAACATTGTAATTGGCAGGTGGGAGGTTGTTTTGTTGTTCAGGGTATGAATTTGATCCTGCAGATTGTGTCATAAGGGCTCGTTCGATGCTGAGCACCTTGGAGATCAACTAGTCATATGTGGTGATCCCTTGTACCTTGAGATGAAATGCCAAGAGGTCATCAAGGTTGGATATAATGGTGCAAACTTTTTGTTCCTCAGGCATGGTCCATTTTCTTCGATTGGCCTTGGATCACCATCGTTGTAGGAATGAAGTGAATGATTCATTCTTTCCATATTTTAGAGCTCAGAGTTCTTCTATACTAACATCCATGGCAATGTTGCATGCATAATTTTTAATGAATGCATCTATAATTTCTTGGAATGTTCTAATGCCTGTAGGTAGGTGAGAGAACCATTCAATGGTGTGGCCAACCAAACTTCTAGGGAATAGCCACATCAGATAAGTATAGTCTTATGCGACTTCCATGCAATGAACCTGGAATTCCCTGATTCAGGGTTTCCCATCCCTCGATATTTGTCAAAATTGGGGATCTCAAATCCCTTGGGGAATGGTTTATCACAAGGCTCCTATCAAATGGATATAGACACAAGTTTCTTGGTGTTTTTCTGGTTCACCCTAATTGAAGATCGAGCACTTGTTTCGAGAGCAACCTGATTTGTGTCGTTACGTCATTTTGCAGATTAGGGGGTGGGATGAAAGTGTTCTAGGGTATTTCAATTATGGGTTGGATGGTTGGGTTGGTTGGTGTGTTATTTGATATTATTTGCACATTTCTTTGAGCTAAGTATGCTTGCACTTGCTACTGTATAAACAACACTTGTTGTTGTTCTTGTTGTTATGCTAATATTGCCTATTTTTGAGCTTTTTGTTGTGCTTGTTGTTGCTCCAACAACATTTTATTTTTGGGTGACCAATTGGGTTGCTTCTTACTACTCTTGATATTGTTTTATTGCTTACTGATATGTTTGTAGTTGTGCTGCTTGTTTTTGTGCAAAAAGTTGTGCCTGTGCTTGTGCTTGTTGTGCTTGATATTGGTCATGCGTCTAAGCTTGAACTTGTGCTTGCGCTACTTGTGCTTGGGCTTGTGCTTGTATCGCTTGTTGTAATAGAATTTTGGCTTGAGCAACCTTTTATGATTGTAATGCGACTTCAGCTGCTTGAGTAGTTTGTACGGTTTGAGTGGCTTGTTGTTGTTGTTGTTGCAATAAGGCTTGGGATTTTGTAGCTTGTTGTGCTTGCTATGCAATTTGGGAAGCTTGAGAATTTTGCACTGCTTGTGTGGCTTGTTGGGTAGCTATTTATGTGACTTTTTTCTTTTTCACTTGCAGGAATGCCTTTTGGTAAGCAACTTGGTGAGTGGCTTGCAATGGCATGTTGTATTGGCTTGATAAATTGAAGTTTGGTGGTGGTGGATTTGGAATGGCATTTGTGGTGGTGGTGAGTGGTGATGTCATGTTGGTGATTTGAGTGGTGGATGGTGCTGTCGTGTTGGTGGTTTGAGTGGTGAATGGTGTTGTTGATGTGGTTGGTCCTTGAGATACCATGCTCTAAGATACTAGGGGGGTGGTTGATGATGTCACGATTGCTTGTGTAGTTGTCATTTGTTGTTGTGATATCGATGAAATTTTTTGAGAGTTTGGCGTGATGTTTTGATTGGTGTTTGGAATGTTGGTTTGATTGATATTTGGTAAAGGTGGAAGCCCCAATCCAAGTAGAGGTTTGGATAATGGTGGTAATGGTGGAAGAGGTGAAAATGTGAGGGGCATGAGTTCTTGAGAAAATTATGTGGTGTCAAAAATACCCCCAGGTCTGAACATGTCACTTTCCTCTTGTGAATTTGTGAGAAGAGAAGTTTGAGGTGTTGTGTGGAAGGATGATGATGATGGATCATTATGGAAAGTGAGAGGGACATACTTATGTAATGGATTTTTGGGTATATTTTGTTCCAAAATGTTATTTTCATCCAAGTCTTGATTGTTAACAAGGGGATATGTTTGAATAGCATTAAGAAATGCATTTCCCTTATTGACATTAGGTTGAGTTCAAGCAAAATATGTGATTTGTGGAATGTTTTGAGTGATTTTTTGGGATGGGGTGTAGATGAGATGGGGAGTGTGGATGAAATTAAAGGCAGGACCTCTAAAGATTGTTCCACTATAGAGCTCACATCAAAATCCGAAGGTAATTTGGCCCCCTATTTTGCTAGTTCAAGCATGTATAGTGAAGGGTTAAGCTTCATCATGATGTTGATGATCTTATGGTTTTCTGGATTTTGGAGCATTTCAGTTATTTCTTCATGTGACATCCCAAAGGTAAAATCTTCTTGAATTTCCTCTTGTGTATTTTGTGATGGGGAGATAGTCAAAGGATTTCTTGATTCAATTGGATTTATTTCAACGTTCATTTGGCTTAGGTCACTTGAAGCAGGTGTTTCTTTGTCGGCTTTCATGTTCTTCTTGTATTGAGATCTAGTTTGAACCATAAAACAAGGATCAATTTTCAAGAATATGGGAGATGAATCTCTCTAATTCTTTGGATTGATCTTTACTTTATGCACAAAAGAGAATTTTTAGGATATCTTGAGGATTGAAAGGTGATATGACGATGATGTGGATGTTTTGATCTTTTGATAAATCTTGAGGGGAATGCTAGGCTTTTAGGACTTTTGGATATGTTTTGGATTTTTATTTTTTATTTTCTTTTGGGATTGTCCTCGATTTGACTGATTTTAGTTTGCTTTGATTAAACAAATAGACCCTAAGATGTTGGATGATTATCTAAGGGGTATATTTTCTCAAAGGATGATAATTTGAATATGGGTAGGGAGAAGGATGCATCTACCCACACCTATTCAAACAAGATGATAATTTAACCAAGAATATGAAGAAGGATGCATCTACATATACCTAGCTAAACATGATGGTTTGATAATTTCAATTAAGCATGTGCAAAAGGATGCATCTACACATACCTAGCCAAATATGATTGGATAAAGATTTCAAAGATTTTGTCCCAAGGATTTGATGATTTTTATTTTTTCCAAAAAGCCTAGCTTGAAGGATAGTTTCAAGATTTCTCTAAAAGGTGATGGTGAGATGATTTTTGGTTTGATGTTTGAATGATGGATGAAAAAAGATTTGATTTCCTTTGATCCTAAGATGAACCTAGAAAAGACATTTTGTTTACCTAGACCTCGATATTGAAGAACATGCAATGCTTCTATAATGAAGAAGTGGTTCAATTTGAGCATACATTTCTGGATTTTGAATCAAGGAATTTTATTTTGGGATTTGGATTTCTTGGAAATCGTGAGGTTTCAACCCATGTGAGAGTCCATTTTGTTATCTTTTCTCAGTGACTTTATTTTACCACAAACACTTTCTTTGATTAAGTTTCAAAACTAGATGTACAGTATCTTAATTTCTTCGAATCCCACAAAGTATGTTATGTGGAAATTTGATTAATTCAAGGCAAGGGTTACCTATTGTTTAACTTTAGTAGACAAATTGAGAGATAATCCAAGTGTTTAGAAACCTCTGAGGATGGAATCCCAAGGGAAAACAATAACACCTAAATTGGGTCAATTGTATTTGTCTCCTAAAGGGTTTGAAATTTTGATGATGATGTTTAAGTGTTTGTTTCCAAGATGTTTTTGAACAAGCAAAGGATTTTGTAACCAAGAATAAGTACAACCCTATGGATATGAGAGGCTATATTTGTTGAGTCCCCACTTGGACAAGTCCAGCTACACTTATCTTTAGTGAATGGTTAGATGCTTGACCCCACTAGCTCCCCTCCATGGCACTCACTTATACAGGGTAGCCAAGCATCAACACCCATGAAACTCCCATGGCATGCTTTCCATTTCTAGTAAAAGATCGTAAAAGTGTGGGGCGGCTTCAAAACAACCGTTCTTGCACCAACAAATAGATCAAGGATTTTGGAAATTCTAAAACATGGGTTTTAATTAAGACTTTTTGTTCGTGGAGATTGACCCATACATCGAGAGTCCCTTTTTAGATCCATCTCATCAGAGCCAACCGCGTGATATTGGCGTTTATTCCAATACCCACATTTATATCCCAGTTGGAAATACTCTTGGCTTTAGAGTGTTACCGGTTGAGTCGTTCCCTTGGGTGAGTACTTTTTCCCCAAGGCGGGCCCTTTAAGATAAACAAAAATGAGTAAAGACAATATCCATAACTCGATCAATCTTTGTTTGCAACACAAAGAGAGAGAATTTATGCAATAATTCCCTACTCAAACTTGCACAATGTTTTGTTCAATTTTAAACCCAAAATGAAATGTGGAGGTAATTGCTTTATCTCAACCTAAATTCACAAAAAATGCCTTTTTATTCTCAAGATCACTATAAAGTGTGAGAGAAGTGCATACATCCTTTTTCAATGAAGTTAGTTTAAGTAAGCCATCACGAAGACAAAGTTGTACTTGTTCATTTTAGAGCTACAAAGAAATTGTGAGTTCTTTTTAAAGCACCAAAGGACAAATGAGAGTTGTTTTGTTCAATTGTTAACAAAAAAACAAACTCTAGTAAGTTGTAATCCTAATGTTCATTTTAAGCCTTTGCAAAAATTGAAAAGGTTCTTTTTAAAAGCCCAAATGAAATTAGTATCCTAAGCAAGAAGAGATAACAGTTTCCTAAGAGTGTTAAAAAAACACTAAAGTGTTTAAAAACACTTTGATTTTGTGAAATGCCATCATCATGTTTCTCTTTATTTTGTTCTTAATTGATCCAACCTACAAGAAATAAAATCATTCAGATTCTGCAAAACATAGAGGTTAAAAAGCAGAAAACTAAAGATAAACTTATCATTTCACAAAAGGCACATGCTAAAATGAAATTCCAATTTTTTACTCCTTATCAGTGGTGCAACCCATGACTACGTCATAGTTTGATTTCTCCAGCGGTGCTGTATAGCACCTCTTACTAGTCAGCGGTGCTCTATACCCGAACCAGTGAGCTCAAGTGTGTCGCCCTTTTCACCAGCATTGCTATTTAAAATTCAAATTCAAAAATTTTAGGTGGGAATGCTAAAGCGTCACAGTTTGGACTTTCTAGTGGTGCTATATGGCGACACTGGAGAGTCAGCGGTGCTATATGGTGACGTTGAGCTTGCAGCGTTGAAATTTTCCTAAGCAGAAAATATAAATGCGGAATTTTTAGAAAAATGTGATTAAAAATGAGATAATTCCCTCCTTCTAGTGTGAAATTTGTGAACCCCAATCCTAATACCTACAAAACAATAAGAAGAAACACATTAGAATATAGAATGCAAGAAAGAATAAGGATTCTGCATGAAATCCATTTACAAAGTTCAAATTAGGAAAAGAAATGAAGAATACAATGTAATGACAATAAAAGAGATTGAATCCTAATTAAACTAGAAAACTCATGATCCCATGGGGGAATTGGTGCTAATTTGATGTGAAAATTATCCCTTTCCCAATTCCTATGATGCAAGCTTGATGAATGTTGACGAATGATCCAGTTTGATAAAGGATGGTGAGTTCTCCAATAGAAAAATCTGCATAACCTAGCTAAGCTTCCATGATAATGGATGGAATTTGCTAAATATTTGAGCATAGTAAGTTTACTGAACTTGTGGATGCTAAAATGAGTAATGAAGCCTCTTATTTATAGAATGCCAAGATGGATGAATGTCAAAAATAGAGCAATGTGGGACTAACATTCATCCAATGGCAAGATGCCACTTGTCAACCTATGAGTGGATGGAGGCTGTGCAAGTTTTGATGATTGTACCAATAAATGCATATTTTTGAATTTTGAATTTGTTGAAATAACATGCAAGAGGGAAGAAAGAATGCACTGAATGCCACTTGGCTCAAGGAAAAGGACATGTAAGAGAGAGTTAATTCCTTGTTGGATGTACATGTCAACTTGGATAATATTCCCAAAAGACGCCTTGTTGTGGAAAATAGAGATTTAATAAATAAATTAAATCTATTTTCATGTGCAAGTGGTAAAAGCTAGAGGATGGGACATGAGAGGAGATTAAATTAATCAAATTTATTTAATTTAATGAAGGGGGTTAACTGATGTGACCTATTTGACTTAAATTTGTGGATTTATTTAAATCAAATATGAGAAGAATGTGATAAGAGATTAATTAAATAAAGATTTTGATTTATTTAATTAAAAGGGATGATTGTTAGATTAAACTAAATAAGGTATTATTTTATTTTATTTTATTTAATAGATAGACTTTATAGATTTAATCAAATAAAATTAATTATTTAATTAAATCAGATAATTAGATCAAAATGGTTAATTTAATTATTGAGAAGAGGTGACTTAATTAGATAACTGATTTATTTAATTAAGAGAGGAATATTGATGAATTTAATCGGATAAGGATATTTGATTAAATGGTTAGACTGAAGGATGATTCAGGATGAAATGATGTTAGTGGCTAGGATTAGATGGACAATGTCAATCGGTACATTTTACATGTCTACAATTTTCACCTCATTTCAACCCCCATTCATCAAGTTCACTTATTCACCTATTCATTCAAGCATTCAAGCACTTTGAAGTAGCCATTGACATTACTTCAAACTTGTGTCATCAAGGGTTTGGTAATTTGATAGCATTTGCATGTTGTTAGCATATCATTCCTTTGCATTTCATTATTTTATTAAGGGTTTGATTACCAAAAGTGGGGTTTGACCAAGGAAAACCCCTATTCACTAACCTTATACCATTTTACTCATATTGAATGTTTGTTTGTAGACCTAGGTATGTAGATTTAATAAGATTTTTGGTGTTGAAGATTGGTTTACCAGTCGACTAGGTCCTCAAGTCAACTCAAGTCTTTTTCAATCTTGGAGAAGGTTTTATGTCTGCTTTCTGCAGAATTAACTTTGGCAACCCGACAAGTAGTGATTTCCAGATCTGGTGTTGTAGAGTTGTCTCCTAATTTTTTAGAAATTTGGGGGAGGATTGATTCTCCACCTATGGCGAATGATTCCCACCTTAGAACTAAAAATATAAATTTTGTTAGATTAGGGATCCCAATAGATAGGAACTTTCTTTTGACAGTTTTTCACCAAGAGGAAGACTAATTCACCACCTTGGGTGAATGAGTCCCAATGTGTAAAATTAGTAATTTTAATCAGCATCCACAACATTCTATATTCATCATACTTCACCCAGGTGCACTCAGATTCATCCCTTTTCTTTATGTTCTGCATATTTTCTCCATTTAGTTCATTATTGCATTACACAATGTGTTTTCAAACAAAGCTTAAATCTCACTTTTCCATTCATTTTCATTCATTTAGATTAGTAAATTGAATTTATTTAGCTTCATTTAAGTTATAAAACATCACACATAACATAATTTGAATGAACCATTAGCATTTTTTATCCTATCTCTCTCCCTTTATGTGAAAAATCCTAAAAGAGCAAGAGTTGTTTATAGGAGCCAAAAATCAACGGTTCAATTTGATCTCCCAGAGACATGGATTCTTTCTATATCCACAAGGGGAATACATCCATAGATGAAGCCACTATTGGAGCTATAATAATATTGCATTTTTCTAGCCTTTACTCATGTTCCCCAGGAAGTTCCCACATCATAATTTCATTAGTACAAATTGTCAATATTTGTGTGACAAGATCCATCCATGTTCACCAATAATACCAAAAATTTAAGCTTGGATACATGAGCATTCCTCTGGACATCATTGAGCAAGAGTGTCAAACTGCTGGTCTATATCAGCAAGATCAGGGAAAGTCTTTCCGATCAACAAATCATAGCCTCTCAACTTGAGCATCTTCTACATATCGGCAAGAAGTAAACCGCATTACACCGATGAGAGGTCATGGAGAATGAATAATCGGTAATACAATGCTTGTCATATTACTAATGAAAGTCATTGACAAGAAAAAAGCAGTCGGAGCGAAGTTGTCAAGTCAGGCAGAGCCCTTAACTCACACTAATGGAAATTGCATCGGTGAGACACAAGTTTTCTTTCACTAATGGGACAAAATAAAAAATATCAGGAAGACTTGTGTAATTATAATGAATCACACAGATCTCACCGACCATATTGGTTACACCGATAATGAAAATTTTGGGAGGAGTCTTCCTGATCGATCCAGAAAAATTGAAGCAGTAGATAGACATGTCAGAGAGACCAAATGACATCAAAGCAACGTTTCATTCTCTTAGTGATGGTTTTTGTCATGCCGATGATAATACAAAGGGATTAATATTCTTCAGAGTGACATTGGATAATGATGGAAAAATGGCTTATAATGATCCAGAACAATTTTAAATTAGGGTAACTTCACAATGATCTCCTCGAAGTAGTATGCGTTGAAGAATAAGAAAGGGTTCACTCATGTAGCATTAGTGGAAGAATCACTCAATCTTCCTAGCCAAGGAGAATAAAGAAAAGGTCACTCCTCATCAAAAATACATTTGGTTATTTCTTGGCGATCAAATAAAACAAGGGTGGTGCCAAGATGATACACAGATTAGCTAAGAACCAAAGGAGTCTCACCGATATGATCTTGTCATTCTCACATTTTGAAATTCAAAAAACCTATTGCATTCACTCATAGAGGAAGACATTAATGGTCATACAAATGTGCATTATGTACATATATTCTGATTGAAAGAAGAATAATCAAAAGGTATTTTCAAAATTCGTAGTGAGAAGGATGGAAGATCAGACATAAGCCAAAATTTTAGTGTGCACAGAGATTCACAAGTAAGTTCACAAAGTATCTTTGTAGTTGAAATTCCAATTCAATTTTGTTATATTGAAAGATGGAAAGGTCAAGCTATGAGAAGACAAAGGGTAGAAAAGAAGAAGGTGAAAGTAGCCAGCCAAAAGGTAAAAAATAGAGAATTGCAACTGGCAAGGAACCTAAAATAAAGCAGAGGAAACTAAACCAAGACCTCATCGACCGATTTTTGGGTTCAGGGCCAAAGGCTAGAAGGTCCACATAGTTAAGAGCTGATGTTGAGAGGTTAGAAGATAAATGTGGACATGTGGGTGATGTATGGACCCCTATGAAGGGATACGATCTTTTTATTTTCCATTATGGTCAAGGAAATAGGTTTGAACCTGTATGCAATCCATGAATTTTCAATTTAGGAAAGCTTGTCATCCCTAATGTATTTGTTAATATTGACTTTATAAAACTCCTAGAAAATAAATATAACCCTAGTTTGAAAGCCATATGCGACCTGCAAGGAAAGCCCTTTGTACATTTGTCAAAAAATGCTTTGTGTGAAGCATTCAAAATGTTGATATTATAAGCAGCATTGGGCTACTTCTAGTGATCTCCTATTTGCAATAAATTAAATATATCCCCAGGCTATTTAATTTATCAAGACTCTAAGAGGCACAATCATTAAGAGTCATGTCTATTTGTTAAGACAAACAACTTTAATGAAGAGGCGCAATTTTTTATGTAAGCTGACTCCTTTAATGAAGTGACATGATTTCTTTAGAGGATGTCTTCTTGTTCATTGGATGTGATTTATTGAAGGGGTGCATTCTTCAATGAAGGCTGACTTATCTTGAAGTGTGACGACCTTTCCACTTGTATAAATATTCAATGTGTTTCATTGTTCTATCATTCATTCAGTTTTCATAGTTCTCAAGTTTGTAGTTCTAAAGTGTGAGTTGTCTCATGCGAAGATCATTTTTCTTGGTAGAAGGCTGAGATCTTTATCAGCAGACTGTGTTATTTTGCATTTGTGTTAAATCAGAATGTTGTGCATATATATCTGGCCTTCATATTGGTCCATTGTAAAGGAGACAATTATTGTTATCATTCAATATATAAGAGATATTGTTGTTGGGTTTTTCTCCCTCAAGAGGAGTGTTTTCCTAGGGTATCTACTATGTTATTGTGATGAATTAATTTTTTGTGCTCTAATCTGATCATAAAACTAACACAAAAAAGATAACACCTATGATGATTCCATAATACATGAGACTTTAGAGAAAGAGTACTGGAGGATGGAAACTACTTATAAAGGATAGAGATTGCCACTGCATAGAACTAGAAATGATGGTAATTTAGTACTACTCGAAGATGGGGATAGACCTCATTTCCATGTTGATCTATTTGAGTTATACATGAAATATACCTACTTCTTGGTATGGCAAGTAATGGGAACTGACCTCCCTAAGTTCATGTCTATAAGGCTGATGGTAATTGTTGCAGATGTACAATGTAACAATACAAGGCATTTTGATTATACCTCACCTATTTTCAAGGAGATTGATTCAAAATTAACAACTAGCAAGAACAGTGCTCGTATAATGTATTTCAAACACTACTCCCTTTTCATGCATATGGCATTGTACTATGGGAAGGAGTTAGGGTTGTGGCTGAAAGAATTGAGAATAACAAAATATGACAAGGAAGGTTCGCCGCTGCCAGTGCAGTTGTGGACTGCCATATGGGATAGTAGATTTATGAGTTCTTGTTATGTGCATTTTGAGGAGAGTTTTGTAAAAATACTGTACAGATTTTTCAATCATCCATGTGATCATTCTTTAACTAATGAAATTAAGAGATTTCTAAGGCCAAAAAAATTCAATGGATCAACAACTGTTGGTCACAATTGGGGTGATTGGTACTATTATGCTAATGCCACAATGATTAGGGTATGCGGCTTTGAAGCACACCTTTCCTTCTCCAAAAAATAGTATCGGATAGAATTGCATATTTGGAAATTGTGAGACAACTAGATTACTTTAGTGTTATGGATTTGAGTTCTTTTGAGAAACAATCATTTATGCCAAGTACACTATGATTTGGAGATTTCACGGTCTTGTCTAAGGAGGGATATGATTTTATTTTAAATAAATTATCTCAATTCAATTTGAAGAAAGCAACACCAAGAAAAGGGTTTGACCTTGAAGGTTTCATTGATTTTTCTAGAAAGAAGATAAACTTGGGTGGATATGATCATATACCTTACCCACATGATGACATAATTAGAAATATCAAAGAGGGTGAGGTAAAACTAGCCATTGATGAATATAATAGGAAGGTAGAGCAGCAAATGAGGGAAATTGAAGAGGCAAAGATGTTGTCTTCTGGTGATGAAGAACCCTCTGGTGAAAAATAACCTCATGATCAAATGAACAAGATTTCAAAAATGAGAATAGAAGAGTATCAACCTCCCAATAGCTCTTTTTTTTTATGATGAGTTTATCAAGTCTTCTGAATTTGGGTCTTTTTTGTATAGGAAAAAGGGGAAAGCAATCAAGGAGTCTATTGCAGATATTACTCCTAGAAATGAGGCACAACTACTAAAGACCTTGAACTCAAATGTGGAGAATGAAATGAAATACATGACTCTAGAGAAGGGAAGGAGGTTGTTAGAATAATCTGGTGTTACAATATTCCCTAGCTTGGATTTGAATTTAGTTCGTCTTTGACAATTTTTTACACAATAATGGTACAACACACAAGTTAAGTCCAGAAGGACGTACAAAAGTGTACACAGGGTTGAAGTAGAACCCTAATGAAAATTCTCTCATGATTTGGGCTTTGTATCCTCAACACAATAAATCGGTGATAATTGACATAGAAAAGGCATTTGGCCATGTGATGACATTAACAGTTGGAGAAGTTGAGATAGTTGCAACTGTTGATATTGGCATCAATGTTGCCAAATTGAATAAAGCACAAATTCAAATGTTTTTCAAAGAAAGGGATATGTACAAAATGAGTAATGAGAAGATTCTTAAGGAGAATGATTTTCTAAAAGACACGGTCAATAGTATGTTGGTGTTTTCCAATGCACCTAAGGAATCTCTAAGGAATAGCCAATTCCTATGCTCAAGACCCTCACAATGATTGGCCAACTAACAAGCTTCATTCATAGACTGAGATCTTCTACACTTTAGGCTCTATGGGACCAAGGAGGGTATTCCTATTGTGTTCATTTTGACTCAAAATTCATAGAGTGCATCATTGTCATAAATCGATTCTAATGAAGGGTAATTATGCATGAATTACTATGAGACTCACTTATCTTTAAGTAAACTACTACGCATTCATCAAAACAAGATTATCCCCAAGATTATTGACACATACATGCCTTAAGATTAAGAAATTTAAAATGAATTCTCATTATGATTTCAAGTTGGTCACTGAATTGACCATTGATATACTCTTTATATAAATATTTGGAAATAGACCGATTCCTTGTTACATAGGGCATCAGAGTCACATACATAAAGATCAATAATATAGGAATGATTTTAAATATGATGAAATGGACTACTCTCACAACAACTTTGCATTATGGAGCTCACAATTTCTAATACATGAATTCTTAACAAATCCTTTATAAATAACTACAAATTTATGACCCCATTTAAGCATTTTAATTGATTACTTGAATCAAAGCATAAACATAGACATGCATTCGAACAAATATTTGAAGATGAATGAAGACATCATTGAAATTTCATTCAAAATTCACACAAATCTGCATCAGGAGAGCACATGTATCAGAATTATACGTTTTTTTTATATATCAGCCACTTCTGTAAAACTATTTAAGATAATTACATATGTTCATCAAAGCTCAAAACAAGTTATTTCTCTATTCACTTTCTTTCCTCTACGCCTAATATTCTACCTAGATAAGAACCTTACTCAAAAATTGATCCCCCTCCCTACCAATGAATCCTAAATTCCCTTTTAAAGAATAAGAGAGGAAAAAAACTACTGGCTTAAATGCAATTTGAATACAAAATTTCATTTCATCTTTAATTTCACTTGCATTTCAAAATTCCCCATGTACTAATTCTGCAAGAAAAAAATAAAAATGAGGAAAGGAAGTATGCAACCACCATTAAAAGGGAAATGCAAAGTATTACCAAAATTCCCTTTATCACCAGGTATGTAATGAACCATATATCCACATGATCATGAAGGTGCATAGTAAGCATCAGAAACAAAAATAAATAGCCACATACACTGAAGAAGAGAGGAACCATCACTATAATTTATCAAAACAAAAATTCTCAATCCCACATGGCATCTTCTTACCGACCAACCACCTTACCCTTTCCAACACCCAAACCACAATACATGCACCTACTTTGCGTCATTTTAAGGGAGTGAGAAGAAATATCGGCTCCTTCCTCATCCTTTTACTTTTACAGCACATGTCCATCCCGTTCACTCATAGTCCTAACAACTAGTGGAGGGACTAAAAATATCTCTTCACCAAGAGTAGGAATTTGACCCAAAGTTGTGAGATACTAGTGGTAGCTAGATGCAGTCTCTGTATGACTATCTGATGGGCTATTCCTGAGGTCAATGGGTGAATGTTGGGGTTTGAAGGAGCCACACCCATATCTTATTATTCTACCTATCCTGGTAGCGGCTTGCAACAGATCCCTGCCTTTGTCCTCCATCTTTTCAACAATAGCATTCTAAAATTAAAACCTCCTATTGCATCTTGTGGGTACATTCTTGGGCTTATCAATAGGAGCACCAATTTCTATAGTTGAGGCATGCCCCAGAACACTAGAACCAGGCCTCTACATACTCAATCGAGTTGACCTTCTTGCTGGCTCCACATAAGTTACTGGCTTACTCATCTTCTTAGTATGATGATCTCTCCGACTCACTCTATATCAATTCAAAAAAAATTCTAACCACAATTAGCAGTTATTTTTGTCTATATTTATTATGATGTGATGAAAGCAACAATCAATACTTAGAAAATCACACACATGAAATGGAGGCAATTTTTTGGTGTATGTATCACCATCGTTTGATTCCCAAATGCATACAAATCTGTAAATCATACTTCATGGTTGCAAGTAATTAAATTTACACATGCACAAAGATCAATTTGATCATTCCTATAGAAAGCTATCCATTAATGTGAGCTGGTTGCAAGACTAAACAATTGTCATGCACCTATTCATTTATTTTGAATATCCACTATTGATCTTCTGCTGAGATGGTAAATCACATGACTTGCACCAAGTTGACCATCTTTTAATTCTAGTTTTTCATTGTTTAATCACCTTCAATCATTGGCGTCAACCCACCTCAGATGGAAATTCCTTTGTTAGCAGGCTCTATCTGTATCACAAACTACGTAGACTGATCCACATGTCAAGATCTCGCAGATCTCGCAGCTTTTAACAACACCCCAACTTTTCCTTGCAAGCCAGTGGGGAATAGCAAAGATTAACCTGGGTGTTTGATCAACACCATCTATTCAATGCTTCAAGAGGTGGCCACGGTAATGGAGACTAGGCCCCAGGATCATACAAGGACACGCTTCCTGATACCACACACCACACACACCATAACCTGCTGGCATTTACTGCATACGAGCTGGCGGGGTAAGGTCCAGATCATTTCCCTTACACATGGATCACAAAATGTAAACATACAATGAGGTTAGAAATAATAAGGGGCCCATTATGCTGACGACATTTAACCGTTAACCTAGAAAAATGACTTAAGTCTTAAGTCATTGCCAAATATTCATCACTTAGACTTAGGGAAAATTTGGAGTGAACGATAAAAGGGATGATCCATATTCTAAACCAAAGGGGCCAGTAAACGAATGTGCATTATGGCTTTAGGAAAGACTTAACAAGTTGGCGACTGGCAGAGGAGGTCAATGAAGCATTAGAATACTTGAGGACTTTACAAACAAAACCCTACTCACACATGGGGACAAGCATTTATGAAGCAGGTAGGGTCTACAAGAAACTTAAAAATAGGCAAATTTTGGAAGGTACATCAGTAGCTCTTGCTTCGGGACGTATACCCCCAGTGGGTATAGCAAGAATTTGAATCTCGAGTTGAAGCAACCCAGGGTAGAAGACCAAAGCCTAGGAGCTTACCCAGACAAGGCAAGTAGACACAATAGAAATCAAAGACACCAAACCAACCTATGTACACTATTTACAAAATACACATTGCATTTTACTTCTAGAATGGGGACCCCCCAAGCCCCCAAAATTTAGGGACAATTCTTTCCTCTGTCGAAGACTTTGGCTTGCTTTACTAGCAGTGGGTCCATATGGACATTGTGCAATTCCAAGCCACTAGTACCATCATATTTAGCACTGCCCATGACACTTGAAGTAGTATTGCCATATTTTTCTATTCCTATAATAGATTCATCAAATGGGACTAAGAAAATGAAACCCTCATACTCCACACTATCATGAAGTGTACAATCACATCCCATTTTCTCATCAAATTTAAATGCCTCAAAGACACTTTGGCTAATACCTGGCCAGTCTTTTAAAAGATCAGTAAAAGGAAGAACATAATCAAGCATATATTTAATTCATTTGTCACAAGTGTTGTCTTCTTGAGATGGAATAATTCCCATTATAAGGTCCATAAGAAAAGGGTGATCCCACAATAGTGGTTTACAATTTTTGGCCGAACTGGACACTGAAATATTTTTTTTAAACTAAATCTTCACTTTCAGGCACCTACAATAGCTAAGCCATGAGGAATTTGAAGATGATAAAAACTAGAGTTTCATGACATTTTGTCTATAGATTCCAAATATATTTTTTTCAAAAATTTTGGAATCAGATTGCACTTCTTTTTCCATCTCCCTCGAAAACTAGGTTTTTTTAGAAAACAACATTTTTAAAAAGTGACGCCACCGTGATAATGCATAAATTTTTTTTGATGAAGGATAAAATTTTAATTCTTTCAAATTTAGATTTAAAACTCTAATATCTAGTGCTTCCACTTGGTTAGATAGTTTTTTATTGAATATTTTTTCTTTAATCAAGTTTTGAATTCAAACCAATTATAATTCAGACATAGCGCGATCGTATAACGCGTAACGTTTTTTGTATGTATCGAAATTAAATTTTTTTTTCTTTGTTGGATCAAGGACTTCAATATCTGGTGCACTAATATTTTAAATTTTTTTTTTATAATAATCTGCTATTTTTCCACATGTGCAGAACAAAGAGCTTGATTTTCGGTGAAAAACCTATATTCATGAGAAATAAAAAATAAATATAATAATCAAATTAAATTTAGTTAAAATTATACTTTTTGGGAAGCTTATAATAAGGGCTACATACTTGCAAAAAATAAATTTTAAATCAATTCATTTGATCCCCCAAAAGGTAAATCAAAAGTAGTTTTTTTATTAGCATTTTGATAGGTGTAAAGGAGACTCTATTATAGGTATGGTTTAAAACTAGCGGGGTTCTATCCAAGGGGGTTTTATTTAAGGTAGTTTGATCAAGCCCTCTTCAATTGGAATTCTTTAAATATAACTTTTCAAGTCTTAAATCATTATATTTTCTAAAAATATGTGATTTCAGCAAAAATTAGTTCCTCCCAGAAATTGTAAACCACTATTGTGGCAGCACCGGAGTATCTGCAAAGAATTCCACTACAACTTCATATTGACTTGTATCATTCCCTTGATCATCTATTCCTATGGAATACTCCTCACATGGATGCAATAGTGCCACAATATTTGCATACTTTGCAAAATCATCAAATAATTCTCTCTATGACAAAAAATAATTTTTCCTGAGTATCAATGCGTTTATCATGTGGAACATGAATAACTTACTCTTTAGTTATATTTTTAGGTACACAAAATTTCATCATAAGAAAGTCAATATAATCATCCACATTCTTTTTGATATCCTTGCTACATCCAAAACTGACATCATAGTCATGAACTTCTTTATCATGAGAGCCATTGTTACATTTAGATTCCAACAAATATGAGGCATCCTCCTGATATTTATCAAGCACAAGTTGCTCAATCACATGTTGATAGATTGTTTCATTAGTGTTTGTGTCTTCACATCCCTCATTCAGTTGGGGAATTAGCAAATTAGGGGTGACATTTTAAAAGGAAAAGTTTCCAATGCTTATATCACCTTGAATCTTGTTTGTTTAATCCATGACACATCCACTAGTAATACTTGCTAGGTAATCATCAGGGCTATCTTCAAAAAGAGGATTGCTCCTATAGCAATATGTATTGTCATTTGTAACCTCGCTATCCAATGTAGATTAATCAAATAAAGGATTTTCCATACCTTCATGGTAATTGGATGTATCTCATCTTTCTCATTTTCAGAATTCCAATAGTCTTGATCATCAATGCATTCAACATCAATGTAGTCACTTTAAGAATAGAGAGAAACACTCTCCACATCCTCTTCATCTTTTGTATTCATAATAATTGATCCACACTTAGAGAATTCTTCACATGAATAATACTGCTCACTACCTAGGGAACACACACCCTCAAGGCTATTAAGATATCCCCTACTAGATGCAAGGGATTCCATCTCCACTTCATAAGAAGAATCATATTCAATTGAAGACTGTCCAAATTCAACCTCATCACTTTGATCCCTCATTCATGCCATATCATTGGAGCCAAGTGTATTCCCCTCATTGAATGGTGGATGATAAGTGTTGGCTAAACCAATTTTTTAGGTTTCATACACTACCTCTTGTGTCTGGTCACAAAATATGACATCCCAAGGAAGATAATTAGGTACTACCTCCTTGCTTTCACACTCTGTCTCTTCATCCTCATCACTACTACATCCACATGCTTGTATGTTTCTTTCAAAATAACAACATTCAATAGTCAATTACTCAGACTATGATGCTTCTCTTTGATCTGTCAACCTTAGCCTTTGATTTTCCTCACTACAAAAATTATTGTCCATATTCTGGGAAACAACTAGGGGCATTTATGACCATGCTCAATTTCTTCCACAATGTTTATCCAATCTACTACTTGATCTAGGCTCTGAGGCTCTTGATCCTGATACCACTAACTTGATCCTAATATGTAAGCCTCACAAAACAAATTAATACACATTTAATCACTAGGCATGAAGCTCTTGGGTATCTCCATCAAAGCATCCAAGAATATTGAAAACAAGTAATAGGGTGATTCATTTGCATGTCTTTTTATTTCATATAACTTCTTGACATAGAAAATATTGTTAGACCTTCCCACCCTTGGTTGATGTGAGGTTGATGCTTGCTCATGTTTTGTATCTCTTGGGAGTAAAGCAGATATAATATCTCTAAGCACCCTTCCTTGGAAAACCATTTTACCTTATGATCTACTTGGTTCAATAACTTGGTTACTGCTAGAATTATTACTAGAAATCATAGGTATTCTCATGATCGAGTATTTCAGATTATTCTCGATGTTCATAGCCTCTTGATAAGCTTTCTTCAAAGTTGTAGGTTCTTTGTCTCTCAATAAAAAGCTCATCTTACTATCAAATGCTCCTAAATATATGACCAAACACTCTGTATCATTTGGTCTCATATTCTCAGGTATTTCTCTTATAACCTTGGGAAATCTAAGGTTCAAAGCAGGGACCAATTCAACTTTATCCTTAGAAATCTCCATGAAATTATTTCTTGCAACACTTGGGTTTATCCTCTCACCAAGTTGGTCCATGAATGAAGGCTTCCATAAGCTCATTCCAACAATGTATAGAGGAAATAGAAATAAAGGAGAACTAGTCTCTTGCATCTCCTTTCAGGGATTGAACAAATAACTTCATAACCATATCTTCAGGGTGTATTTCATAATCACACATCAAATCGACAAATTCTTGTACATGCCTGCTTGCTAATTTTGACTTGTCACCACTGAATTTTGGTAGTTTGTCCTTGACCTTGGTTGGTACCATATTTGGGTAACCAAAAATATTGTAAAAGTTGATAGCCTTGTACTAAATTTTCCTTAGTGAGACAATGACTATTCACCTTGCATACTATTTTCCATATTTATATCAGATGGAATGAATTGACAATTTACTTTTAATTCTTGAAAAGGAATTGAGAGTATACCCAAAAATTATGAAACATTACTTCAATCCCTTTTACAAATTTGATCCTAAGGCCTTGGCATATGTATTTCTTACAAATGTTGTATAAGATCTAACAATTTAACATGTCATTTTCATCATAACATGGGAATATAGCTTAAATACACAAAAGCATTCAAAAATATTACTATCATTCCCTTGTCTAGTGCTAATTCACTTATTAGGGAATCATTTATATCTCAAGTATGGGAAATTTCATCTTGATTTATCAATAATTCGATCCTTTTGCTTCAAATTTCATGAGAATACCTGGTAATTTCTAGTGAGTAACTATCCTTTTCCTTTTAAGTTACAGATCCAGTCAATTGATGAAATATTTAATAGGTTCTTTGAGTGAGAGTCCCCACCTCCTTCTGGACGACTGCACTTCAAGTTAAGATAAATTTTCTTTACAAGTATTACATGTTCTGGGCTATCTTCCATAGTAGAGTCATACTTGGATCCTTCAATCTTTGTTGCACTCCAATTATTTACCAGTTCTTCAAGTTCACTTTAACTTTTGACTCTGCATTTTGTACATATATGTTTGGAGAAGGATAATTCCCCAATAGATTTTCCATTCTATTGGTGTTTTCCAATGCACCTAAGGAATCTCTAAGGAACATCCAATTCCTATGCTCAAGACCCTCACAATGAATGGCCAACTTACGAGATTTAGTCACACACTAAGATCTTCTACACTTTAGGCTCTGTGGGACCAAGAAGGGTATTCCTATTGTGTTGATTTTGACTCAAAATTTATAGAACAAATTATTTTCACAGATCAATTCTAATGAAGGGTAATTCTGAATGAATTACTATGATTCTGGCTTATCTATAAGTAAACTGCTACCCATTCATCAAAACAAGATTACCCCCAAGATTATTGACACATACATGCCTTAATATTAAGAAATTTAAAATAAATTTGTATTTTGATTTCAAGTTTGTCACTAGATTGACAATTGATATACTCTTATGTGAATATTTGGAAATAGACCATTTCCTTGTCTGATAGGGCATTAGATTCATATACATAAAGATCAATAATACATGAATGATTTTAAATTTGATGAAATGGAATAATCTAACAACAACTTTGCATTATGGAGATCACAATTTCTAATACATGACTTCTTACCAAATCCTTTGTAAATAACTACAAATTTATGACCCCATTTAAGCATTTTAATTAATTACTTGAATCAAAGCATAAACTGAGACACACATTCAAACAAATATTTGAAGACGAATGAAGAAATCATCGACATTTCATTCAAAATTCATATAAATCTACATCAGGAGAGCACATGTATCAGAATTATACGTTTGTTTTCTATATCAGTCACTTCTATAAAACTATTTATGATAATTGCATATGTTCATCAGAACTCAAAACAAGTTATCTTCTCTATTCACTTTCTTTCCTCTATGCCTAATATTCTACCTAGATAAGCAACCAACTCAAAACTTGATCCCCCTCACTAAAAATGAGCCATGAATTCCCTTTTATAGAAGAACTAGCTTAGATGCAATTTCAATACAAAATTTCATTTCTTCTTTAATTTCACTTGCATTTCAAAATTCCCCACATCCCAATTCTATAGGAGCACATTAAAAATAGTGAAAGGAAGTCTGCAACCACCATTAAAAGTGAAATGAAAAGCACTACCAAAATCCCCTTTGTCACTAGGTATGCAATGAACCATACATCCACATCATCATGAAGGTGCATAGTCAACATTAGACCCAAAAATTAATAGCCACGTACACTAAAGAAGAGAGGAACCATCACTATAATTTATCAAAACCAAAATTCTCCATCCCACATGGCATCTTCTTACAGACTAGCCACCTTTCTCTTACCAGCACCCACACCACAATACATGTTCCTAGTTTGCATCATTGCAAGGGAGTGAAAAAAAACCTTGACTTTTTCCTCATCCTTTTCTTTTTGTAGCACAATTACATTCCATCTGCTCATAGTCCTAATAGCCAGTGGAGGGATGAACAATATCTCTTCACTAGGGGTAGGAATTCAACCCAAATTTGTTAGATACTAGCAATAACCAAAGTCATTCTCCATCTCACTGTCTGATGGGCTATTCGTGAGGTTGTTGGGAGAATATTGGCATCTGAAGGAGCTACACCCATATCTTATTTTTCTACGTGTCTCGGTAGTGGATTGTAATGGCTCCCTGTCTTTGTCCTCCATCTTTTCAGCAATAGCATTCTAGAATTACAACCTCCTGCTGCATCTTGTGGGTACACTCTTGGGCTTATCAGTAGGAGCACCAATTTCTACAGTTGAGACATGCTTGTAACACTAGAGCTAGGCCTTTGTGAACTCAATCGAGCTGACCTTCTTGTTGGCTACATAAAAGTTACTGGCTTACTCATCTTCTCATTATGATTATCTCTCAAACTCACTCTATCTCAATTCAGAAAATTTCTAACTACAATTAGCAATTATTTCTTACTCTATGTGATGATAGCAACAATCAATACTTGGAAAATCACATGCACAAAATAGTAGAAATTTTTTGGTGTATGTATCATCATCGTTTGATTCCCAAATGCATGGAAATATGTAAATCATACTTCATGATTTCCATTAGTTAAATCTCCACATTCACAAAGATCGATTTGATCGTTCTTACAAAATGCTAGTCATTAATGTGTGCTGGTTGCAAGACAAAATGGTTGTCACATTCCTATTCATTTATTTTGAATATCCATTAGTGATTTTTTGCTAAGATGGTAAATCAGATGGCTTGCATTGAGTTGACCATTTTTGAATTCCATTTGTTCGCTGATTAATCACCTTCATCCAATGGCATCAACCCATCTCAGCTAGAAATTTCTCTGTCAATAGGCTGTAACCATATCACAAACTATGTAGACTGATCCATGTGTCAAGACATTGCTGATCTCATAGCTTTTAATAATCCCCCAAATTTTCCTTGTGATCCAACGAGGAATGACGAAGATTAACCTGGGTGTTTGATCAACACCATTTATTCAATACTTCAAGTGGTGGGCATGGTAGTGGAGATTGGGCCCCATGATAGTATAAGGACATGCATCCTTATATCATGCAACCCACACACCATAACTTGCTGACATTTATCGCCAGCGAGCTAATGGGGTATGGTCTAGATCGCTTCCCTTACGCATGGATCCGAAAATCTACACATACAACAAGGTTGGGAATAATAAGGGGCCCACTAGGCCAACAAACTTTAACCCTTAAGAACAAATGACATAATTCTTAAGTCATTGGAAAATATTCATCACTCAGACTTAGGGAAAATTTGGAGTAAATGATAAAAGTGGTAACCGTTACTTTAAACCTAAGGGGCCAGTAAACGAGCATGCACTATGGCTTTAGGAATGACTTAACAAACTAGCGACTAGTAGAGAAGGTCAATGAAGCATTATAATACTTGAGAACTTTACAAAAAAAACCCAACTCACACATGGGGACAAGCATTTATGAAGTAGACAAGGTCTGCAAGCAGCTTAAAAATAGGAAAATTTTAGAAGCTTCATCAGTGGCTCTTGGCTGGGGACATATACCACCTAGTGGGTATAGTGAGAATTTGAATCTCAAGTTGAAGTAAACTAGGGTAGAAGAACAAAACCTAGGATCTTACCTAGACAAGGTAAGTAGCCACAATAGAAAGCAAAGACACTAAACCAACTTATTTACACTATTTACAAAATACACATTGCATTTTACTTCTAGAAGGTGGAGGCCCCAAGCCCCCAAAATTCAAGGATACTTTTTTCCTCTATCAAAGACTTTGGATTGCTTTACTAGCAGTGGGTCTGTATTGACATTGTGCAATTCCAAGCCACTAGCACCATCACAGTTAGCACTGCCCATGACACTTGAAGTATTATTGCCATTTTTTTTGTTCCTATCATAGATTCATCAAACTAGACTGATAAAATGAAACTCTCATACTCCACACTATCATGAAGTGTAAAATCAGATTCCATTTTCTCATCAAATTTAAATGCCTCATAGACACTTTGGCTCATACCTAGCCAATCTTTTAAAAAATTAGTGAAATAAAGAACATAATCAAGCATATCTTCAATCTGTTTGTCATAAGTGTTGTCTTCATGAAATGAAATAAGTCCCATTATAAGGTCCATAAGAAAAGGAGTATTTGCAAAGAATTCCACTGCAGCTTCATATTGATTTGTATCATTCCCTTGATCATCTATTCATGTGGACTACTCCTCACATGGATCAAATAGTGCCACAATATTTGCATACTCAGTAAAATCATCAAATAATTCTTTCTCTCCAACAAAAAACAATGTTTTCTGAGTATCAATGTGTTCATCATGTGCAACATAAATAACTAATTATTTAGTTATCTTTTTAGGTACACAAAATTTTGTCATAGGAAAGTCAATATAATCATCCACATTCTTTTGGATATCCTTGCTACATCCAAAACTGACATCATATTCATGAACTTCTTTATCATGAGAGTCATTGTCACATTTAGATTCCAACAAATCTGAGACATCCTCTTGATATTTATCAAGTAGAAGTTACTCAATCACGTGTTGATAGATTGTTTCATTAGTGTTTGTGTCTTCACATCCCCCATTCAATTGAGGAATTAGCAAATTAGGGGTGACATTTTCAAAGGAAAAGTTGCCAACACTTATATCACCTTGAATCTTGTTTGTTTCATCCATGACACATCCAATAGTAATACTCTCTAGGTACTCATCAAGGCTATCTTCAAAAAGAGGACTACTCCTATTCCAATATGAATTTTCATTTGTAACATTATTATCCAATGTAGATTCATCAAATAAAGGATTTTTCCATACCTTCATGATAATTGGATGTATCTCATCTTTCTCATTTTCAGAATTCCAATAGTCTTTATGATCAATGCATTCAACATTAGTGTCATCACTTAAAGAATAGAGAGAAACATTCTCCACATCCTCTTCATCATTTGTATTCACAATAATCAATCCACACTCAGAGAATTCTTCACATGAAGAATACTGGGCACTACATAGAAACACACGCCCTTAAGGCTATTAGCATATCCCCTACTAGAGGTAAGGGTTTCCATCTCCACTTCATAAGAATATTCATATTCAATTGAAGACTATCCAAATTTGACCTCATCACTTTGATCCCTCATTCGTACCATATCATTGGAGCCAAATGTATTCCCCTCATTGAGTAGTGCATGATAAGTGTTGGCTAAATCAATTTGTGAGTTTTCACACACTACTTCTTGTGTTTTCTCACATAATATAACATCCCAAGAAAGATAATTAGGTACTACCTCCTTGGTTTCACACTTTGTCCCTTCATCCTCATGACTACTTCATGTACTTCGTTTGATGATTCTTTTAAAATAACAACATTCAATAGTCAATTGTTTATAATCTAATTCTTTTCTTTGATCTATCAACCTTAGCCTTTGATTTTCCTCACTATGACAATTATTGTCCACATTCTGGGAAACATCTAGGGTTATTTATGACCATTCTCAATTTCTTCCATAGTGTTTATCCAATCTACTACTTGATCTAGGCTTCGTGGCTTTTGATCCTTCGACCACTGACTTGATCCTGATATGTAAGCCTCACAAAACAAATTAATACAAATTAAATAATTAGGCCTAAATCTCTTGGATATCTACATCAAAGCATCCAAGAATCTTGAAAAAAAGTCATAGGGTGATTCATTTGCATGTCTTTTTATTTCATATAACTTCCTGACATAGAAAATCAATCATACCATCCCACCCTTGGTTGATCTGAGGTTGATGCTTGCTCATGTTTTGCATCTCTTGGGAGTAAAGCAAATATAACATCTATGAGCTCCCTTCCTTGGAAAACCTTTTTAAATTCTAATTTGCTTGGTTCAATAACTTGGTTACTACTAGAACTATTGCTGGAAATCATAGGTCTTCTCATGATCGAATATTTCAGATTATTCTTGATGTTCATAGCCTCTTGATAAGCTTGCTTCCTAGTGGCAGGTTCTTTGTCTCTCAACAAAAGGCTAATCTTACTATCAAATGCTCCTAAATATACAAGGAAACACTCTGCATCGTTTGGTCTCATATGCTCAGGGATTTCTCTTATAACCTTGGAAAATCTAAGGTTGAAAGCAAGGACCAATTCCTCTTTGTACTTAGAAATTTCCATGAAATTCTTTCTTTCAACACTTGGGTTTAACCTTTCATGAAATTGGTCCATGAAGGTGGCCTTAAGCTCATTCCAACAGTGTATGGAGTAAACTGGTAGAAAGGAGAACCAGTCTCTTGCATCTCCTTTCAGGGATTGAACAAATAACTTCATAACCACATCTTCATGATCTATTTCATAATCACTGATCACATCAAATAATTCTTGTACATGCTTGCTTACTGATCTGACTCGTCACTAGTGAGTTTTGGTAGTTTGTCCCTGACGTTGGGCGGTACCATATTTGGGTAACCACAAATATTTTCAAAGTTGATAGCCTTGTACCTATCATTAGTGAAGTTTCCTTGGTGAGACAATTATTGTTCATCTTGCATACTATTTTCCATATTTATATCAGATGGAATGAATTGACAACTTACTTTTAATTCTTGAAAAGGAATTGAGAATATACCCAAAAATTATGAAACATTACTTCAATCCCTTTTACAAATTTGATCCTAAGGCTTTGGCATATGTATTTCTTATAAAAAAAAATTAAGATCTAATAGTTTACATGTCATTTTCATCATAACATGGGAATATAGCTTATACACAAAAGCATGCTAAAATATTACTATCATTCCCTCATCTAGTGCTAATTTACTTATTAGGGAATCATTTGCATCTCAAGTATGGGAAATTTCATCTTGATTTATCAATAATTTGATCCTATTCCTTCAAATTTCATGAAAATACTTGGTAATTTGCAGTGAGTAACTATCCTTTTCCTTTTAAGTTACTGATCTAGTCAAGTTTTTATACAAGTATTACACGTTCTAGGCTATCTTCCACAATAGAATCATACTCGAATCCTTCAATCTTTGTTGCATCCAATTATTTATTGGTTCTTTAGGTTCACTTTAACCTTTGACTCTGCATTTTGTATCTACATTTGGAGAAGGAGAATTCCCCAAAGAGTCACCATTTTGTTGGTATTTTCTAATGCACCTAAGGAATCTCTAAGGAATATCCAATTCCTATTCTCAAGACCCTCACAATGAATGGCCAACTTACAATATTCAATGGAAAACTAAGATCTTCTACACTTTAGGCTTTTTGGGACCAAGGAGGGTATTCCTATTATGTTCATTTTGACTCAAACTTCATAGAACACATCATTTTCATAGATCAATTCTAATGAAGGGTAATTATGAATGAATTACTATGAGAGTAGCTTATTTTTAAGTAAACTATTACCCATTCATCAAAAGGAGATTATCCCCAAGATTATTGACACATACATTCCTTAAGATTAAGAAATTTAAAATGACTTTGCATTCTAATTTCAAGTCGGTCACTCGATTGACAATTGATATACTCTTTATGTGAATATTTGGAAATAGAGCAGTGCCTTGTTACATAGGGAATCAAAGTCACATACATAAAGATTAGTAATATAGGAATGATTTTAAATCTGATGAAATGGACTACTCTCACAACAACTTTGCATTATGGAGCTCACAATTTCTAATACATGACTTCTTACTAAATCCTTTGTAAATAACTGCAAATTTATGACCCTAATTAAGCATTTTAATTGATTACTTGAATGAAAGCATAAATAGAGACACACATTCAAACAAATATTTGAATACAAATGAAGAAATCATTGACATTTCATTCAAAATTCACAAAAAATTACATTAGGAGAGCACATGTATCAGAATTATACGTGTTTTTTCTATATCAATCACTTTTGTAAAACTATTTAAGATAATTACATATCTTCATCAGAGCTCAAAAAAATTTATCTGCTCTATTCACTTTATTTCCTCTATGCCTAATATTCTACCCAGATAAGCACCTGATTCAAAACTTCATCACCCTTCCTACAAATGAGCCATGAATTCCCTTTTATAGAATAAGGGAGCAAACAAGATACTGGCTCAAATGCAATTTCAATACAAAATTTCATTTCATCTTTAATTTCACCTACATTTCAAAATTCCCCATGTACTAATTCTTCAAGAACACATTAAAAAGGGGGAAAGGAAGTCTCCAACCACCATTAAAAGGGAAATGTAAAGTACCACCAAAATTCCCTTTGTCATCAAGTATGCAACGAACCATATATCCACATCATCACGAAGGTACATAGTCAACATTAGATCCACAAACTAATAGCAACGTACATTGAAGAAAAGAGGAACCATCACTGTAATTTATCAAAACCAAAATTCTCCATCCTATGTGGCATCTTCTTATCGACCAACCACCTTACCCTTACCAACACCCAAACCATGATACACATTCTCACTTCACGTCATTGCGAGAGAGTGAGAAGAAACCTCAACACCTTCCTTGTCCTTTTCCTTTTACACCACAATGCCATCCTATCCACTTAGAGTCCTAATAACCAGTGGAGGGACAAAAAATATCTCTTCACCAGGGGCAGGAATTAGATCCAAAGTTGTGAGATACCGATGATGACTAGAGTCACTCTCTATCGCACTATCTGATGGGCTATCCATGATTTTGATGGGTGAATGTTGGCATTCGAAGGAGCCACACCCAAATCTTATTTTTCTGGTTGTCCTGGTAGTAGATTGCAAGGGATCCCTACCTTTTTCCACCATCTTTTCAGCAACCACAATTTGGAATTGCAACCTCCTACTGTATCTTGTAGGTACACTCTTGGGCTTATCAACAAGAGCACCAATTTTTACAGTTGATGCATGCTCAAAAACACTAGAACTAGGCCTTTGTGAACTCAATATAGCTGACCTTCTTGTTGGCTTCACAGAAGTTACTGGCTTACTCATCTTCTTAGTATGATGATCTCTCAAACCCACTCTATCTCAATTCAAAAAAAATCAAACTACAATTAGCAGTTATTTCCTGCTATATTTATCTTGTGTTGTGATGAAAACAACAATCAATACTTGGAAAATCACACGCATGAAATAGCCACAATTTGTTGGGATATGTATCATCATTGTTTGATTCCCAAATGCATGGAAATCAATAAATCATACTTCATGGTTGCGAGTAATGAAATATCCACACGCATGAAGATCAATTTGATCATTCCTATAGAAAGCTAGTCATTAATGTGTGTTGGTTGCAAGAAAAAACAACTGTCACCTACTTGTTCATTTATTTTGAATATCCATCGTCGATCTTATATTAAGATGGTAGATTAGATGGCTTGCACTGAGTTGACCATCTTTGAATTCTAGATATTCGCTAATTAATCACCTTCAGCCAATTATGTCAACCCACCTTGAATGCTAATTTCTCTATCAGTGGGTTCTATCCATATCACAAACTACGTAGACCAATCCATGTGTCCAGATCTCACTGATCTCACAGCTTTTAACAAGCCCCAACTTTTCCTTGAGAGCTAGCAAGGAATGACAAAGATTAACCTGGGTGTTTGATCAACACTGTCTATTCAATGCTTCAAGTCTTGGGCATGGTAGTGGAGACTAGGCCCCCACAATTGTACAAGGAAACACATCCTTATACCATGCACCCAACACACCATAACCTATCGGCATTTATCATGTGTGATCTATCAGCGTATGGTCCAGATCGCTTCCCTTATGCACATATCCAAAAATCTACACATACAACAAGGTCATAAATAATAACGGGCCCATTAGGTTGATGAAATTTAACCCTTAAGGACAAATGAATTAAGTCTTAAGTCATTGGAAAATATTCATCTCTTAGATTTAGGAAAAATTTGGAGCGAATGATAAAAGGGTTGACCAGTACTCTAAACCAAAGGGGCCAGTAAATGAATGTGCATTGTGGCTTTATGAAAGACTTAAAAAAAATGGCTACTAGTAGAGTAGGTCAACGAAGCATTAGAATACTTGAGGACTTTACAAAAAAAACCATACTCACACATGGGGATAAGGGTTAATGAAGGAAGTAGGGTCTACAAGCAGCTTAAAAATAAGAAAATTTTGGAAGGTCCATCAGGGTAAAAGGTAATTGACTCAGGGAGAAAGTTCCTAGACAAAGGAAAAAAGGAAACAATCAGACATATATACTCAGGCTAAATTTGATACACTTTCTACAGTATTAAAGAAAAGGCATGTTAATTGAATGGTTTGGATGAGCAAGTTCTGGGGAACTGATCAAAGAGTTGTGCTACAATTTAGGAGCACAAAAGGATCAGTCACAAAATTCAAGAAAAAGTCTAGGAAATACAAAAGAGAGATACTTCTGACAATGGATTTGTCACTACTACCAAGGAAATCATGAGAAAGCACAAGGGTTACTATGAGGAGCTTTAGGGAGATGCAAAGGGATTTTCTAATGCTACAAAGGAAGGGTTGGCTACACTATTGAGAAATGATGGAATATTAAAAGACAAGACCAAATGGATTGAAGAATGCAAGTTGATATTACATCAAGTATTGAAAGCGGCCACAAGCAAGGACTCAATGTTGGATGAGGCATGTGAGTAGATGGAAAATATGGTGATCATGGAGATAGCATCCAGGAACACACTAGAAGATACTGACACCCATTCAAGACAAGATTATTTGGATCAGTTGAAAAAATTCCATTTATGGCTAACTAGAGCCTAATTAATTAATATGTTTGATTGTTATTAAACTCAAAAGACATTTATGAAGGGCCATTTCCTCTTTAAAGTATTGATATATATATTGGAAATATAGTGATAGGATAGTAAGAGTGCATAGGGAGGAAATAGGAGATATAGTAGAAGCATTTCAAAATGTTAGTCATATAAGTTATACTAAATGGACCTTGATGCAGGCATAAATTTTGGCTGAAATCAATGAAAGATCTTTAAATTTTGTGTGGTACAATATTATTATCTATTGTTTGTTGATTTGAAGCAATTGCTTAACTATCTCCATATTTTTACTTCTATGTTATTTGGAGTTTTATATCCAAGTTGATGTTTTAATTCCATCAAAACACATTTGTTGTTGTTGTGTGGTCAAATTAATTAGTTTTTGTTAAAGAATTAAATCCTTTTATTTGACTATAGTAACTTTGGGGTAACAATTGGATCAATAAAGAAGAGTTAGGTAGTTGATATGATTATCATGTTATCTCCAAATTGATGCTATCATGTTATTCAAGTTAAGGTTAAACTTACTTGTCAATACACATTTGTTGATATTGTGTGATTCTGTTGATTGGATCCTTCAAAGAGTGATTAAAAATCCTTTTAAGAGATCATAGTAGATTGGTAGGGTCAATTGGATTAGTAAGAAGAGAATGTTAGTCACATCCTTGCACGTTTGTACAAAGTATAGAAAAATTAAAGTGCCAAACAATCATAGTTAAAACTATAATCTGCCACTAGTTATAGAACTACATTGACTCTACACACCCATCAGAGCACTAGATCATCTCACTCATACATTACTTATTCAATTTCACATCAGAAAATACCAGTCATCACATTAGAAGTATATTAGTCAGTAGGATTTCATCTATCCTACACCATTTTCCACCATGGATAGATTATCCAATTCAACCAAATCATACATTCTTCTAATCTGCTTCATTATAAAGGTATACCCACCTAGGTTAATAGATCTCGAAGTATAGGGAGTTATCAAACATATAAGTTAATTTCATTTATTGGTTCAAGAATGTTGCAAATTTGATCATAGAGCTTCGCATCCTCTTAGGGTTTTCAACTTGCATTTTTGAGATCCAATCAATTAGCGACTCCATTGGGGAATGTCAAATTTGAATCCAGACCTTCATCATAGAGTCAATACCTTACATAAGACTCTACTAGGAACAATAAAATATAAACTTTCATACTTTTCTTAAAAGTGAGTGGTGACTCTGAAATAAAAGGTGCATGACTAGGAAGTATAATTACACATCAATAAAGACAAACCCTAGAAGTAAGAGTATTATGGCATCCTATGAGATGAATGGTAGGATATCTTTACATTAGGACAACCCAAAGAAGAACAATGTTAGGTGGATAGATAAGCATGGGTCCCCCCCTTCAAGGACTGGTACAAATAAAAGTAGAGGTAAAGCAATAGATATAACTAATGAAGATAGGGAGAACTCAACAGATCAATTCCTTACAATGAATAATAGTTTCACTCCATTGTCTAGATCAGAACCCCATGGTGATGACTTGAATAGAGACCCTCATACTCCTTTTGAACAAGAAAATACTAGTCATCCTATTTTTAGATGGAATGATGACCCTAAGAAGTAGAGGAATTCAAATCCTGAATGGATGCAAAACAGGAGTGAATACAAAAGGAGTATGACTATAAGATGGCATTACAACAAGGAGATGAATTTCAGTAGGGATTCACAGATCATTCTGCTCATGTTCTAAATTTTTAGGAGATGACTACCCAAGAAGTAGAAGAATATGTGACATGGAAGGAGGAGGACCTGAAGAAGAAGAAATGGTTAATAAAGCAGAGTCAATATCTAGCTCAACAAATATCTCAATTGAATTTCAAAGCAACAAAGCCACCAAAATACATTCCTCCTCATCAATAAGGGGGTAACATCAATATGTAAGGCCCACCTCAGAGTACAGGTGCTCTGGGTATTTCAAATGTACCTCACAACACAATTGGGAAACAAAAGCAGAATATGCAATTCAATGTACCCCTACAAAATTCACCATCACAAAACATTGGCAACATCCCACACACTTACCCTCGCTAGGACAACACTATATTCTATAACATCAAAATGCACATCCTCAACAACATATCCCACAAAATTTCTACCGACAACCTCACTATGAATATCAATACAAGCCCAATCCACCACCAATGAATTTACATCAAAAAAACCCCATGAGCACATGTAGGTAATTTGATTTGACATGACACCAATTGTTTCCATACCTAATGGACAACATTTGGAGAAATATGGTTCCCAAATTCATTGGGAATAAAGTGATGTCAACTGAAGAAAATATCACAAATTTTAATGCTTTCGTACAAGATATTTCTATGGGGTACGAGGATGTAAACATGAGATTATTCATCATGTCACTAATTGAAGAAGAAAGGGATTGGTTCAATAGTTTTCATGATGCTTCAATTGATTCTATAGCAGATTTTCACAATCAATTTCTTGAGCAATATGGGAAATAGTGTGCCCCTAATTTTACCCTTCATGAACTACTCAGTATTCAGAAGTATCAAAATGAGTCAGTTTATGAATTCAACCAAAGGTTCTCTAAATTGTATAACAAAATACCACAAGGATCCAAGCTCATTGATCCTATAGCCTTGAGTATTTATTTGAAAGTATTTGATCCAAAAAAATGATATGAACTTAGAAACAGGTGTCCTAAAAGTTTAACTGAAGCAAAAAATACAACATTGACAATTGAAAATAATAGAAAAGTTGTAGTGATGATTGACAAAAGGGATAACCTCAGAATTCCACAAAACTTTAACAACTCCAAGAATAAGGAGGAGAATTCCTACAGAAATGAAAGACCAAAGTTGCATGACATGCCATACAACACAATCTAGAAGGATGGAAAACCTATAACTGACAAGCCTAAGTATAAGGAAACTCCTAAACCTTTAAAGAAGAAGGGAGCTTACATGGTCAATAATAGCCCCCAGTGTCAAGTTTGTAATTTACCCGACTCTCAAGATCGTGTTGTATTATATTCAATACACGAAGAAGACTTTCCATATGATAATGAAGGAGTAGATGCTACAATATATTTGACTTCACATACCCTACATCCAATTGAGCAAGAGTATTCATCCTCAGGGGACAAAGTTTATGTGTATGATGTAAATAATCAAAGATACAATATTCACATGGCCGAACAACAAGTTTTCTTTGATTAGGAGGATGAAAGCAATGATGAGTCACAATAAAATATATACATCGTCTATGCCAAATAAGTATAGATTAAGAAGGCCAACTAAGGAAGAGATCAAAAGGTTAACCATTTCTATAGTAGAACAAGAATAAAGCAATTATAGGCTAAGAAGCAGAATAAAAAAAGTAAATGATGGCACTCCAAGGGGATTGGTTGTGAAAGATAAGGAGAAAACACAAGGAAAACCGTAGAAGGCGAAGATAAAGGAATCTAACAGAAAGGAGCTAAAGCATGTTCCTAAAAAAGGAGATCAGGAATTTTACAAAAATAAACAAAAGCAAGATAAGACAAATAAAGGAGAGAGGGGAGAATGTAAATCAAAACCATTGGAGCAAAAGAAAATTGCCAAAGCAGAAAATGCTTCTTCATTTAATTTTACACAAGCATTATCTCAGGTAAAGATGTTTGTGCGACTCCTAGAAATGATGAAAATAAAAGAATATACAGATAGTGCTATGCAACTGATATCCAATGGAGCAAGCAAAAGAACAAATTATGTGGAAATCAAAGAAATTGTCAAGAACAATAATAGCAAGCAAGGAGAGGTAAAAGTACCTAAAGTTTGTCTCGATGAAACACAGATGAATCCTCCACAAGTTGACCTATTCTTTACCACATTTCTCATAAACAACAAGATGGTGAGAAATTGTATGATTGATTTAGGGTTAGCTATTAATATCATGCTAGTAGGTGTCATGAAGCAGCTTGGCATGTGGGTAGATACTAGTGGTGGAAAGTGTTATGCTATGGATAGTAGGCTTGTCCCAGTAGTGGGAATCATGAAGAATGTAGAAGTGAAGTTGGTTGCTTATCCACAAGTAGTATACAAGATTGATATAACTATAACATATACACCCCCTCAATTTGGGATGCTCCTATCAAGATAATGGATTTCCACGATAGGAGGAAATGTGCAATTTGATTTGTCTTATGCCATAATACCAATAAATGGTGAAGAGGTGAAGTTATTTAGAGATCGAAGAGTGAACTAGATTGTGGAACATGTTGATCAAAATCATATAAATTGCTTTTGTGATGTGGGCTTGGGAAATTTTAGAATAGAAATTTCACAACCTGAATTGCTAAATACTGGTCCAATTGATAAAGATGTCTCGAAAAATGAGCATGGTGTGTGGAAAATGTATTTTGATGGAGCATGTAGCAAAGAAGGTAATGGATCAAGAGTAGTTTTCATCTCACCTGAAGGTACTACATTCAAATATTCATTCTTTCTGACATTTTATTGTACAAATAACATAGAAAAGTATGAGGCTCTATTGATTGGACTGAACATGGCTATTAAACACAAATTCAAGCTATTGACTATTCTTAGGGATTTTGATTTGATCATCTCACAAGTAAGATCAAAATATGCTATAAAAACCAAAAGGATAAAGTAATACAAAAATGTTGTATGGGATACAATTGAATTGTTTGTTTCTTTTTCAATTGAATGGGTAGATAGGTCCAAGAATGTAATGGAATACTTCTTGGAAAATGTAGCTTTGAAAAGAGATGATAACACCTTAGAATGAATTTCATAGGTTGAACTCAAGACAAAAACTTCAATCCCTGATAATATTTACAGTTGACAATTTTTCAATGATGATACTGATCTAATCAAATTCCTACATTGTATTGATCAGTATAAAGCACAAGAGATTGATTTTAATTCATTCATGGAAGAAGTGGATGGGAAAAAAACTATGTTTGGAAAGGAGGTCATTCAACTTAAAATGAATAATATTCCTAAGGGATTGGTAGCATTAGAGAGAGTGTTTGATGCAAATGATCGAGCCCTCATGAAGAAAACACCAGTCAAAAGGGAGGATGTTGAAGAGATTAACATTGGAACTAAACTTGCCCCTAAAAGAGTGTACATTTAGAAGAAGATAAGCCCAACAATCAAGAGGATGTTAATTGCATTATTAATGAAGTGCAATCATGTTTTTTCTTGGTCTTATGATGATCTTAAAGCATATAGAGAAGATTTGTTCCAACATGAGATCCCATTGAAACTAGATGCCAAACCTTTTAGACAAAAACAAAGGCCTATAAATCCTACTTTGGAACCTAAAATGCATGAAGAACTTATGAAGTTTAGGGAAGGAGGTATCAATAAACCTATTAGGAAGAAAAATGGAGATATAAAGCTTTGTGTATACTTCATAAATCTGAATGTGTCTTCTCTTAAATATAACTACCCACTCCCAAATATGGAGGCCATGTTGCAGAGAGTCACTAGATGTGAGCTTCTATCTATGATGGATGGATTTTCAGGCTATAACTAGGTGAAATTCAAGGAGTTAGAGCAATAAAAAAAACCTTTACTACACCATGGGGAACATATGTACATGTCAGGATGCCCTTTGGACTAACAAATGTTGGGGCAACTTTCCAGAGAGCTATGGATGTTGTGTTGGTTGATTTGATCAATGTAATAATGGTGGTTTACCAAGATGACTTGACTGCATACTCAAAGAAGGAAGAATACTATGATGATCACCTGGAGAATATTTTCATCAAAGCTATTGAGTATGGTATTTCTTTAAACCCTAAATAATGTTATTTTGCAATAATAGAAGGGAAGTTATTAGGGAATATAGTATCTAAACAGGGTGTGAGGATTGATCCAGAGAGGGTGAAAGCCATTGAAAAAATTCCTATTCCTAAGATAGTTAAAGCTATCCAGTCCTTCTTTGGGAAGATCAGCTCTGTGAGAAGATTAATCTCAAACTTTCCTGAAATAGTGAAACCAATATCAAGAATGTTGAAAAGGGGTGCAAAAATTGACTGGAAAGCTTAAGCTTTAGATGCATTCATATCTATCAAGAGAGAAATAAAAGAAGCCCCAGTATTGAAGTCCCCTGATTTCAATAAGCCCTTTTAGATCTTTTCATTTGCCTCATTTCACATTGTTGTAGTAGTCATGTTACAAAAGAATGATGAAGGACATGAGCATCCCATTTATTTCTTCAGTAAATCTCTTCATAATGTAGAGTTAAAATATGATACTGTGGAGAAACATGCCTATGCATTAGTAAAGGATATCAAAGCATTTAGACCTTATTTGGTAGGAGCAAAAGTGATAGCCTATGTGCCCAATGTTGTGGTGAAAGATGTATTTGTGCAATTAGAACTTTATGGCTGTAGATGTAGATGGATAAATAGTATCCAAAAATTTAACATTGAGTTTGAAATCACCAAGCTGGTGAAAGGACATGGAATAGCCAAATTGATGGCAAAGACAAATATAGAAGCTACTCAAGTATGCAACTTGAATGATGAAGAAAATATGGTTTCTAGTATTGAACACACACCATGGTATACTAACATTGTGTATTATCTCAAGCACATGAAATTCCCTAAAGGACTTATTGATAACAAGAAGAGGATAGTTAAGTTTCATGCTTCAAGATATTTATTCATGAAAGGGGACCTTTATTGGGAGAATAGGGATGGTGTTCTACTATTATTCTTGGATGAAGATCAAGCTAGACATGTCCTCAAGGAAATACATGAAAGGGTGTGTGGAGGACATATTTTAGCAGAAACCATAGTACATAAGGTGTTAAGGGTGGGCTACTATTGTTCTAGAATTTTCAATGATGCTTATAATTCCTCTAGAAAATGTGAAGCATGTTAGAAGTTTTCTGGGAGGTTAAAATATCAAGGGGAATTACCTTTGAGACCTCTACAGGTTGAAGCTCCATTCCACCAATGGGGAATTCATTTCATAGGAGAGACTATAGAAAATTCTAGTGGAGATCATAGATGGATATTAGCAACCAAAAACTATTTTACTAAATTGGTGGAGGTTGTGCCAACTAAACAGGCGTCTAGTAAAGTAGTAAAAAATTTCTTATTAGAGAATATAATCACTAGGTTCGAAGTACCCGCAAGGATCATCACCGATAGTGGGATGTGCTTTAGATAAGATGAATTCAAGGGGTTCTATCAATCTTATGGAATAGTACTATCCTACTCTTCCCCATATCATCCACAGGAAAATGGGCAAGCTGAATCCAATAACAAAATCATTTTGAAGATCATAAAGAGAATGTTGGATAATAATAAAAAGGCCTAGGATTCCAAGTTGAGACTAGCTTTGTGGGTAGATAGAAGGATATGTGTAGGATCATGATGTGCCAAAAAGTGGCGATATGATGGGTATGTGTAAGGTATGTGGCAGACGACTTTTTTTAACCCAAAATTGATGAAGCGAAAAGGGTTTCTAAAGGAGATTATTAGCTTTCAACCAATATAAATTATGCTTTACTTTGAATTTAATAAATAATTAAGTATATTCATTTTCTATTCGAATTACGACTAAAGTCTTGATTGATAGGTTGATTGAAAAAATCTCTAGCTTTCAAATGGTATCACATTTTTTGAATCTGAAACATACATCACATTCTATGCTTTGCATACTATAGGATTAAAAAAAATGAATTTCATGAAGTTTAGACCAAAAGGTGGTTAGACATATGAGTTTTTATATTTTCTTAAGGTTATAATAAAAAAATCATAATTAATTATTTACTTGGAAAAAAATTACAAAAAAATATGCATCACATCGAGACATGAGTCCTCTACTTATATCTAAAAACTTGTAAAAAAATATTATCATTTTGTTGTGGTTAGGCTGGTCAGACAAACACCTACCTCTTATTTTTTCCCTGAAATTTAAGTACAATTGCATTGAAATTTCAAATTTTCACCAAATAGATTTTTTTTTTAATTAAACCTAGTAGTTTAGAAGTAACATTCAATTTGCTAGAGATTCTATTCTTACATATTTTTGAAATAATATAGATAACTTATTCAAATATTTACGTCAAGTTACCTAACTCTAATTTTTCTGAATTTCATCACCACTTAAGGGCCTATTTTTTCCATGTTGATCTTGTACATACCCAGAATTATTGTAAAGAAGGCAATTAGAAAGTCACCTTTTGAGCTTGTATATGGGACTGAAGCTAGGCTTCCTTTGAATAATTTACTCTTAGTTTGTAAGTTTATCTTGCAAGAAGATCTAGACATTCCTAAGTCTATGGAAGAAAGAATAGAAGAATTAATGGAACTTGAAGAGGTTAGGAATGAGGCTCAACAACAAAACATGAAGAAATAGTTGGAGATGAAATAAATCTATGATAAGAAGGAAAAAAGTAGGAAATTTGAGATAAATGACATGGTTCTCATGTGGAATACAAGGATTCAGGACAAAGGAAAGCATGGAAAATTTGAGGCTTTATGGTTAGGACCATTTGTCATTATTGGAAAAGCTAGTGAAGACTCGTATTATCTTTAGAACATGTCAGGAGAAGAGCATGAATTGTCAGTGCATGGAAAATTCCTGAAGTACTTTTTTTCTTAAATTTTCAATGCACAATAGTCTAGGGGAAGGTCACAGATTTCCAGTGCATGGACAATTCTTAAGCAACCTTCTTAAAATAATTTTTTGTCCATGCACAGTAGTGTAGGACTTCATATCATCTCCATCTCCTACCATTCTTGAATTTCCTCCATTTCCATTCATCATAAGACACTTGGCTTTCTCTCCTAGAGACATGGATTCTTCCTATACCCACAAGGTGTATACATCCCCAGACAGAGCCACTGTTGGAACTAAAAAAAATTTGTATTTTTTTGACATTTACTCATGTTCCCTAGGAAGTTCACATGTCATAATTTCATAAGTAGCACAAATTGTTAATATTTGTGTTACAAGATCCATCAATGTTCACCAATAATCCCACCAATTTAGCCTTTGATACATTAGCATTCCTCTGGACATCATTGACCAAGAATTTCAAACTACTGGTATATATTGGAAAGATCAAGGAAAGTCTTTTAGATCAATAGATCATAGCCTCTCAACTTGAGCATCTTCTACATATCGACAAGAAGTGAATCGATTTACACTGATGAGAGGTCATGGAAAATGCATAATCGGTAAGACAATGCTTTTTGTGTTACCAATGAAAGTCATCAACAAGAACAAAGTAGTCAAAGTGAAGTTTCTAGGTCAAGTTGAGCCCTTAACTCACACTAATGGAAATTACATCAGCGAGACACAAATTTTATTTCACGGACGGGACAAAAGAACAACTATCAGGAAGACTTGTACAATCAGAATGAATCACACAAATCTCACCGACTGTATTGGTTACACCGATAATGAAAATTTTGGGAGGAGTCTTGTTGATTAATCCAAACAAAGTGAAGCGGTGGAAAGACATATCAGAGATATCAAATGACATTAGAGAAATGTTTCATTCTCTTAGTGATGGTTTTTGTCATGCCAATGATAATACAAAGGGATCAATATTCTTTGGAGTGACATTGGACAATGATGGAAAAAGGGCTTGTAATGATCCAGAACAATTTTAAATCAGGGTAACTTCACAATGATCTCCTTGAAGTAGTACGTGTTGGAAAACAAGAAAGAGGTCAATCGCATAGCATCAGTGGAAGAATCACTTTGTCTTCCCAACCAAGGAGAATAAATAAAAGGTCATTCCTCATCAAAAACACATTCAGTTATGTCTTGGCAATCAAATAAAACAAGGGTGGTGCCAAGATGATACACAGATCGGCCAAGAACCAAAGAAGTCTGATTGATATGATCTTGTCATTCTGACATTTTAAAATTCAAAACACCAACTACATTCACTCACAGAGGAAGACATTAATGGCCACACGAATGTAAATTATGTACATATTTTTTGATTGAAAGAAGAATCATCAAAAGGGATTTTTTAGAATTCATAGCGAGGATGAAATATCGGATAGAAGTCAAAATTTCACTGCGCACAAAGATTCACAAGTAAGTTCACAAAGTCTCTTTGCAGTTAAAATTCCAATTCTATTCAATTATATTGAAAGATGGATAGTTCAAGCTCTCAATAGATAAAGGGTAGAAAACAACAAGGTGAAAGTAGTCAGCTGAAAGGTAAAAAATAGAGAATTGAAACTGGTGAGGAACCTAAAACAAAGGAGAGGAAACTAAACCAAGACCTCATCGACCAATTTTTAGGTTCAAGGTGAAAGGCTAGAGGGTCCGCATAGTTAAGGGCTAATGTTGAGAGGTTAGAAGATAAATGTGCACATGTGGGTGATGTATGGACTCCTATTATGGGATATGAACTTTTTATTTTCCATTATGGTTGAATAAATAGGTTTGAACCTGTATGCAATCCATGGATTTTCAATTTAGGAAAGCTTGTCATCCCTAATGTATTCATTAATATTGACCTTATAAAACTCTTAGTAAAACAATATAACCTTGGTTTGAAAGCCATATTGGACCTGCAAGGAAAGCACTTTGTACATTTTTCAAAAAATGCTCTTTGTGTAGTGTTCAACCTAGATAACACCAGTGATGAGCCCATATTACATGATGATTTAGAGAAGGATTACTCAAAGATGGACACTACTTATAAAGGCTAAAGATTGCCACTACATAGATCCAAAAAAGATGGGAATTTAGTACCACTTAAATATGGGGATGGACATCCTTTCCATGTTGATCTATTTGAGCCATACATTAAATATACCTACTTCTCAGTAGGGAAAGTAATGGGAACTGAGGTCCCTAAGTTCATGTCTATGAGGTCGATGGCAATTGTTGTAGATGTAAAATTTCACAATCAAAGGCCTTTTGATTATACCTCACATATTTGCAAGGAGATTGATTTGGAATTAACAACCATCAAGAATGGTGCTCCTATAATGTATTTCAAACATTACTCCCTTGTCATGCATATGGAATTGTACTATGGGAAGGAGTTAGGGTTGTGGCCAGAAGAATTGAGAATAACACAATATGACAAGGAAGGTCAGCCACTACTAGTGTAGTTGTGGACTGTCATATGGGATAGTAGATTTGTGAGTTCTTGTTATGTGCATTTTGAGGAGAATTTTATCAAAATACTGTACAAATTTTTCAATCATCCATGTGATCATTCTTTAACTAATGAAATTAAGATATTTCTAAGGCCAAAAGATTTCAATGGATCAACAATTGTTGCTCACAATTGGTGAGATTGGTACTATTATGTTGATGCCACAATGATTAGGGTGTATGGCTTTGAAGGAACACCTTTCCTTCTCCCAAAAATAGTATTGGATAGAATTGCATATTTGGAAATTGTGAGACAATTGGATTACTCTAGTTTTATGAATTTGAGTTCTTTTGAGAAACAATCATTTATGCAAAGTACACTATGTTTTGGAGATTTCACTATCTTGTCTAAGAAGGGATATGATTTGATTTTAAATAAATTATCTCAGTTCAATTTGAAGAAAGAAACACCAAGAAAAGTGTTTGACCCTGAAGGTTACATTGATTTTGCTAGAAAGAAGGTAAGCTTGGGTGGATATGCTCATATACCTTACCTACATGGTGACATAATCAGGAATATGGAATAGGGGGAGGCAGAACTATCCATTGATGAATATAATAGGAAGGTAGAGAATCAGATGAGGGAAATTGAAGAGGAAAAGATGTTGTCTTTTGGTGATGAAGAAGCCTCTAGTGAAAAATAACCTCATGATCAAATGAACAATATTTCAAAACTAAGAATAGAAGAATATCAATCTCTAAACAAAGAGAAAGAGGTTGAGGAAGTGTCTGATGTAGATGAAAGGTAATTAGAATATAGGTATTTTGTTTCTGAAGATGATTTTATCAAGTCTTCTGAATTTAGGTCATTTTTGTATAAGCAAAAGGGGAAAGCAATCAGGGAGTCTATTGCAGATATTACTCCTAGCGATGAGGCACAACTACTGAAGACCTTGAAGTCAAATGTAGAGAATGAAATGAAAGACATGACTCCAAAAAAGGGAAGGAGGTTGCTAGAAGAATCTGTTGTTATGATATTCCTTGTCTTGGATTTGAATTCAACTCTTTTTCTTTGAATGTTTTTTACATAATAATGGTGCAACACACAAGTTAAGCCTGGAAGGAGTTACATAAGTGTACACAAGGTTGAAGTACAATCCTAATGAAAATTATCTCATGATTTGTGCTTTGTATCCTCCACACAAGAAATTGGTGATAATTGACGCAGAAAAGGCATTTGGCCATGTGGGTATGTGCAAGATCATGATGGGCCAAAAGTGGCAATATGATGGGTATGTGGCTGATGACTATTTTTCTACCCAAAATTGATGAAACAAAAAGGGTTTTTAAAGAAGATTCTCAGCTTCCCACTGATATAAATTATTCTTTACTTTGAATTTAATAAGTAATTATTATTCATTTTATATTCAAATTATGACTAAAGTCCTCATTGATAGGCTAATTGAAAAATATCTATAGCTTTCAAACGGTATCATGTTTTTTGAATCCAAAACATGTGTCACATTCTATGCTTCTCAAACTATAGGATTAAAAAAAAAAAAAATTGAATTTCATGAGGTTTTGAGCAAGTTAAGGTGGTCAGACATACGAGTTTCTATACTTTTTCAAAATTTGTAATAAAAAAATCATAATTAATTATTTAATTGGAAAAAAAATACAAAAAAATATGCATCACATCGAGGCATGAGTCCTCTACTTATATCTAAAATCTTATAAAAAAATATTATCATTTTATTGTGGTTAGGGTGGTCAGACAGACACCTACTTATTTTTTCCCTGAAATTTAATTACCACTACATTGAAATTTCAAAATTTCACCAAATAGATATATATTTTTTTTTAAAAACCTAATAGTTTAGAAAATACATTGAATTTTTTACAGATTCTATTCTTACATATTTTTGAAATAATATAGATAACTTATTCAAATTTTTACATCAAGTTGCCTAACTTTGATTTTTTTGAATTTTTTGCCACTTAAGGGCCTATTTTTTCCATGATGATCTTGCACATACCGATGTGATGAAATTAAATGTTGGAGAAGTTGACCTAGTTGCAATTGCTGATATTGGCATCAATGTTGCCAAATAATAAAGAAAAAATTCAAATGTTGATCAAAAAAATGAATATGCACAAAATGGGTAATGAGAAGATTCTTAAGGAGAATGATTTTCTAAAAGACATGGTCAAGGGTATAGGGTTAATTACTCAGGGAGAAAGTTCCCAGACAAAGGAAAAAAGGGAAGAATTAGACATATATGCTCAGGCCAAATATTATACAATATCTACAGTATTCAAGAAAAGGCATGCTAATTTAATGGTTTGGATGAGCAAGTTCTAGGGAACTCATTCAAAAAGTTGTGCTACAATTCAGGAGCACAAAAGGATCAATGAAAAAAATCAAGAAAAAGTCAAGGAAATACAAAAGAGAGATACTTCTAACAATGGAGTTGTCACTCTTGCCAAGGAAATCATGAGAAAGTACAAGGGTTACTATGAGGAGCTTCAGGGAGATTCAAAGGGATTTGTTGATGCTGCAAAGGAAGGGTTGGCTGCACTATTCAGAAATAATGGAAAATTAAAAGACAGGACCAAATAGATTGAAGAATGCAGGTCGATATTATATAAAGTACTAGAAGTGGACACAAGCAAGGACTCGGTGTTGGATGAGGCATGTGAGTAGATGTAAAATATGGTGATCATGGAGATAGAAGCTAGGAACACATCAGAAGATGCTGACACCCATTCAATATAGGATTATTTGGATCATTTAAAAAGTTCATTTATGTCTAACTAGAACATAATTAATTATGTTTGATTGTTGTTAAACTCAAAAGACATTTATGAAGGGGTGTGTCCTCTTTAAAGTATTGATATATATGTTGGACATATGGTGATAGGATGGTAAGAGTGCATAGGGAGGAAATAGGAGATATAGTAGAAGCATTTCAAAATGTTAGTCATATAAGTTATACTAAATGGACCTTGATGCATGTATAATTTTTTGCTGAAATCAATGAAAGATCCTTAAATTTTGTGTGGTACAATATTGGTATCTATTGTTTGTTGATTCGAAGTAGTTACTTAACTATCTCCATATTGCTACTTCTATGTTATTTGGAGTTGTATATCCAAGTTGATGTTTTAATTCCATCAAAACACATTTGTTGTTGTTGTGTGGTCAAATTAATTGGCTTTTGTTAAAGAATTAAATCTTTTTATTTGACTATAGTAACTTTGGGTTAAGAATTGGATCAATAAAGAAGAGATAGGTAGTTGATATGATTATCATGTTGTCTCCAAATTGATGCTATCCTGTTATTCAAGTTAAGGTTAAACATACTTGTCAATACACATTTGCTGATATTGTGTGATTCTATTGATTGGTTCCTTCAAAGAGGGATTAAAAATCCTTTTAAGAGATCATAGTAGCTTGGTAGGGTCAATTGGATTAGTAAGAAGAGCCTTCTAGTCACATCCTTTCATGTTTGTACAAATTACAAACAAATTACAGTTCCAAACAATCAGAGTTAAAACCAGAATCTTCCACTAGTTATAGAACTACATTGACTCTGTACACCCAATAGAGCACTATTCCATGTCATTCGTACATTACTTATTCAATTTCACACCACAAATTACCCGTTGTCACATCATAAGTAGATTAGTCAGTAGGATTTCATCAATCCTACACCATTTTCCACCATGGATAGATTAGTCAATTCAACCAAATCATACATTCTTTCAATCTGCTTCATTATAAAGGTATACCTGCGTAGGTTAGCAGATCCTAAAGTGCATGGAGTTATCATACACATAAGTTAACTTCATTTGTTGGTTCAAGAACGTTGAAAATTTGATCATAGAGCTTGGCATCCTATTAGGGTTTGCAACTTGCATTTTTGAGATCCAACAACAACCAAACCATCGATAGGATTTTTTTCTTGTTGATCAGTATCCAGAGGACTTTTTTGAATTATATATATGTTCTCATCATCCATGTCAACATTTATCACATCGATATTTCTAATTTCACTAGATTTTACAAATGAAAAATTATGTTTTGGCATGGGGTTGGTAAATATTTGTAATTTTTGTTTAGGAGGGGAAATGGACTTATTTCCTTGATCATTAACACCTCCAATAGAAAGCTATCTGGAATCAATGAGGTCTTGCACAAGATGTTTAAGATGCTTGCAATGTTCTATATCATGTCCATTTTGTCGATGATAATAGCAATAAGAATTTGATATAATTTTGGAGGTAGATGCTTATTAGGATCGGTTATTTTGACGGGAGGCAAGGTAATCATTTGTTGTTCTAAAAGTTGGGTCATTTTTTTATGAAGGGTATTGGGTAGGGGGGTGAATTGTCTTTTTGAGTTCCCAGAGTTAAAGGGTATCATGGATTTTATAGTAGCCAGTTGGGTATTAGTATTTTTACTTGTTTTTTGAGGGGGATTAAGTTGAAGGAAGCCTTTATTCTACTTTCTAAAAGGTTGGTAAGTGTTTTTATTTTTGGACTCAGATTTCTTAGTTCGACTAGAAGTGGACTTTACATCATGAGTACTAATTGATTTTTGATAATCATGGAGGGTAGTACATAAGTGCATGAAGGATGGTAATTTCATCATGGTATGCTCGTTTTGTATCTTACTTTGCAAATTCTCTAGGAACATATTTTCAAGGTGAGGGTCAGGAACCTTGACATCAATTTGGGAATCAAGCGATTGAAAGCATGAGATAAAATCTATAATATTTTCTTCTTTTTACTTACATCTAATCAAAGAGGCCAAGTTCATCTTAGAAGTCATATAAACTTGGAAATGATTGATAAATGCCTCAACAAGTCCATTGAATGAATGAATTGAGTTGTTCGATAATGAAGAAAAAAATTCTAAGGCAATATCTTTCAAGGACCTAGGGAAAAGCTTAGACAAGAGTTTATCATCAAGGAAAAATTCACTACACAAGGTAGTATAGGAAAAAACATGGTTAGAAGGGTCACCCTTCCCTCCATATTTCTTGAATCTAGGCACCTCTACTCCTTGTGGCATCGGTGTTTGCAATATCTCCAAGGACAATGGACTAATTTTGACATAATATGTAGGTGGGCCATTTTGATTTTGGTTGATAGTGAAAACTTGTTTTTGAACGGATGAAATGGTTTGCAATAGTTGGTTTAAGAGAGGATCATTGCTTGTATTATGAGATGGAGGTTGAAAAGGTAAAGGTGTGTACATGTTCGAGGGACGAGTTAATGGAATGCTTATAGGTAGTAAAGTGTTAGAAGATATGACATGTGATGCCACAATGGTAATAGTGATGCTAGCAGAAATACCCAAGGAAGGAATTTCATTACTATCCAGTTGCACTATTGTTGTAACTTGAGGGTTTGTATAGGTAGGAATAGAGGCAATTGTTGTGGGAGGAGGAATTTGAATCCCCTCTTGGCTTGTGACATTGTTGATATGTAAAGGACAACTAGTTTTTGAGTTAAGATGTGGTCCAAAAATTTGAATTATGGGTATGTGCAGGATCATGATGGGCCAAAAAGTGGCGATATGATGGGTATGTGTAGGGTATGTGGTTGACGACTTTTTTTTACCCAAAATTCATTAAATGAAAAGGGTTTTTAAAGGAGATTCCCAATTTTCCACCAATATAAATTATGCTTTACTTTGAATTTAATAAATAACTATTATTCATTTTCTATTTGAATTATGACTAAAGTCTTGATTGTCAGGCCCTGATTGAAAAACATCTATAGCTTTCAATGGTATAAAAAATTTTGAATCCAAAATATGCATCACATTCTATGCTTTGTATACTATAGGATTAAAAAAAAAGTGAATTTCATGAAGTTTTGACCAAGTTAAGGTGGTCAGACATACGAGTTTTTATATTTTTTTAAAGTTGTAATAAAAAAATTCATAATTAATTATTTACTTGGAAAAAATTACAAAAAAAATAGTCATCACGTCAGGACATGATTCCTCTACTTATATCTAAAATATCATAAAAAAATATTATCATTTTATTGTGGTCGGATGGTTAAACAGACACCTACTTCTTATTTTTCCTTGAAATTTAAGTGCTACTGCATTGAAATTTCAAATTTTCACCAAATAGATTTTTTTATTTTAAAATAAACCTAGTATTTTAGAAACTACATTCAATTTTCTACAGATTCTATTCTTACATTTTTTGAAATAATATAGATAACTTATTCAATTGTTTACATCAAGTTGCCTAACTATGAATTTTTCTAAATTTTTCACCACTTAAGGGCCTATTTTTTCCATGATGATCCTACACATACCCTTATGTTACACATAAGCTCAACTCCTTTTGTATCAATCATGCAATGTATGGTATCTATGGTAGGGATAGCAATGGTTGAAACATGTTCTTAGTACTTATTTGATTTTGTAGGTTTGATAAGTCTTCATGAATCTAGATTATGTTTTCTTGCGGAATACTAGTAGCCATTGTTTGAACATGGGTCACACTACTTGAAGGAAATGAACTTTTAAGGTTATTGTCCATATCTAGAGTGAACTAGTGTTAATACTAGGAGTGAAAGAGATAGACAACCCAGGATCCATGACGATTGTGCAATCGTTGGATGACATTAGTCTCAAGCTTTGACTCACTATAGTATTTGCAGAAGGACACCAAGTAGAAATTCTCATGCAAGGGATACTAAATGCAAGATGAACGAAAAATGTAATTTAAGCTAAATACAATGAAATGAATATAAACAAAAATTGTAAACTGAAATATAAAGTTATCAATAGAAAACAAAAGCTCAGAAACAATGATTTAAATTATATAAAATACAATTCAGAATCAGCACTAGGACTAAATCACCCAGAGAGGCATATGAGTTTCAGTGAGGGTTTTTTTCATTTTTTTTTGAAAATATCAAGTGGTTTTTATTCTTTTTAGTTTTTATGATCTATAACCTAAGTGTAAATACATATTTTATATGATTTTCAATTATTTGAGATGCAAAAATACAACCTATATGCACTTTCACTAATGCAAAATTGAGAAACCCTAGAATGCCAATTAAATAGTGCAAACCCTAATGCAATGTTAATGCAAGCAAAATATAGGATTATGATGCACACCAAATCAGAATTTAGATGTTCTAAATGCAGGTTCACCAAAATGAAAGGTGGAAAAATGGATTGCTTTATGGTTTAGGACATAAAACAACACACTTCACAACCATTTCATTGAAGGGAAACCCTATAGATCTCAACCTAAGATTTGCAAGAGAGAAATAGATCTTGCAATAGGGTTTTCCTACGGTCTAATTGTAAACTAAAGAGGGGTTCACCACCAAGCTAAGGCTTGGAAAGAAAAATTAAATGCAATATGTAACATTTTTTAAAACCTAATGCAATGCAATATTTCACTAAATAACCTAGAAAAATATATAAAATAGAGTGTAAAGTTGAGAGATGAAAGGTGTGCACTTGGAAACCTAAAGAGGATTGGATGAAGCTTTGAAATGCTAAAAGAACTAATTTTAGTGATAACTTGGACTCATACACTAGACTAGACAATTTATTCCTACATTAGGGTTTTTTGGTAGAAACTGAAATCTGGAAAAAGGGTGTTGTAATTGCAAAAATTTAGTAAATGACCTATACTAGGAATCATATGTCAAAATTGCCATATCAGTTGAGTTAGGGTTTTCTAAAACTTAAAATTTTGAATCTAGTCTTCAATATCTTCTCTATCTTTTCCAATTGATTTTCGAGTCTAAAACCCTGATTTGTAACCTGTAGAAGTCTTCTAATGATCTCCAATGCAAGGTGACAAGTTTGAAAACTTTGAAACCCATCTCCAAGTTTTCTCTTCAATGTGTCTTCAACCAATACCTGCAAATCACACACTAAAGAGAGGGGAAAATATTGTTTTGTTAGTGGATAGGGGTTCTCCTTGGTTAAACTCTATTTTGCTAATCAAACCCTGAAATGAAATGAAATAAGAATGGAGAATGATGAATGAACAAAATATGATGTTGCAACTGAACAAACCCTAACAATAAAGTGTTGCAAACATGTATGAAGTGGCTCCAATAGATGTAAATATTGACTCTTGCTTGAATAGGATAGGTCTTGACTTGAATGCTAGCTTGAATCATAAAACCCTACATCACAATTGTTATCTCGAAAACAAACATGATACATGATGAATTTGACATGATGCTTGATACTTGAATAATGCTCTAAAACACTTTATAATCACTCTTGAAGACTCTTGAATGATCTTGTAAATACATGAATGCTCTTGTGAACTCAAATTTTCTATAAGGATGCTCATTCAACTTGCTAGGTCGCTTGATTGCTTGCTAGGTGAAAATGAGTGAAAGAAACTTGTATTTATACTTGTTAATGCAAAAAATCATGAAATTACAACACTACAATTTGACATCACATCTAGGAGAATAAAATCTCACCATGAATTTGAATTCATTTATATTTGGGCCACATGGGACTCATATGCCCAAGGTGGCATATGAGTCCCATTAGGCATAAATTATGGGACCATCTACATAAATTCTTAGAAAGGTGTAAAATCCATATCGGGACCCAAAACCCTAGGTGGGACTCATATGCCCAAGGTGGCGTATGAGTTCTAGACTACCAAATTTGGGCCACACAACCTAAAAAAACTTGAATTATGATTGTATGTTGATTTGTGTCAGTATTGTGAAGTGCTTTTTCCTTAGTCATTTTATTTTTTGTTTGCATAAATGTCCTCGGTATTGAGTGCACCCAAGCTCAAATAAAATTATCGAAAAGGTGCGCAATATGCCATGTGGTGGCTGCACAACTTTAACCTTTTCATTTTCTTTTTGGGAGAAGGTTCAGGACACATGTTTTCTTATCATACATTTTCTTGGGAGCTATATTTGCATGCTTGGGAGTTTCTACCCTACTAACATGTCATCTCCTTGCTACGAATTATATGCATCACCTATAAAGTTATCAAATTAAGGAGTTTGTCTGAGCTGGATGACCTTTTCTTTTCTTTTCTTAGCTTTTGGGATGGAAGTTTTGAGATGCTTCCTGGGAGTGATGTGATCGATCAATTGGGTCCTTTTCTAGGCTGTTGTTCTTAGGATCCAATCGCATATGAGCTTCTATCTTTGCTAAATTTCTGAAGGGTATTAATGCAGAAGTTGAGAGTTAATGCAAAGATATTTTATGGCCTAACTAAGGGTCTATGATGAGATCGTGTGCTATCAACTGTCAACACCTAGCGACAATTAATCCAGAATAAGGTGGTGTTTCTTTCTTTTTGGGGAAATTAATCTAGACTAAGGCAGTGTTTCTTTCTTTTAGCAGCTATAAAAGGAGGACGATGACGCAAAAATAGATAAATTTTCCAAGGAACTATTTCTTTGTCAAAAGAAGTGTTTTTTTTAGTTTTCTAAAGTTTTTTTGACTTATTTTCAGAAGCAAGTTATAGAACTACTTTATTCTAGCATGCTATATCTATTAAGGTTTAAACTATTGTCAGATTGGCATTCGACCTTTGTTTCAAAGTTAAGTTTATAATTGAAGCACAAACTATTGAGGAGAATTTATTGAGACTATGCATGTATGGCCTTTTTCAAGCTTTCTTTCTTTATATTATCATTTTGAATGAAACACTATTTCTTGCAAGCCATATTCAAGAAGTTTAAGTAGCAGATTTCTATGCTTTATGCTTGTATGGTGAAATAGTAGCTTAGGAGAATTGGACTATGTCATTGGAATTTTTTGTTTTTCTTAAAGTTGTTATTCTATTATACTCTTTGTGTTAGGAGACAAAGTTCTTATAATTTCTAGAATATCATTCTTTACTCATAATAAATCTTTATGTTTGATCAGACCTCAATGGACACTGACTACAGAAAGATCTAAAAGTCTGCACTATGCTTGAAGTTAGCCTTTGTTGTTTCTTCTCTTTCCAACAATGAGGGGTTGTGGCATTATGTGTCTTTTATATCAATCATAGGAATAATTTAGGTTTGAAATATTGTAAAAGCTTTGGGGCATGACCTTTATGTTTTATATTTACATTTCCTTTCTCCTGTTATCTCAAAACCTCAAAAAGGAGAGTCGAATTTCTATAAAAAAAGTTGAATGTATTTAGTGAGACGCAATTTGTCCCCCATTCGCTAAATTTTCCATAAGAATGTCAAAGAAGCGTAAGATTTGATGATCAACAGTTCTTTTTTTGGCATGCCCAGTGGGACCAAAGTGTTTCCAAAATCTTGATTAGAAGATAGAAATATTTTTTGAATCAGGTTAAGGAAGGAAACTGGAAGTTTCATGCCCAGAGTCCAAAAATAATCATCCTCGAGCAGTCACTTCCAGTACTGTCAGTTACCTACCTCAAATCCTAGAAGGAGAAGAACTACAGGTTTTGTATCACCTATAAGGAGTAATAGAGTGAGAAGTCAGAGCCTAGTATCTAGAGCTTTATCTACTCCACCCACGGGCTTAAATTTCTAGATAAGATTTCTTGTATATCTGATTCATAGGAATCTTTTCTCTATGGATCATGTACCTCTACCTGCTCCTAGAAATTTTGTAACATGGGATATTGGTAGTCCACTACAACCACCCACCCCCCAGATGTATGGCCTGCCATACCTGCTAATGCCCTCAAGGCTATTCCTAGATTCTCTAGGGAGGATTTCGAAACCCCTTTCAAAGACCTTCAAGATATAGTAGAGGTATGCAGGGTGCATAACATATTAGAGGAAAAGATTGCATTGAGACTGCTAGCCACCTCTTTTCAAGGTAAGGCTCAAGATTGGTATCGATCTCTGGCCTCAGGTTCCATTCTTTCTTGGGACCATCTCAAACAACACCTATTTGAATGATTCTCAAAAAAAGGAGACCATTCCTCACTACTGCAACAACTAATTACCATCAAGAGAGCTTTGCATGAATCCATGAGTGATTTGAAGACTAGGTTCCACAAGACCTGGTAGAGGATCCCCATGACTACTCGACCTCATACCGTAATGGTGTTCATGTTCTATCTAAAGGCCTTTAACTTGTATATCATGGTCATGATAACCTCCATGGGAGGGAATATCCTACCTAACGCATATGAGGTGGTGATACACACAGAGAATAACCTTATCAATGCCAAGAAACTTCCGCCCCTACCACCAATGCCAATATTTGCAAAAATATCTTATGTCCATCAGGAAGAAGCCAATCCAAGCACTCCTACAACACAATTAAATTTGGTCACCTTGTAGCCTACAAACAAGTATCCTACCACTCAAGTAAGAACATCAGGTCTCTCCTTGATGGTAGCGGATATCATTGTTATGAAAGATCTTATGAAAACTTTTTCTAATGAATTGGTCATTATCAAATGATAACAAGTGACGCCTCTAAAAATGACTGCCTAGGTATATGGTGGAGGGAAGTCACCTTATTAGCATAATTTGTATCAAGGATCCTATAAAGGAGGAGGTCAATAGATGTCATTAGCAAATCAGATAGTTCTGACCACTATGCCATTACAAATAGTTAAGGGCAGTCTGAATAAAGAGATAGTCTTAGGTCAGAACAATTTGGCGGAGGAATAAAATGTCTGGTGCTTCCTATGTAATGATAGCCATATGCCTCAAAACTACCCAAGGGGAAATATGCAACAAAAGGTGGTGGAACAAAGGAGTAAGGGTATGATTCTGAATGCAGATTAGTACAAGTCATCTGAAATGGAGAATTCTTGTTTTAGGGCACAGATGCAAGGGATGTCCATGGAACAATAATCAGACATTACACCTAACCAATATCTTTTCTCATGGTTGGAAGAAGATGAGGCCATGTTCACAAATGAAGCTTTGATGACTAGAACTCCATAAGTGCAGTCACATTACAAAACAAGATCAAAAAGAAGGCTCACGGGAGAATATATACAACAAGCCTTGCCACATCCATAGTCATGTCAACTATTCCCCTTGAAGAAGAAGGATTTTACATGCATCATATGACCTTGTTCATAGCCACATAACATACCATTAGCAGAAAATGAGGAAAATAAAGCATGAGGCCTAGTTATGATGGAATGTTTTCTCCCAAAAATGGAAGAAATACCACCGTTTAAGCCTAAGGCCCAAACAGTTGGGATGCTTAACATAGCGGAGCAATTGAAGAAGGCACCTTCCAATGTATCATTATGGGATGTGATATCAATTCCTAAGTAGAAAACCCTACTTCAAGAAGCATTAAAGGTGGAAGGAATAATTTTACAGGTGAATGCAACTTAGTTGAACAATCAAAGAGGAAATGATAGGTTTGTGCTTCCCCCTCAGGCTCTAAAATAAATGACTTATGAAAATAACATGGGAAACATTAAAGAGAAAGAGGTAAGAGCAACAAATCCCATGCCTTTCTTTTTTATGCTTATAGTAGGAGATAAATTGTTGCATAATAATATGATTGATTTGGGGGCTAGCACAATCGTTATGCCAAAACAAGTGGCAGATGCTTTAAAACTTAAGTATGAACCCCTTGAAAAATGAATTATGCAACTGGACAAAAATAAAGTCCCAACAGATAAGGGATTTTTTCCTGACCCTCTTCTCATGCCCAAGTCAAACAGTCACTCATGAAGTAGTAATAATAGACATTCCACTAGTTTTTGGAATGTGTCCATCAAGAGATTTCACCACCAAACTTGGTAGATACCTGGCACTTGACTGGTCCCACCTAATATTGAGAACTAAACATGGGGTGAAGATGATGATTCTGTCTGAATCCTTACATCTTGAACATATTGTAAATGATGCAAATCTATGCTTCAAAGCTTCCCATGCCTCTACCTTTCAACAAGAGAGATACTATGTAGAAATTCCTAGAGAGGGAGAAGATACAGGTGAGTGAATTTTAGAAGAAGAGGTGTTGCTCAATTAGTTCATTGATTCTGATCCATTTAGCAACTTCCATGCTATAGTGTTGAGCACTTATGTGATTTTTGATGGAGATCAGGTCTTTCTAAAACAACTAAAGAGTCAGGAGGACTCTGATGATCAGTGTGATAATCATGTATGGACCATACATTTTAATGGTGTCAAGTGTAATTTTGGTCTCGGAGTAGGTGTCCGATTGGTATTTCTGATGGGATTAGAATACCATAGAACGTATCATTTTTAGTCTCCATGCTTTGGTGATGATACCGAATATGAAGCTTCATTCCACAAATTGAGTCTAGCAAAACAAATGAGCACAAGTAAGATACAAGCTACCAAATTTTTTAAATCAATAGTAAGCTAAATCCACAGGCAAGCAACCACAATAAATACGAAGCTAAGATCTCACATACATAATGTATGGGATCTCATTGAAAGTTTTGAAGATTTCAATATGCAAGGGGATCCTTGACCTAAAGATAGCATCATCAATCAAATGTTTCTTATCAGAACACATTTGGAATTAGTTTTTGATCTGACAAAGCAAAGATTCTCTACAACTTTGAAGGATTGTAATAAGCTTGATGTTAGAAACAACAAAAGAGTATCAGTTGACAGGAAGGCCTCTCACAGGGATAAAAGAAAACTAAAGGATTTGTGCTGCAGATATGATCTCAGAGGTTATGACCTGGGTATAGTTTAGCTGGTGATTTCCCAAGGTGAAGAACCCAAGTCCATTGGGCATAAACAAAGGATAGTTCACCCAAAGGTTGAAGCTCTAGTAGCACAAGAAAATTTCAAATGGGGTGAATCAAATGTCATATGTCCTATCAAATTTTCCGCCTGGGTATTAAATCTATTTCCAGTTTGGGAAAGGAATAAGGATATCCAACTTTATCTTGACTTTCAAGACTCAAGAAGGATTTTGTTGAAAGATCATTAACCCTCGACACTGATGTGGCAGTTCTCCCATACTCAAACTAGGATAGAGATCTCCTCTTTGATAGATGATTACCCAAGGAATAATGAAGTTTTCATAATGGAATCTGATCAACAAAGGATGATGTTTACCACCAAGTGGGGAATGTTTGTATACTCAAAAACACCGTTCGAGCTCTCTGACGCCAGTGTAGTTTTTTAAAGGGAAATAGGCATTACTTTAAAGGGATGAGTTAACCATATTATTTTCATATATCTGGGTGATTCATTAGGAAAAGATGATCATCTCGATCATCTAAAGGGTTTTTCTTCAAAGACCAACAATCTCGGATTTAAATTCTTAATCTAGAGAAATATTTCCTTGGAGCATCCAAAAGAGATTTTCTCAGTTGTACAATGTCACAAGAGGAAATAATAATAGGTCCTCAGAAGGTCTGAAGCTCAAAATTGAACATAAGATCTTTTTTGGATAATTCTAATCTTGTCTGAGGATTCATGCCATATTTCACAAGCATTGCAACCTTGATCACCCTGATGATTAAAGAGAACATGTCTTTTAAATTTTTTTCCAAAGGCACAGTGGTTATCAAGTAGCTGGAGAAGTATGGGGAAGAAAATGAAGATCATCCTATTACATTCCCTTCAAGGAAAAGGAAGCAAAAGAGAACTAATGTGTGGGAACATATCACAGAAGGAAAATTTGACAAGTTTCTAAAGGAGCTAAAAGCTAGGTTGAATCTGCCTGAGACCATTACACTTGGCAATGTCCAAGGTCTTGTGGAACCACAAGGGTCAAATTTTGTTACCAGATACAATATTTTCCTATAAACTTCATCATATTATTATTTGTGAAGCGTCAAGTTAACCAAATCAGCCAATAAGATCCTAACTAGGTTAATCAAATGTGTTGGGTTGAAAACTCAAAGAGATTGGCATAGTCATAAATGAGATGCCCTGCTAATAAACCAAGTTACCCTCAAGTTGTCTTTGAAGGTTATTTTGTATAAGTTGATGTAAAAAAAATTGGTAAAAATGCCAAGGCTGGAAAAGGACAGAGAAAAGGGTCATGGATCCACCATTAATTGTTAGATCAGACAATAAAACAATGTTTTGATGAAAATATTTCTTACCCATAGTTTAGAGAAGAAGGTTTAGTGCTAAGGTATGACAGGCATGCTACAAAACCAGGGCAACCTACAAATTTCAAAGTGTTGTGGAAAGGACCTTTCGAAAACAACACATGCAAAAGAAAGAATATTTATGGACTCAAAGAGATGGAGAGCAATATTTTAGATGCACTTGTGAATGGTATTTATCTAACAATTTTCCATTAAAATGCATAGTTCTTTTTAAAAATTTAACAGTTATCTACCATATGTAAATTTTTTGTAATTATTTTGAAGGTTTTGAGAATAAAACCCAAGACTAACATATAAGAAATAAAAAGCTATACTATATTATGTTTATTGAAAAAATTTATAATATAGTGTATGGCCTGAGGCTTAGAATATCACATAAGGATCTCTTGAGCAAAATCGAAAAGAGGGAAGTCAGCAAAAAGTTTTTAAGAGGGAGGCAATGATCAGATAAAAAGTAAATTTTAGCCTCCAATGATGAAGAAAAAAGGGGCTCATAATTGGGTTCCACTTCTCCTTTTCTTCTTCTTCTTCTTCTTATTTCCATCTGATGGGTTGTAAGCAGGGGAAAAACACACAACACACCTGGGCTGCGTAGTCCAGACCTAGGGTCTATTCGCTAAAAATTTGTACCAAGAATATAAAGTGCTTTTTCTAGGAAATCCCTAAAACCTTCTTCGTGTCATACTCCCACAAAAAGGAAAATGGTCATTGGCTGAGAGGAACAGAGGTGTGTCTCCATGTCCATGGTGTGAAATTTAGTAAGGAAGGGTAACCAGGGCATGTATGCTCCAAAGTCCATATACCTGTGGAGGTCTATAGCACTTGGGATGTCGACGCCAAGAATGGCCACTCACACTATCTCACTGAGACCTTCCATCAGATAGGTGTCGAACATCTTCTGGCACAACACAATTATCACAAGCTTGGACACATTTAGGTCTAGTAGTGAGTCCATGAAGTGGGAGAGCACATTGCAGTTACTCTAGAGTTGGTTCTCATTAGTAATGTAGTCTGTGCCGATGACCCACTTGATCATAGTCATGACCAGGGGATCACAATTCTTCACCAGACACTTGATACAGTCATTAGTGTGTTGTCTCACAAATAATTTTTGAGGTTTCTATGGAAGGAGATGAATAGGGGTATCTAGACCAATACACATCATGATGAAGCAGTGAATTATGGAAGAAAGAGAGTGGGAAGAAGGGAAATGAAGTTATAGGACTATATGTTCGAATGAATGTTGCAAAAACTGGTATAGCTATATATAGAAAAGGCTAGTCGGGGAACTCCACCAATGGGATGTCTATTTTTTGGTCAGACGACAATGGAAATTTTTGAGACACAATGGAGTAGGGTGGACAAATCATATGGAAGATTTGATGGAATACCTTGAGAAATAAATTTGGGCATTGAGAGTAAATGCCCTTATACGCTGATTGTTGATGTGTTTCCCTTTCCATCATTAGATCCAACTAGTTCACTAATGGGAAAAGACATGGATTAACATGCTAAGGCTCTAAAAAATTAATAAGGATGTATTTTCAGGAGTACCTTGTGTCATCTTGACATGCTCCATATATGGAAAAAATCATGATTTTCAATGTAATGAATTAAAAGGAAGAAGAGGCTACAGAAGGAATGTATTAATTCCATTCATGTAGCTTTCTCAACATTCCCAAGGGATACAGATCTCCCATCCACATGTGTCACCCTGGTGGTAGCATTTAATGAGCCATCAATAATAGCAAACTCATAACTGCATGCAAAAGCTAGGAAATTAATTGCACTCAAAAGCAAGTTTTTTTAAATAAGGAAACAAAAGGAAAACAACTGTTGTAACTAGAGAGGCTCTGTATCATTCTCAAAAAATCATGGTGGAAGCATCTACCTCTGGTAGGTAGGATGAACTTCCAAATAGAAGACCTGGTTAAGTTGATATATTTGGACACTACTCATTCGCCAATGCCACAACTCTAGAATAATGACCATTTGAACACTGTAGGAAGCTTCAATCTGACTAACGGATCCTGAAGGAGGTGGTTCAAGATATCACTGACAATGTTTATGACCCTCAGTTATCCACCGACCCTAAAAGTCTTAGGGAAGGTGCTTTTCAGAGGATGTTGGGACATGAATCAACAGAGGGTTTTGCATTTCATCTCTAGAATAGTGGCCTACCATAGTTTGTGTTACCTACAATGCATCCATGCCTTGAGCTAGTTGATGCATGCACAAAAAGGTTTAACAAAAATATAGAGGTTGTTGAGGGTCGTGGGGTCAAGATCACCATTTCAACCAAAGTTATATGGGATATACTATGTATCACTACTAGTTGGTACACTGACCTTTTCAATGAAGAACAAATGGATGCCTTGGGAGAAGATATGTTTAGGAAAATAAGTATCTATGAGGATGAGACAAAGGAAACGCCAGAAAGAGGATAGATTCACTGGCCTCTTTCATGAAGAAAATTTAAGAAGGATATGCAATCCATATTCTCAATGTTGTTCTGGGTTTTTGGGTTCAATGATGACAAAGAGGTTAACCCTTTCCAATTTTCCCTAGGCCTTGTGCTCAAAATAGAAATGGTGTTGAGGCGCTATGATTTTGTTGAAGTGATGGCTAGGAATATGAAGTTGTAGTAGAGAAACTACAATGTTGAGTCCAATTTCAGGTATTCGTAGTCTTAGTTCATTTATTATTACATCAAAATGTTGAGTGGCTAGTTAGGAATGTGCTAGTATCTAGGAAAGATAAGAGAGGCTATATCTAGCCAATTTCTGTGTGGACCCCTATGTTTTCAAGAATAAGATATTATTATCAATTTGTAGATTACTTTCTAAGACCAGTGTTGCAAGATTTACTATCTCGCCCCATTGGTCGTTTCTCTTAGGATGTTATGGAATGGATGGAACATCCACCTATCCCAGTGGATTACTTCTTCGGTGAGGATTTCACATTCTTTAGGTTTCATGGTTTCCCTCGGGAGATTTTTCAACTCCCTAGATTTGTCACAGACCTAACTTTTGCATTAGAAGCTTGCCGACAAGTATCACTTTTGACACAATCTATGGTGCTAGGAGGAATAAAGAAAATATTTTTAATCTTCCGCTTATGAATTGCAAATAGTCAAGTAACATTGAGTAAGCAGAAGGTTGAGGATGAGATAAGGAATTTAATGATGGCTCTAGGTTTGGTCCTCATTTATGACAAATGGAATTACAACCTAGATGGGTGTTTCAATTTAAGGAATGAGTTTAGGGAGTATTTCCAAAGGAGGAGATATCCTACTTGAGAGAGTGCAAAGATATACATCAACTTGGCCTACATACCAAAAGAATGACCAAAATGGTTGAGTTTTTATGAGCCCCAGGCATAGTATCAGAGGACTCTCCTAATGAGAAAATCTCTTAATACATAACTGAGCTGTAAGGGATGGTTGGAAAGAAATAAGGAAGGCTTTTGGAGGTTCTGATAAGAAATTAGAAATCCAGGTGCTTTATTTGTTAGCTTCCAGCTTGATGAAGAGTTTGATGACGTGTATGATAAGGAGGTTAATTCCAATAATAGCAATCCAAATACAAGCCATGAGATTGAGTAGGGACAAGTTCCACTCCTAATTCCCTGACCTTGAGAACCTAAAAGCTAAAGAGAATCAGAGCTAGGGGGTCCACAAGCCCCATCTGTGTCCTGAGCTTGAAGCAAAGGAAAAGGGACCTGACAATCCCCAATAGGATCCTTAGTCGCTGTTGATGGCCAAATGTTAGAGGAATCTATAGGCAGGGGATCATAACGTGCTAGCCCTAATCATGCAAAGTGAAGGAGGATCCAAGGCCTAGGTGCCCCTAATATACTGGTTCGATAGGAAGAAGAGGTGGAGTCTGCCCTACGAGATGTTTCATCAATTGCGGCTCATGTAAGTTTTTATCTCCCTCTTCTTCCTATTTATGCATCTCTAGTAAATCCTTTGCCTCTTCTTATTGAAAGTAATCCTCCATCTTTAGTTCCTAAACTAGTAGTGTTGGATATTCCCCCTACCATTGTCAATAAACCTATTGAAACTTTTCTATGTGTCAAAGGAGCATCATTTTCCGTAGTTGTCATTGTGTCATTAATTGCTTTGTCAAAGACCCTTATTGGAATTGTTGAAACTACTACTTTTCCCATTACTCCCAGCCCATCTACTTCTGGGAAAGCACCTCTCCATTAGCCCTTTTCCATGTTTACCCCTACTATTTCTTCCCTTGCTTTGTTTGGTGTTCCACCTTTTTCTATGATCACACTGACTTTTGTGTCTCCCCACACTCACACATCTGAAGTCTCTCCTATCATCACCTTTTTTGGACTACCCCCTAGTACTCCCATTGTTGCTCGAAGTGTTGATGTCCCTCAAAATATCCAAGGTCATTTTGATGCCACCAAATAGGCTTAAAAGACAAAGAAGTTGAAGATGTTATAAAAAAAGTGTCAAAAGTCCCACCACCAAGAGGATTGAAGCTTGTTTTAATGAAGAGCAGAACTCTCTACTTATCACCACTATGAGGCCACATATTTCCAAGCCCAAAGGATAGATGTAGATGGAAGACTATGAAATTCATGTTGTGGGATTGGATTTGAGTGAAACTCGCCCACACAAAAAATGGTCCTATCCAAAGCCACACAGAGGGTGGTATATGCTAATTATGAATGATTGGACAAGAAACTAAGGAAGTGCCAGCTTTAGTTGGAAAATGTGAAAGGGACAATGATCAGACTACATAAAGAAGTTTGAGCCAAGGATGCTGAAGTGACCCACATGAACCAAATTGAAGGCCAACAAGGAGACATTTTTCAGGTTGCTTGTAGATGCTCGAAATGAGAAAGTTCAACTTCGTGCTGAAAATGAGAATTTAAATAAAGAGTTAAGTGATGCTAGATCCTAAAATATTGATGATCTTTGGAGAATATAGACTGAGGTAGAAGAGTTAAGACAAGAAGTTAGAAGACTAAGCTCTGAGTCAACAAATGCTCTTCGTGAGAAGGGTCAAATAGAAGAAAACACCAGAGTAAGAGAGGCCCAATTTAACCAAGATTTTATTGTTGCAAGAGGCTATGGATCCATCCCTATAGTGAAGAGGTTGATAGATATGCATTGGGAGCAGATAGCGACTGGAATGTGTGTTCTAGGACCCGCCTTATACTTTTTAAGGGATGTACAAGAACTGAATGCCAAGGTCGGTCTGATGGCTAACCACTTCATACAGAAATGTTCACCCTAAGTGGCAGATTCCCAAAGTTTTATCTCCAAATTGAGCATCGCCACCAACTAGTTTCTTAGAAGAGTGGGAATCCCCGATCGACGGGTCACCTTTGTCAAAGCCAATGAGATCATGAACTACCACATGGTTGCATTAAAATGCAAGGATCATCAGATGGTGTTGAATAAAAGTGTCATTGATATCAAAAAGGACTTTGCCATCTTGGTTGGTTTTGAGTTACCTTCTCTTCTTTCCCCATATGAAAATACATTGACAATGGAACAAATCAATGAGGAAATCCAATGCAAGATCTAAACCATCACTGAACTTCCAAGCTCGAGTGCCATACCCACGGTGGATGATGTTGAGCATGAAATGTACCCTCTTTCTCAGCTCTATTATCACCTGGCTACAATTTCTTCCAAATGGGGTGTCATCTCCTTTAAGGAGATTTTTGATCTTGAACAAACATACAAGAAGATTTGGACTCTTGTTCTACCAACTGATGCAGATTGGGGGGCTCAGTGTGCCACTTTAATCAAACTCCAAGAACAACTAGAGGCCTAGGTTCAACTCTTCGCAAAAGAAAAGACCCCTATGAGTCACCAGAATTGTGAAGTGCTTTTTCCTTAGTCATTTTATTTTTGGTTTGCATAAATGTCTTCAGTATTGGATGCACTCACACTCAAATAGAATTATCAGAAAAGTGTGCAATAAGCCATGTGGTGGCTGTACAACTTTTACCTTTTCATTTTCCTTTCAGGAGAAGGTTTGGGACACATTTTTTCTTGTTAGACATTTTCTTGGGAGCTATGTTTGCAAGCTCGGGAGTTTTTTCCCTGCTGACACATCATCTCCTTTCTATGGGTTATCTCCACAACCTATAAACCTATCTAATTAAGGATTTTTTTTTATCTAGCTAACCTTTTCTTTTCTTTTCTTAGTTTTTGGGATGGAATTTTTGAGACGATGCCTTGGAGTGATGTAACCAATCAATTAGGTCCTTTTCTAGGCTATTGTTCTTAGGATCTGATCGTATATGAGCTTCTATCTTTACTAAATATCTAAAGGGTATTAATGTAGTAATTGAGAGTTAATGCAAAGATATTTTGTGGCCTAACGAAGGGTCTACAATCAAATTGTGTGCTATCAACTATCGATACCTGGCAGCAATTAATCCAAACTGAGGCGATGTTTCTTTCTTTTGGTAGAAATTAATCTAGACTAAGGTGGTGTTTCTTTCTTTTGGCAGCTATAAAAAGAGGATGATGACACAAACAAAGATAGATTTTTGAGGAACTGTTTCTTTGTCGAAAGAAGTGTTTTCTTTAGTTTTCTTAATTTTTTTAGACTTATTTTCAAAATAAAGTTACATAACTACTTTATTCTGGCATGCTATATCTCTTAAGGTTTAAACTATTGTCAGATTGGCATCTAACCTTTGTTTCAAAGTTCATTTTATAATTGAAGCACAAACTATTGAGGAGAATTTATTGAGACTATGCATGTATGGCCTTTTTCAAGCTTTCTTTATGTTGTCGTTTTGAATGAAACATTGTGTATTGCAAGCCATATTCATATAGTTTAAGTAGTGAATTTCTATGCTTTATGCTTGTATGGTGGAATAGTAGCTTAGGAGAATTGAACTGTCATTGGACCTTTTTTTTTTCTTAAAGTTGTTATTCTATTATGCTTTGATGTATTAGGAGATAGAGTTCTTGTAATTTCTAGAATATCATTATTTACTCATAAGAAATCTTTATGTTTGATTGGACCTTAATGAACAATTCCTATGAAAAGATTTGAAAGTTTGTACTGTGCTTGAAGTTAACCTTTGTTGTTTGTTCTCTTTCCAACAATGAGGGTTTGTGGCATTTCATGTCTTTTATATCAATCATAGGAATAATTTTGGTTTGAAATCTTGTTAAAAATTTCACGCATCGCTTTTTATGTTTTATATTTACATTTCCTTTCTCCCCTTATCTCAAAACCCCAAAAGAAGAGTCGCCTTTCTATAAAAAACCCAGAGGTATTCAGTGAGATGCAATTTGTCCCCCACTCACTAAATTTCTCATAAGACTGTTGGAGAAACATAAGATTTGATGATCAACATGGATCATCCTTGGAAAGATGCATTAAATGAGGCTTGTGCATAAAAAATAAGGCTAATTAAAGCATAAAGAAGCCCAATTATTAATGACAACCTTAGAAAAGTGTGGAATTTTGTTACAAAACTTTACAACACCCTAAAATAAGGTACAATTAGGTTCATTTATTCCATAAGGGCCCAAGACCAAATGTGAGTGTGTTAAACACATTACAACACTAAGTTAAGGCAACTTTAAGCTCAATTTTATAAGGAGGGCCCAAACAAGTGTGAAAATTTTACCAACATTTTTTGACACTACAGACCTTAGCAACTTAACCTTTTCAAATCATTTAGAAAGCTTGAGGTAGATCATGGTAGCCTATTGCTTAGGACCCTCCCATGACCTAAGGTCTTGGAGCAGCTAGTGCCCCTCTACATTTTAGTGAAATGGACGTGAACTATTTTGGTGCCATTTCATGGTGTTGAAGGAATTTTCTCTTGTATTCTAGGTTTTTTATAGGTTTGTGTGTTGGATGGTGCATAACCTTGCAACCCAATGTAGGACCCCTAGCAGTGTAGTTAGAAGGATTCCTAGGCACTGTGAAGTGAAATATAGATAGGTCACCATATGATTCTTGAGCCTTTGGGGTATCTTGAGGAAGTCCCCTCATAGTGTGCAAGCATTTCCTCTTTTATTCATCTCCCTATTCCTTCTTCCCAGATTATGAATGAATCACCAGCTATAACTTTCACATCGCAAGACCTACTTATGAAAATGAAAAAAAATCCCTCTCCTCTATACATTCTCGAATGCATCAATGGGAATGCCATGACTAGTGTTCTAGTTGATCTCACATGTCGTGTGAATTTTATAGTAGAGGAGACTTTGTTGATAAATTTCTTGCATAAGGATGGGTATTAAAAAAATTTAAAAAAAATATGTACACACAACTGACTCTGGGTCTCTCCAATTGGTTTCATCACTCTCTTAGTCTTGGTAGGACCCAAGAATATAAATTCTCATTTTGATATCATCCTAGAGTTAGAATTGTTTAGAGTGAAACTAGGCATCACATCGCTAGTTTCCATGAATGTGATCACTTCAATAATTCATAAATGTTTAATGTTTTCTCATGAGATATTTGTGCATGTTGTGCACCACAGTAAGTATAAAGCTCTGGTTTCATGTGGGGGCTACTCATTAGATAAATTTTTTTCTACCCTAGTTGGTCTACTTCATCTAGGGAGAATCCTGTTGTATTGCACCTATGTTAAATATAAGAATAGTGGCATAGCACCTAAAACATAGAAATATAGGTTTTTTTGAGGGTCCCATTATGGAATGGGGGAAATAGACCTATTTCTCCCTATTTCATTAGGAAATGAGATCCACACAAAGAATTGACTTAAAACCCTTAGAGGAGTCAACTCAATGAGGAAATCTACAAATTTCCTTATGTTTGAGAACATGGGTTGTAGCTTGAATAACACTTTTGGGAGGAAAACTAAAAAATAACAAATAAACTTAATTTTACCAATTCAAACTTGAAATAGAAATATAAAGCTCAATACTAACAAAAAGAAAAAAAAATTATGTAGATCTAAGAAGGTCTCAGTCATGTGTACCAATCACCAAAAAAAAATTTCAAAGGGATTTTTGGGATTCATTCACCAATGGGAAAATGGGTCTTTTGTCAAGGTTTTCAAAAACAAACTATGATCCTCTGATGCAACTTTATAGGTTTTTTTTTTAATCTAGGTGGCAGTGTCAAAAATTCAAAAATAATACATGTAGGTGAGTTTCTATGGCTTGATGAAAAATTTGACAACTTTTGCAACTTTGACAACTTTTCCAATCATTCTCCAAAAGATCTTCAACCCTTCTTTAACCTAAAATTTGCAACAAAAACACAACATGAGAAAAATTGTTTATTTTTGGTGAACGAGGGATTTCCTTTGTAAAACCCCATTTGGGTAATGAAACATAGAAAAATGCATTAGGGTTCACTACATAGGGTTTTATACCAAATTTTGGCTATTTCACCAAAATTACTATAAATAGAAAGGGTAAAATGAGTGCAATGAACCTAACTATTCTTCTATTTCATCAAGAAATGAGATCCCTGAAGTTACCATCCACTTTCAACCCTTGGTTGAATGAATTCTTTAAGGAATCTTGCAATTTCCATTGTGTATGAAATGGCTAAGTATGACTAAAATGCACTTTTGGGAGTGGAAATAAAATAGAAAACCAACTAAAAACTAAAATGTAAGACTAGTTATAAGTAGATTGAACATGGAGCTATCAAAAAAGACTTATTTGATTCAAATCAGATGAGTGGAGGACACTTAGAACTTATCTCAAAAATAATTCCAAAGTGTCTTGTTCTGGCACAAAGTGTCCTGACCAAAATGACTGAACATGGACTTCGGGAGTGTAGTGTAGAAAAATTTCATCCTTTATATTTTCAAACTTAATTGGGAATGATTAACATTAAAATGAACCTAATTTTTCCTTGATCTAGTGTTGCAATGTGTTTTACACATTCACATTAGGTTTAGGGCCCTTTTAATCTAAATTGACATAATTTTTCCTTAATTTAGTATTGTAAAGTGTATTTATTTACGCCTTCACATTATTTTTTGGGCCCTCATGCATTTATGACCTTCATGTCATCATTAATAGGCCCCTAATACCCTTTATTATGCATCCTAAGGCTTATTTAAACCAAGATCCTGACATAATCAATAAATACACTTAATATCTTAACTCCCCAACATTTCCTCTAACCAAAAAGACCTAGTGGGACCCATATGCCACCTTGGGTGTATGAGTCCTAGCCAGATGGGACCTATACATCACAAGTGGTGTATGAGTCCCATTTGGCCCCCTTTTAGGGTTTTGAGTAGAAAATCAGGGTTTTGAATTTGAATTTCATGAATGTTGACATCTAGGATCTAATCAATGGTAAGTTCTATGAAGTGCATATATAAATAATGCTTCAAATCATTATTTCACCTAAGAAATTATGATATGAACCTAAGCTATCAAGATTTAAGAATCCTAAGACTTCACAAGAGAATTAGATAATTTACAACAGTATTTATAAAACATTCAAGGGTATATTTCTTCATCATTTGTTGTAGCAATTGAAGATCCATTATCATGTCAAGGTCATTGAACCACAAATTTTCGTAGGAGGATTCTCTCTTACACTTCTTGGGTTTTACACCTAAGAGGAGAAAGGTATCCCGTGAAATCATGGGGGTTCACTAAAGGCTAATGCTAGTATGATTGAAAAATGTATAAATGCAATGCCCTAAATGCAAAGAACTAATAAAAGATAATGAATATGAATGCAAAACCTAGGATATGCAACTTGTTTGAAAACATAGTGATGTATGCAAAATGGCCTAGAATGCTATTAAACAATAACATAAATGAATAGGATTGGAGAGGTGCACCTAGAAACTAAAATGTGATATATAGAGGCTCTAGAATTCTACATATTTTGCTATTGAAGCCAATTGGGACACTTATGCCAAGTTGGGTGACTTAGTCCTATTTCGAGGAGATTCTATCAGAACAGGTTTATGCCAAATGGGTACTTAGAAATGCAAAAATCACTTTTTAGGGCTAGTATGGGACTAATTCACCATAGATGGTGACCTATTCCACCTGGGAATCTTAAGAAATTTGGGACAAGAATCTCTAACTTTCGGTCTACACTTCCCTTCCTAACGGGTGTCCAGTTAGGATTCTGTAGAAAATGAGCTGAAAGAGGTCTCCAAGCTTTAATTAGGGCTTTGTTAACTTGAATGACTTTAATGAGTTAACGACACCTTTTTAACTCTTTCCTCTTTGAGAAATTTGCATACAAGACCTACAAACACACATGCAAGGAGGGGAAAATTGGTTAAGGGTTAGAGAATAGGTGTTTGCCTTGGTAAAACCCAAATTTGGTAATAAAACCCTAGAAAATGAAATGAAATAAGTAGATAATGATGAATGAATAACATGCAATGTCACAAACTCATTGAACCCTTGATATTGAAATCTAAAGATGTGCACCAATATGCTCCAATGGATGCTTGAAAGTGCTTAGAATGCTTGAGAATGATTAAGTGAATGCACTAAAGAAATTAGGAAATTAGAAGATTGCAAGAGATGAAAAATGAGGGGAAAACCCTTTATTTATACTTTATTTTACTATTTTTTGGAAAATAACACATCATAGACCAACCTTAAGGTCAAAAAAATAAAATCCCACCAAAAATTAAAATTATTTTGATATTTGTGCCCAGTGGGACTACGTCGCTCGAGCTAGCGACTTGGTCCAACCATGACAATTTTACTAGGTGTCGAGGATTAAAGTGTATTTAATAAGGTTTAATGGGAATATTCTCAAATACACTTAAGTAGGGCCAAAATTTGTATTAAGGGGTCGTGTAAACATAAGAAAGAGTTGAATTAATGATTACAAGCATAAAAAAGCATGAGAGTTTGTTACAACTCTTTACAACAATTTGAAATAAGACTTGGTAAGTGATAAAAAGAGGTTATTTAAGTGAATTATAATGAAAGGGTCCTAGAAAAGAGTGAAAGTGGGTTACAACACTTCACAACACTTTTAGAAGACATCCTAGAATTCTTAATGATTCTCATGGGTCCAAGACCTAATGTGAATGTGTTGACCACATTACAACATTAAATCTAGTAAAAATCAAGCCAAAGTCCATAAGAGAGACTCAAGTGACAATAAAAATGTCTAACTATACATTTTTTGGCAACACATTAAGCCCCCACTTTAGTGAGAGGATGAACTTGCTTCAAACTCACACTAAAGTAGCCCAACATGCACATCAAGAGGTTCCAAATGCATTGATGCTTTGTATGATGAGACAACAACAATCAAGAGGGATGATAGAGCCCCCAAGATCAAGATCCCATGAAAAACCAATTATAAGCACAAAGGAATACACAAAAGAATGAAAGAGAGAAGTCTAAAAGAGAGTCAGATGAAGCTTTGATAATTTTTTCATCATGTTGTGGATCAGATTTAGATTGTTTTTATAAAAAGGGAATGTATACTCACTTTGAGGTGACAAAACTCATGGTTGTCTGCCAGGTGAGAAGGGCTAAAAGGTGAGAAACATACACTCATGGTTGGCATGCACTCACACACACACAGGTGGCTATGGGGAAACATCATTCCTTGGAATGGGCTTCCCGCTCAACCATACCAAATTTATACCTCCTTATAACTTTAATAAGGCACCACAAAAGAAAATGGCATTTCAAGCTTCATGATACAAGAAAATATTTGTATTCTTGGACCTCATGAACAAACACAATGTCACCATAGGCATGCAAGCTATGTTATGGAAGGTTGTTTAGTTCATGTGATGTCTTTAACTTAGGAGACATTGTGTCTAATGTCTTGAAGAGAGGACTAATCAAAGGATAGAAAATTCACAACTTAGAGGATGCAGTGTGTCACATCGAGCCACTAAGAGGAATGTAATATGCTAAGAGAGATCACACTCATGAAGGAATCTACACCCAATCTCATCAACAAAGTGACAAAATGCATCATATGAAGTAACAAGGATGCACTAAGAAACAATAAAAAGAGAAAAATCAAAAATGAATAATGCTAATGTATGCCCCCACTTTAAAGGAATTACTACACACCGTACTGTGAGAAATTAGTTTAAAGTAGCAAGTGAAAAATGTAATAAAGAAAAAAGACATGAGAACCAACTTGGAAAGCCCCTATTCCAAGTCATACATTTTCGAGTAAGGGTGTGTCATGGAAGAGAAAGAAAAAAGAAAAAGCAAGGAGTTTCCCCCAAAAAGAAAACATCAAAGACATAAGGGATCTATGGATTTGGGGTCAGTATGTTATTTGCTACAATGTTTTGTAAAGAGTTTGGAACTATCCTCATTCCCCAAATACATAGAACTAGAAGAATGACACAAAGAGAGGGAAAAAAAAAACAAAAAAGAAAGATATGTTTGGGTCAACATGGAAGAGACATAGTATTTCTTGACACTTTGTATCATCCCCAAAAGGAAAACACAAGAAAGAACAAAACAAAAAGCTGAAAGAAAAAGGAAAAGATTTTTTTGTCAACATGAAAGAGACATTTCTGCCTTAATTCCTTGCATCATCCTCGAAAGGAAAACACAAGAAAAAGACAAAAGAAAATAAAAAGGGGCCTTTTCAGTCAACATGAAAGATACATTTCGGTCTCAATTCATTGCATCATCCCCAAAAGGAAAACATAAGCAAAAGACAAAGAAAAGAAAAGGAAAAAGCTATGTATGACATATAGAAGAATGAAAGTACAAATAGAGAAATGTCACAAAGAGAGAGAGAGAGAACATCAAATGGAATATCATAGGGGAACAAATTATGCACATGGAAAAGAAAAAGAAAAAGAAAATGCAAAAGACTAGTAAGGAAAATCCAAGTAAACCTATGAGCAAGTCATCTACCTCCCAATCATGTTTTGTGTATGCCAAGGGAGGACAACTAACTAAAAGGACAAGTGAAAGTGTCGAACTAGGGGAAGTACCAGGTTACACTTGTTGTAGTAGATTTATCATTTAAGAATATGGAAGAGGAAAATAATGTATTTAGATCATTATGCACCTCTTCATCTATTTTAGTAATCTCATCATCGTCATCCAGGTTAAACACAACAGGATGGCAGATGGTAATTTCCAATGAAGGGTGTACCATGGGTTGTGGGTATTGTTTTGGATCTTTTTGTTGTGATTGGGGAGGAGGGTCATCATGCATTGCTTATGTCTATGGATGCTAAATATGCAAAATTTTAGGCCTTGACAAGAATTTTCATGGAAGTCAAGCAAAACACAACAAATCTAATATCCCTATGAAATATTGCATCATGTTAGATATGCTAAATAAGAAATTAAAGCAATAAGAAAAGCTAAATAAGCATATAAAAAACATGAATCCAAATTTATCTCATAGTGGATTGGTGCTTCTGTGGAAGGAAGCCCTTTCCCAATCCTTGACAAGCTCAAATGATGAACATTGTTGAAGATGCTATGAAGTGGACAAAATTAGCTCTCAATTGAAGAGAGTAACTTTACATGAATATTGTGGATGATAGAAATGGAGAATGAGCCTTCTATTTATAGAATCTCAAGTTGGAAGAATTCCAAAAAGAGAGCAATGTGGGATAAAGATTTAGCAAATAAGAAGGAGCAGCTTGTCACCTTGTGAGTGGATGGAGGATGTGCAAGTTTTGGTAAATGTGCCAATAAATGAGATTAGTTGGCCTTTTCAAATTCAAATTTGGCTTGTTGGAGGGAGAAAAATGGACTTAAATGCCAAGTGGGGGACATGTAAGAGGGGAGTTAATGCCATGTTGGAAGGGACAAGCCAACTTGTTTGAAATTCAAACTTGATGGAATATTCTCCAAAGATGCCTTGTTGATGGAAAATGAGGATTTTATGACTTAAAATGCTTTATTTGTGCAAGTGGGAAAAGCTAGAGAATGTGATGGGTGATTATATTAGATTAATCATGGCTTGATTAATTTAAAATAATGATTAGGTGTTTTGACCCATTTGACTTAGATATTTGGATTTATTTAAACCAAAAAGGAGGAATATGAATTTGAGATTTAATTAAATAAAGTTTGGTTTATTTAATTACAAGGATGATGTAAGATAAAGGTTAATTTATTTAAAGGAGATGAACTTAGGAGATGATTTATTTAATCAAAATATGGAATGTTAGGATTTGATTACAAATTGATCTATTTAATCAAATGAGGTAATGATTTAATTAAATAAAGTGAATCTATTTAATTAAAGGATGAAATGTTAGATTTTAATTAAATAAAGGTTATTTAATTAAAATGGTGAATTGAAATGAATGCACATTTTAAGTGTCTACAATGTCAAGTGTGGATGTTGATTTTCTTTATTTTCTTCATCTTGTGACTTGCGAGCAAGGGCATGACATTTATGCCTACGCTCCCCAACTCCTCTATTTCTTTTGGTTTTATTGTCAAGTTGGGATTGTGAAGGAGTGGGTTGATCAACGTTAGGTTGATTTTCTTCCCTAAGGGGAGGAACAAAAGAAACCATGCAAGGTTGTTCATCCATTTTCTCCTTTGCTTTATAAACTTGTTTGATACAAAGAGGCATCATGGAGTGTCAGAAGTGGATGGGGACATGTTGTGAAGGGATAATTATGCAACTTTCTTTGCTTTCAACTTTTGGTAAGCAATGAAAAAGAAGTCTTTCTTGGGTGTGATAGGTTCCATGGGCTCAGGCCAAAAGGCTTCTAAGGAGAAGTTTCCTTTAGAAGACAAAGGGTTAAAGCCACTATGGTGAATAGTGAATATGTCATTATCCAGCAAAAACTTTAAACATTTGTGTATGACCGAAGGGACAAATTTCATTAAGCAAAGGCATGGATGTTCTAGCCGAAAACAAAAATGGTCTGACTCTATGATGATAGAGAATGTAATATCTGCTATTTTAGGTCCTATCTGTAATGGAAGGATGATCAATCCTATCATATGGCAAGCAAAACAATTGCATTTTTTGGTCGATGCTATTTGTTTGTCTTAATCATCTTGTCAAAGATCATGCAATACCAAAAATTCCTTAGTGATCATATTCTCTCCACAGGTGGGATCTATGAGTATCCTATTATTGTGCTTATCATAATATGATTGGCTATGTAAAGAGGACCATCAGGAAGATTTGGAAGGATGTCCTTAGAGGAGAAAGTATTATCAAAAGATTTCTTAGGTTGGCACTGAAGAGGGATAACATCTATCACACCTACCATTTCATCTATAGGATTAATGGTAGTGGTATGTGGAATAGGATCAAGATGTGCAACATCTGTATGAACATTCATCACATCATTGTTTGGATTTTCACTAGCATTGACAAATGACACATTATGTTTGGGCATTGGATCAGTGAAAATTTGCAAATTTTGATTTGGGAGGCAATAGTTGTATTGCCTTTAACATTAATATTTGCAATGGATAGGCAATTAGAATCAATGAGGCCTTTCACAAGGTGTTTAAGATGCTTAAAATTTTCCATGTCATGTCCATTTTATCTATGATAATAGAAATAACCGTTGGGTTTAAAGGTTGGAGGTAAACGATTAGTAGGATTGAGTGGTTTAACAATAGGTAAAGTAATTATTTGTTGTTGTATAAGTTGGGACATTGTGTTATGAAGAGTTTCTGATAAAGGTGTGAACTATCATTTCAAATCTCCATAACTATAAGGTATCACAACTTTAACAATTGCTACATGGTTTTTGATAGGTTGAGTTGGTTGTTGAGGGGGGTTGAATTGTAAAAACCCTTTGTTTTGGTTTCTAAATGGTTGTGAATTGTTTGGATTGGCATATTCAGATTTCTCAGCTCAACTAGAAGTGGACTTTACATCATGAAAACTAACTGAATTGTGATAATCACAAAGGGTGATACACAAGTGCATAAAGGAGGGAAATTTCATCATTGTTATTTCGTCTTGTAGTTTAATTTGCAAGTTTTCTATAAACATCTTTTGAATATGTGGATCAGGAATCTTGACATCAATTTGAGAGTAAAGTGATTGATACCATGAGATAAAATTAGTTATCTTTTCTTCTTCATGTTGTTTGCATCTCATCAAATCAGCCAAGGTCTTCTTTGGAGTCATATGCACTTGGAAATTATTTATAAATGCATCAACTATTTCATTGAATGAAAGAATTGAATTGTTTGGTAAGGATAAAAACCATTCTAAGGTAGTGTCTTTTAAAGTCCTAGGAAATAGTTTGGCTAATAGTTTATCGTCAAGGACAAAGTCACTACATAAGGTGGTGTAAGCATTAACATGGTTAGAAGGATATCCCTTCCCTCCATATTTCTCAAATATAGGCATCTATATTCCTTGTGGCATCAATGTTCATAGTATTTCTAGAGATAGTGAGCTGCTATGAACATAATAGGTGGGTGGTCCATTTTGGTTTTGGTTTATGGTGGATATTTGTTTTTGCATGGAGGAAATGGTTTGGAAAAGTTGTGTTATGAGAGGGTCAATGTAAGTGGTATGAGGGGGAAGGGAAATTGGTCATGGAGTGTATGTAGTTGTAGGGAAAGTGAAGGGGATGCTTATAGATGGTATGGTGGAAGATGATATAACATGTGATGCCAATAAGAATTAGGAATGCTAGCAGGAATAGTTGAGGAAGGAATCACATTACTAACCTATTGTATTCTGGTTGTGACTTGAGGAATGGTATAGGTAGGTATGGATGCTATTGTGGAGGGAGGAGGAGTGTTAGGTCCTTCTTCGCTAACCACAATTTTTTCTGGTTGAGATGTACTAGAGGTGGAAGGAACATGTTTGTGGTATATCTCAACAATTTGTTTCTTAACGTTTAGGCCTTTGTTACATTCAAGCATGCGATGGATGTTTTCTATAGTAGGAATCATAGTGGTTGAAATTTTTTCAAGACATAGTGAATGTTGGGGACATGTTAAATACTCATGAATGTTAATGAATTTTTCTTGCAAAATGTGATCATTTTGTGTGTCAACTTGCATGTTATTTGAAGAAAAAGTGTTGCTAAATGTAGGGTCCATGCCTAGTGTACTAGCTGCGATACTAGGAGTGGATCACTTACTGTTGAACTGATATTCTGATCATCTAAATCATATCCATAGGTTTTGAATGGTCTATCTAGATGTCTTCATTAACCTTGACATTTTCACTTTGAACTAATTTGCTCAATCTCTTGTTGTAGCACTGGTAAGCCTTACTCTTAGTAGAATAACCAAGAAACATTCCTTCATCACTTCTAGCATCAAACTTTTCTATATGTTCATCTCTTCTAATAAAGCATTTACTCCCAAATATTTTGAAATATCTAACAGTAGGATTGTGACCAAACCATAGCTCAAAAGGGGTCTTACCAGTATCACCTTTGACTTGTACTTGATTGAGGATGTAAACAACATTACTCATAGCTTCTCTCCAATAGATATGAGGAATGTTTCCTTCCAGCATCAAATCCCTAGCTACTTGAGTTGAAGAGATAGATGAATGGGTGATTGATAGTGGATGCTCTCATCACATGATAGGTGATAAAAGAAAATTTGTGAGCCTAGAAAAGTATGATGGTGGTGTTGTAAGATTTGGTGATGATAAAACAAGTGTAATCCATGGAAAACGATGTATTTCTCATGATGGTAAGAATAATACTGATGATGTTCTATATGTGGAAGGTTTGAAGCATAATCTTTTAAGTGTTGGATAGATGGTTCATAAGGGATACAATCTTCAATTCAAGGATGCAAAGTGCAGAATATTGCGAAGTTTCAGAAATGTGATTGATTCAAGTACGAAAATAAAAGGTAACATCTTTCACCACTAGTTTATCAACATGGTACAAAAAAAGGTAACATCCATGCAATACTACTTTATCAACATTGTTGTCAAGAGACACTGTACATGTTATCTAGTGTTATCATTGATGGAAACCCTAGTTAGTGATTCAATCCACATGTTAGTATTTTATCATACTGGAAGTCACATCAGAGTTTTGTGATTAACTATCCAATAAGAACAAATCATCCGACAGAATTGTGTCCATCGATTCATATGCAATTTTTTGTTATCTTTTTGAGTTGTGTATCTTAGGGAAGGTAGTTTGGTGTATAATATGTGCTATCCTTGAATATTAGAGCCTTGTATCAATTGTTGTGCAAGTTAGAAGATTTGGTTGATTAATTCTTTGTTTCTCAGTGCAAAAGGATGACTTGGTGAATATAGCCTATTGTGGATATCCGAGGAGTAATTGTTTAAGTGTTTTTCTATTTGAGCATGTTGATTTGGGTCCTCACTATGTTGTGGCCGAATTTGGTTGGTATGCATTAAAAACTATTTTTGGATTGAGCTAACTGCTTGTAAATATTTTCTATTTTGTTGAAGCTGACATGTAGTGATTAAATCCTTAGTAGTAGATATATATAAGTGATTTTTAATATCATTTTGATACATGTACAAAGCATGTTGATGTGTGTGTAAGAGCCAGAAGGATTGGAGAGTGAGTATGCACATTTTCACTTGTTCAATAAAGGATTTGTGATGTGAATTAAAGTAGATAGAGTAGAAGAGTAGAATCAGACAAAAGGTCAAGAAAGCGATTAATGTGCTTAACAAAAACTATTCTTAGGAATTTTTAGATGCTATTTCATAGTTCACCACTCTAGTTGTCTTTTGACATTGATTGCAAGGTACTGAGCCTTTCTGTTTTTGAGCAATGAGCCCTAGGCTATGTGTCTAAATGCAAGTGCATTCCCATTTTGTAAACATCTTCTTGAGTATACCCAAATCATATTATGGATTGAACTCCATCGTGGTTTTTCCCCTAATAGAGTTTCCACATAAAAAATCCTTGTGTTATGGTGTTTTGGTTTCTCTTTTTATGTTCATACATCTTTCTTTTGGTTGAAGGTTATAAGTGCTTAAAAGATTAGATTAATAAAGTTAAAAATTGCAAAACATTGATTCACCCCCACCCCCTCTTAGTGTTCCTTGATTCTAACAATTGGTATTAGATCCAGGTTCCTTAGAAGAAGTTTAAAAGCTTCGGTAAGATTTGAGAGAGTGATTCAATGGATTCAATCAGTCTTCAACAACAACTTTTGGTGGCCCTAAATGATCTTGTTTAGTCAAAATATGAAGTCTAGGAATTGCAAGAAAATCTCATGAATGTTGAGAAATTCATTCAATCATTGAAAGATAAAATCAATGAGTTAAGGGAAAAGAGAAAGGAACTTTGTGATCAGATTAAACAGAAAGAAAGTGAGAACATGGAAGGTGGACACCTGAGTCAAGCCTTGAAGGAAAAGATAGAGTAATGTGAAAAGCTTACTAGAGATAATGTTGTCCTAAAGCATGAGATGGAATATATTGTGATGAGGATGACCAAGGAGATTGAAGACATAAAGAAGAATGAAGAGAAGCTTACTAAGTCCTTGAAAGAGAAATAATGAAGAAGAGCTTGAAAAGTAGATTGTTGATCTTAGAGATGAACTTGTTGTTACAAATGAATTCAAGGAGAAGTTCAAGATTAGCTCAACCAAGCTTGATGAATTAATTAAAATTTAGAGGACTGAAGGTGACAAGTGAGGTCTTGGAAATGAGAAAGGAGAAAGCTCTGAATCTGGACAAAGGAGATTTAGGAAAAGAAATTAGATGAACAAAGCTAGAAGGTATCTAGTAAGACAACCTAATTCTCAAAGGTTCAATGGTTACTAGTTTTTTGCAATAAATTTGGTCATATGGCTATTCAATGTAGAAGCAAAATGAATCCACATGGTCCATCATTCTCAGGTCAGTGCTTTAATTGTAGTAAGTATGGTCATAAGTCAAATGAATGTAGAAATATGATGTACAACATGTATAGAGATGTCAAATGTTATACATGCAATAGATTTTTCCATATTGCTAGCCAGTGCAAATCAAGAGAAAATCAATGGAACAACTGGTTTGGACAAAGAAATTTGGTGTGCTACAATTGCAATAAATCTGGTCACATTGCTAAATTTTGTAGAAGCAGAAAGGGTATGATAAATCAAAAGGAAAACATGCAAAAGGATGAAAAGGGAAAAGGAAAAGTTACTGCAAATGAGACTAGGAATCAAATGAAGAAGATATGCATGAAGAAGAGTCCTTCTTTTGTAGGAAATGAGTCCACACTAGAACTAGGATTTGGTAATTCCTCCAGGAATTAGCTTTAGGCCTCTGGCCTAGGGGGAGTTCTCAATAAAATATTTTAAACCCCCTACTAGTAGTTGGTACTAGGATATGGATGAGTGCAGTGAATGCATTGATGAAATAAAAATGTTGCTAAAATAGTTGGAGAGAGTATTTATGTAGAGTTGAAGGTCCACATAAGAGTTATCCTTCACAAAGTATGGAAATAGGGTATCCAGATGAGTTAGGGAAAAAGCATTTGTTGCGAGAAAAAGTAAGGAGTGTGAATGATAAAAGGTAATTTGTATTCTTCATTTGTCACTTTTCACCTCAAGAAGAAGAAGTTTGGAGAGATTTGAAGGAAAATTTGGCAAAACTTGGTGAAGATTCAAGTGTGAAGGTGATTCGAAAAACACACCCTAATCCAAAAGGTATTTACCAGGAAAAATTTTGAACTTTTGAATTTGTGAAAATGGCTGCTCTATTGGTAGTTGATATCAAGGATAGACCCTGTCCAAAATTCAAGTGGCATCCTTTCAAATCTATTGAGATAGAGCCCTTAGGTACATTTTCATCCATTCCAAATGATGTCTTGCATATTGAAGACATTAGGGCATACATTCATGCAAATATTGAGGAGTTAGGGAGCTCATAGTTGTTGAATTTGTATACAAATCATATAGTTGGAGAAGATTTTAGGGTAAAACTTGAATTCAAAACCTTAGAGGAGAAGAAATTCATGCAGATTGTAAATTTTCCCATGTTTGAAGAAAACAAGTGGGTCTAGTATATTTTGAGTTGAGTTCATGCAAAATTTATGTGGTTGATTCAACCTTTTAAGATTACAAAAGAATCCATATGCACTATTACAGGTTTAAATTCCTTTGGTGGGTTGCCAATCTTGAAATCCGTGAAGAATCAGATAGTTACTGATGTAAACGGTTTAGTGTTTGATGAAAGAGATATGAAAATTGATGATAATATTGAAGTGGATGTTATATTTTCTTCTATGTTCATTGGTTACAAGATATATCACTCCAATTGAGATAATTATGTATTCAGTACAACTATCAATGCATCATATTAGATGGTGAAGGAGAATGTAGAGTATGATCTATGTGAGTTACTCCAGAGTTATTTTATTGAGAATCTTGGTAAGATCAAGAAAGATAAGAAGAATTCCTTTAATTATGGTAATCTATTGTCATGTCTGTTCTACTTTATGAATGAATTTATGGGATTGGGAAAAGTACAATGGAAAGCTAATAAACTGGTAGTTATTCAAATTAGAAATATCTTGCACAGAGTTGGTTATAGTAAAGCTAGGAAAATTATTATATGAGGATATTTAAATAGTTTTTAGAGTGAGATACAAGCAAGAGAGAATTCATAAGTGTATTGTGGAGAAGTACAAGGACACTATCTACTTTATGGTTGACATTGATTGATTCTTGATGGAAGCTACAGATCCTAGAATAGTCTGGATTATTCCAATGGGATATGAAGTTAAGGAGAACATCTTGGAACTATATGCACAAAATCTATTGAGTAAACCTCTGGATCTGATAGAAGAGAGATTTGGAACCTAAGAATAAAAAGATATGCAAGTACAAGAGCAGTTGAAGAAGCCAATGATAATACAAAGAGTAATAAAAGAAGTGGAAGCTTTTGTAGAGAGCATGGGTATATTAGCTGAAGTTGTGAGAGAAGCTAGAAGAAAGAGAGAACAAGTTGAAGAAGAGCCTACTAGAACTGAATCTGCTAGTCTGACAACATCCTCTACCTAATCTAGATCAACAAGGAGCTTTGTACCCTTATCCATTTCTACAGTGAAACCAAGCCATGTGAAAGCTAAAATGAAGACATCTAATAGAGAAGGAAAGAGGAAGAATGATAAAAGAAAAAAAAATATGTTGCAGTTTAGGAAAATGAGGAAACAAAATCTGATAAAGAAGCAAGAGAAATTAAGCTTCAGGGAACAAAGGCAACAACAGTCTCTAAGGATAGGCCCTTCGATGAAGAGAAAGCAATGAAAAAGATGAAAATTGAAAAATCGAGTATGTCGATAAAGGAAGTTGAGAGAGGCATAGTCAAGGATGGTAATTGTAAGCCACTATGTGAATGGTATGATACCTTTGATAGTACTAGTCAAAAAATTCTCGAAGAAGCAAAAATAAAGTATTTGAATGCTTTCAATTTGACTCTCATTGAGATCATGCCTGAGTTTCCTAAGGGACTATATGAAGTTTCGGAAAGGAGGAGAGTGAATGCAAGAACTGAAGATGAGTAGTTGAGAAAGTGTATTCTCGCAGATTTATGTCTGGTGATGTCTATTGAGGAAATGAAGACAATTTTGAATGGTGCTAAGAAGGATTTTAAGAGAAAAACAAGAGTAAACAAGCTTATGATTGGTCAAAGTGAAGAGGTAGCAAAAGAAACTTAAAGAATTCTAAAGGAATTTTTGTTAAAGAATAGAATCAATGTTGTTTCTTAAGAAGTGCATGATGAAGATGCTCCATTTGCTTGGTAACAGAGGAAGGAAAAAAAAGATATAGTTGAGGATACTCAAATTCCTCTTGATGTGTATGATACAAAATTTTCAATGGAGACTGAAGCTCCTAAAGTTGTGACAGCTGAAGAAGTCAAGATTCCTAAAGACAAGAAATAATTTGTAGTTGAGGAAAAAATGATTGAAGAAAAGAAGGTTGAAGTAAAGGAAGTTCCTATGGAAGCAAGAGACATTGTAGAGGTAGTGAAGAAATTTCTGGAAGAGAAATAGGAATAATTTGACCTTGAATTGGGTGAAGGCCCTATTAATTTAGCTACTTTTTCTCTGATTCAGAAATTGAAAGTTGCATCATTTGCTTAGGAAAAGGCTAGGGAAGAATTTTTGAAGTCTCACATTTGAGGATAGTGAGCTATTGAGTCTTGCATCTGGCATCTTTGATAAAATCATTCCTTCTCATGTTAAGGATCCATTCGGTTCTCCCTCTAGTGAGCTGAAGAAGCTTATTAATTCTATAAGTACTCATTTTGAGTCCCTTGAGAAGTCAGCTAAGGACAAGGTACAAATGGAGTTTGATGATAAAAGGTTCAATAGGGTAAATTGCATGACTCCTAATGACAAATCATTATTAGCTACCTATGTGAAGAATATTCAAAGTGCACTATCTGAAGGAGGAAATATCTATAAGTCATGTTTATCTTTGTCTAAATTTATCAAGGATAATGAGAAGAAGATTAAGGATCATGAGAAACAGTTAGCTAATATTTCTAAAGCCTTTGATCCTTTAACTATTTCTGTTGGAAAGAAAGAAGGTCAGGTTATATCCCTACTTGACAAGATAAAAATTTTGAAGCATGAAAATGATAGAATTGTGGAAAGAGAATGTGAGCTTAGAGGCCTAATTTATTCGAAGATGGAAACAATGTTGAGTGCATTTAAGGAAGCACAAGAAGCTTTGGAAGTCAGTGATTTGGCAAACCTTGAATCAACATAAATGCAATCTTATATAATTTTTGGTCACGTGACTATTTTGGAGAGTCTAAAAAGGGGTTGGGACATTAGTTTGAGCCTATTGAAGACCAATTTTTCAGATATATTCAAGTTAGTGTAGGTTGTAGAGATAAGTTTGTACATATGCAGTTTGAAGTTTTTGTTTGATATTTTTGGTATGTGGATTCCTACCTTTTCCATTAATGTCAAAGGGGGAGAATGGGACAGTGAAAAATTTCTTATTCATCTTAGGGGGGTTGTGTTTTTGAAGATTTGAAGGTTGGCAGTGTAATTCATGTTAGTACTGATCTGACACAGTCATTTTTCACTAAGTGTTGCCATCAATTCCAAAGGGGGATATTTTTGGCAAGAGACACTACACAACTTATCTAGTGTTGTCATTGATGGCAACCCTAGTTAGTGATTCAATCCACACATCAGTATTTGATTATACAGGAAGTCAGATCAAAGTTTTATGATTAACTGTCAAGCAAGAACAAAGCATCCGACAAAATTGTGTTAATCGATTCATATGAAATTTTCTATTATATTTTTGAGTTGTTGATCTCAGGCAAGGTAGTTTGGTGTATAATCTATGTTATCCTTGAATCTTAGAGCCTCTTATTGATTGTTGTGCAAGTTAGAAGACCCAGTTGATTAATTTTCTATATATCAGTGCAAAAGGATGACTTGGTGAATATAGCATGTTGCGGATATTCATGGAGTAATTGTTTAAGTGTTCTTGTGTTTGAGCATGTTAATTTGGGTCCTCACTATGTTGTGGCCGAATTTGGTTGGCATGCATTAAAAATTATTTGTGGATTGAGCTGACAGTTTGTAAATATTTTTTATTTTATTGGCGCCAACATGTAGTGATTAAATCCTTAGTAGTGGATATATATAAGAAATTGTTTATACCATTTTCATACATGTACGAAGTTTGTTTATGTGTGTGTGAGAGTCAAAAGGATTGTAGAGTTATTATGCACAGTTTCACTTATGTAATAAAGGATTTGTGATTCCAATTAAAGAAGACAAGGTAGAAGAGTAGAATCAAATAGAAGGTCAAGAAAGTGATTAATGTGCTTAACCAGAACTATTCTCAGGAATTTGTATATGCTATTTCATTTTTCACCACTCCAATTGACTTTTTACATTGATTGTAAGGTAGTGAGCCTTTATATTTTTGAGCAATGAGCTCTAGGCAGTGTGCCCGAATGCAAGTGCATTCCCATTTTGTAAACATCTTTTTTAGTATACTCAGATCATATTGTGGATTGACCTCCATCGTGGTTTTTCCCCTAACAGGGTTTCCACATAAAAAATCCTTGTGTTATGGTGTTGTGGTTGCTTTTTTTTATGTTCATGCATATTTCTTTTGGTTGAATGTTATAAGTGGTTTAAAGATTAGATTAATAAAGTTAAAAATTATAGAACATTGATTCACCCCCCCTCTCAATGTTCCTTGATTCCAACATGGTATAGGTTGGTATGGATGCTACTATGGAGGGAGGAGTGTTAGTTCCTTCTTGGCTAACCATAGTGTTTGTTATTTCATATATACTAGAGGTGGAAGGAACATGTTTGTGGTATATCTCAACAATTTGTTTCTTAACATTTAGGCCTTTGTTACATTCAAGCATGTGATGGATGTTTTCTATAGCAGGAATCACAGTGGTTGAAATGTTTTCAAGACATAGTGAATGTTGGAGATGTGTCAAGTCCTTATGAATGTTAATGACTTTTTCTTGCAAAATGTGATCATTTTGTGTGTCAATTTGCATGTTATTAGAAGGTAAAGTGTTACTAAAGGTAGGGTCCATGCCTAGTGTACTAGTGGCAATACTAGGAGTGGAAGCTATAGACAATTAAAGATCCACAACATGTTTATTATTGTGGGATAACATGAGCCTTGAGCTTCTTCTCAATAATGTATTAGAAATAGGAAACCAAACACTCATGTAAGGGTTTCAAAATATAGGTGATTGGAAATGCAATGTAAATTAAGAGTAATAAAAGCTAATAAATACAATTCTGGAAACTATAACAGCAATGTAGTATCAGAAAATAGAAATGCAGAAGATGCTCAAAAAATGATTGAAATTTTAGTACAAAATATGTAGGACTAAGCCACCCAGTGTGGCGAATTAGTCCCGGTGATGAATTTTTTTATATTTTTAAGAAATGTTAAATGAAATTTTATGTTTCTCAGATGTTAAAATGCAACAATAGTTTGAAAATGCAGAATTTTTTGATTTTTTTAATGAAATGTAATGCAAAAATGCAAGCTATATGAGCTTTTCACTAATGCAATTTTTAAAACCCTAGGATGCAAATTAAACAATGCAAAATCTCATGCAATGTTGATGCAAGGTATTCCTAGGATGTAAAAGCACTTACAATTAGAATTATAATGTTCTAAATGCAGGTTCACCAAAACAAACCACAAATTTTTGTAGGAGGGTTCTCTCTTACACTTCTAAGGTTTTGCACCTAAAAGGACAAAAGTATCCCACAAAAACTTGGGGGTTCACTAAAGACTAATGCTATTATGATTGAAATATGTCTAAATTCAATGTCCTAAATACAAAGAACTGATAAAAGATAATGAATATCAATGCAAAACCTATAATATGAAAATTGTTTGAAAACATAGTGATGTATGCAAAATGACATAGAATGCAAGTTAACAATAACATAAATGAACAGGATTGGAGAGGTGCACCTAGAAACTGAAATGTTATGTAGAGAGGCTTTAGAATCCTACGAATTTTTCTATTGAATCCAACTAGGACACTTACACCAAGCTGGGTGACTTAGTCTTGTTTCAGGGAGATTCTATCAGAAAAGGTTTCTGCCAAATGGGTACTCAAAAATGTAAAAAACACTTTTCAAGCCTAGCTATGGGACTAATTCACCATAGATGGTGACTTAGTCCACCTAGGAATCTTAGGAAATTTGGGACATGAATCTATAGCTTTCAATATGCACTTCCCTTCCTCACAGGTGTCTGGTTCAGATTCTACACAAAATGGGCTGAAAGTGGTCTTCAAGCTTCAATTAGGGCTTTGTTGACTTGAATGACTTTGATAAGTTAACAAAAACTTTTTAACACTTTCCTCTTTGAAAAATATACATACAAGAACTATAAGCACACATGCAAGGAGGGGGAAAAGAGTTAAGGGTCATAAAATAGGGGTTTCTCTTGGTCAAACCCTAATTTGGTAATCAAACCCTAGAAAATCAAATGAAACAATTAGAGAATGATGAATGAATAACATGCAATGTCACAAACTCACCAAACCCTTGATATTGAAATCTAAAGATATGTAACAAGATGCTCCAATGGATGCTTGAAAGTGCTTAGAATGCTTGAGAATGATTAAGTAGGTATGTGCAGGATCATCATGGAGAAAATAGGCCCTTAAGTGGCAAAAAATTCAAAAAAATCAGAGTTAGGAAACTTGACATTAAAATTTGAATAAGTTATCTATATTATTTCAAAAATATGTAAGAATATAATCCATAGAAAATTGAATGTAGTTTCTAAACTACTAGGTTTGTTTAAAATATAAAAAAATCTATTTGGTGAAAATTTGAAATTTCAATACAGTGGTACTTAAATTTCAGGGAAAAAATAAGAAGTACGTGTCTGTCTGACCACCCTAACCACAATAAAATGATAATATTTTTTATAAGATTTTAGATATAAGTAGAGGACTCGTGCTTAATGTGATGCATATTTTTTTGTAATTTTTTTCCATGTAAATAATTAATTATGATTTTTTTATTACAAATTTTTAAAAAATATAAAAAATCGTATGTCTGACCACCTTAACTTGGTCAAAACTTCATGAAATTCAATTTTTCTTTTTCTAGTCCTATAGTATGAAAAGCATAGAATGTGACACATGTTTTGGATTCAAAAAATGTGATACCATTTGAAAGCTATAGATGTTTTCAATCAGCCTATCAATCAGGACTTTAGTCATAATTTGAATAGAAAATGAATAATAATTACTAATTAAATTCAAAGTAAAGCATAACTTATATCATTGGAAAGTTGAGAATCTCCTTTAAAAACCCTTTTCGTTTCATCAATTTTGGGTAAAAAAATAGTCATCAGCCACATACCCATCATATTGCCACTTTTTGGCCCATCATGATCCTGCATATACCCAAGTAAATGCACTAAAGAAATTAGGAAATTAGAAGATTGTAGGAGATAAAAAATGAGGGTAAAACCCTTTATTTATACTTTATTTTACTAAATTTCCCAAAAATAACACATCACAGGCTGACCTTAAGGTCAAGAGAATAAAATCACACCAGAAAATTAAAATTATTTTGATTTTTGTGCTCAGTGGGACTAAGTCGCCCTAGGTGGTGACTTTGTCCCACCAAGGCAATTTTACTGGGTGTCAGGGATTAAAGTGTATTTAGTAAAGTTTAATAGTAATATTCTCAAAAATACACTTAAGTAGGGTTTTAAAGTTTATTAAAGGGTCATTTAAACATAAGAAAGGCTTGAATTAGTGATGACAAGCCTAGAGAGCATGAGAGTTTGTTACAACTCTTTACAACACTTTGAAATAAGACTTGGTAAGTGATAAAAAGAGGTTATGTAAGTGAATTATAATGAAAGGGTCCTAGAAAAGAGTGAAAGTGGGTTACAACACTTCACAACACTTTTAAAAGACATCCTAGAATTCTTAATGATTCTCATAGGTCCAAGACTTAATGCGAATGTGTTGACCACATTACAACATTAAATCTAGGAAAAATCAAGCCAAATTCCATGAGAGAGACTCAAGTGAGCATAAAAATGTCCAACTATACATTTTTTTGGTGACACAGTCATCAAGGCATTATGGATGTTGTTGAGCTAGTGTTGTGATGTAGCCTTCAAGATCCAAGATTAAGCATTGTTCTACATCTAATTCAAGATCAATATCTAAATTATTCATGTCGACTTCATGTTTGATTTTTTATTTACATCTAAAGAAATTCAAGGTATCATTATTCATGTTTCATGTTCATATTTGATGGTTTCATCACAAGGTTTAATTACCTAAATGGGGTTTGACCAAGGAAAACCTCTATTTCCTAAAAATCAACAAGTTTTTCTCTCTTTCTCTCTATGTCTGTGATTGCAGATCTAGGTGTTTTGGAACTTGAAGATCCTTTGAAGAATATGTTACAAGATTGAAGAAAGTTGTCAGAGTTGTCTCCTCATTTACAAAATCATGAAAAGTCAACTACAAGCCAAAATTTAGGGTTTCAGACTCAAACATTTGGTAGGAAGAAGCTACAAGAAATCACCAAAGAATACAAAAATTTCAGCCAAACCCTAATACTAGGACTAAATCACCACCTTGGGTGTGAGTCCCAGTACTGACATTTTTTAGGTTTTAGGAGATTTAGACTAGTCCTTGATAGATTCTAGTTTTGGCACATAAACCATAGTCTAGGACTAAATTGCCCATATTCACATATGAGTCCTAGTGGGAATCAAACAAAAAAATTCTAGGGTTTTAGTGCTTATTTTGACCTCACCTTCCTTTCAGGTGCACCTCTATTCATTCTCAATTTTCTATCCTAATTTTCCATTTCATTTCCTATGTTAGCTAGTTAGGTTTTACATGTTGCATTCATTTTTTGTCTATCCAAGCCCTAGCTTGATGGTGAACCCCCTTTTAGTCCTTAATCACGCCCTAGGACAACATTTAGTAGATCTATTTCCCTTATTCCATCCTTTGATTGAGATCTCTAGGGTTCCTTGAATGAAACTTGGAGAAAACTTGTTGTTCTATGTCCTAAAACATAGAGCATACAATTTTCTTTGTTTTAGGGCTCGAAAGATTAAACATAGCAAATAAACTCCAAATTGTGATCTATAATATGCATTTGGAGGCTTAAACATAAATCTAATGGAGCCTAGAGCCTTTAGGGAGGGTTTTGAAGGGATAAATGTTACATACCTCTCACAAAAAGTTATTTTTCATGGTTTACTAAGTAGTCATTTGCCCAGGGTGGTGAATGGGTCCTTGTTAGGGTTCCTTTATGTTCTTCAATGTCTACACTTCCAACTCCTCTGTGCTCAGCTCCTGAAAGTTAGAAGTAAATTCGGTAGGCAACTTTATGCAATCTTACAATATAGATGATGACTTTGCAACTTTTCAACTTTGAAAATTTTTCTTCAATCTTGTTCTCCACTTGATATTTAAGCTAAAACTTGCAATCACACATCAAAGACGAGAAAACTTGTTGATTGCTAAGGAATAGGGGTATTACTTGGTCAAACCCTGTTTAGGTAATTAAACATTATGACGAAACAATGAAATATGAACATAAGACATGAAACATGAACAATGATACCTTGAATGATTCCTTGGAGTGTAAATTTACAATTTAACATGAAGTGGCCATGAACAATGTAGATCTTTATCTTGAATTGGATGTGAAACAATGCTTAACTTGGATCTTCAATGCTACATCAACACACTAGCTTAGCTACATGCATGATCCATTATGCATTTGACATGATGATATGATCTTGAATTGTTGTAATAAAAATTCAATAATATTCCCTTGAATGCTTTAAAATGCTCTTTCTTTTTATCTCATGAAGTCACATAAAAGTTCTAGGTGCAACTATGTGAATTAACCTTGTGTTTATACTTAACTTAAGACTTAACCACAAAATTCAAATAACGAAATCCAACATCAAATCTAGGATTAAAAATCATTAAAATCCCACCACAAACAAGTTTAAAAAGAGGTGTCCTAAGGAGGACCCATTCACCACCTTAGGTGAATGGGTCCTAGCAAAGTTTTCTAGGACCAAGCTCTGGGGAGATGAAGTAATATGTAAAAGGGGTTCCTAGGACATAGCAGGGACCAATTTTCCCAAGGTGGAAAATTGGTCCTAGGTCACCAACCTAGGACTCAAACCTTTCCAGATTGTGTTATGCAACATTATTAATGAAATTTAGGATTTATCCCTCTAAAAATTTGATAAATAAGGTTTGGATTTGAATTTTAGGGGCCAATTAAGCTCTAATTAACCTCAATTAATTAATAAAGCCCTACATTAATGTGAAATTGTAAGAAAAGACTTTATAACACCCTCAATAAGGCACAATTAAGTCCATTTTAGTTAAAAAGGTCCTAGATTTAGTTTGAATGTGTAAAACACATTAAAATAGGAAATATAAGGCATAATTAAGTTTATTTTAGTATAAATTATTCTTAAATTAAGTGTGAAAAGGTGCTACTTTTTTCTACACTACATTTTCCCCCCACTTTAGTGAGAGTTTTCCCCCATGACAAACCCACACTAAAGTACACATTCAAGACACAAGTTATGTATGTAGCAATAGCAAAGAGACATAACCATACCCTATAAAAGACAAAGAAAAACAAAGGAAAGAAAATGATCAAGCTTTGATTGTACCAACACAATGTTGAATGTGGTTGTTTGTCCATAACAAGGATCAAGACTTAACAATATATCCAACACTATGTGGACTAGGTCTAGGTTATTTTTCCGTAACATGTGTGCTCACTCTGGGGTAGTGGAACCTCAGGCTATCCACTAGGTGAGTTATCCCAACAAGGTGGAAAATGAGAAAATCATATTAGCATCCCATACCACACTAAGTTTATCCTCTTGAAAATTTTGATAAGGAACCACAATTCTATGCTTTTGAATGCAATGTCCATAGGTTTATGATAAATTATATTTTGCTTCATTTGTGTAAGGTCTTCTTATTAGGGAACATCATGCCTAATGTCTCCAAGAGAGGACAAGTTAAGAATATCAGATCACCACTTATGGAATTCCTTGTTTGCATCATGCCAAGTTAAGCGAAATTGTATGCTTATAAATACCATGCTCTTGGAGGACATCAAACCCAATGATACAACCAAGAAAAGGACACATCACAAGAAAACAAAAAATCTTTTAATGAAATATGAAAAATGTCGAAAGATTTCATCGATGTATGCTTGCACTTTAAAGTAGTTGCTAAAATCATTGTTGTGAGGAACTGCTTTAAAGTAGCCAATATTTAATCCTAAGAAATAAGAGATTTCCTTTGAAAACCCTATTCCAAGTCATATGTTTCCAAAATAATGCTACATCATGAAAAAGAGGGGTTGCCCCTAAAATGAAATGCTAAACATAGGAAGAAACTATGTCACAAGCACGCCAACTTAAGGCATGTCATCCTCATCCCAAGATTTCTCTTATATATACATGGAAGGTGGCAAACTAGCCAATAGAGATAATGACAAGTGTCATACGAGGACAAGGATACCTAACAGATTGCCCCCACTTAGTGCGAGACAAGGATGAGCTGATAATGGATGATTATATGCCACTCTTTGTGATAAGGAAATGATTTTAAATGAATGCAAAACATGTAATAGTGAGTATGCTATGATCCTACAACTATTACATGGCAAGGATAAACATTTATTTTTATTGATCATAATGAGTAGAAAAAGTATCGATCTTATGCATATCGAATGAGATATTCCCACATGTAGTATCTATCAGTTCAGGATGCACCAAAGTTAAATTTTTCTTAGAAGAATATTTTGTAAGAGTGTTGATATTAAGTGAAGGCATTTTTTATGCTTTTGTTTCTATCAAAGGAAAATAATCAAGACCACAAGTTGTTTCTTGCATGTTAGGCTCTATAGGGACAAAATACCTTGTACTCTAGTACTATATCCTTTTCCACTACACCCAAGTTGTTTCATAAGCTCATAACCTCTTCCATAAATATTTTTCATTTCTTTTGGATTCAGTGGTTGATCATAATCAGTTTCATGAATTTTTTTTTCTAATTTGCTTCTTCTTCTAAAGTGGTTGAGGTGGATGCTTTTGAATTTTTTGTTAACATTACTACTTTTTCTTTTTTCTTTTTAGACTCTTTTTTTATGATCTTGTATTCTCCCATGAATGTAGGTGTGAAAACTAAGGAACCCCAATCATCTTCTAATAACTTCACGACTTCTTCAATATGATTCTCTTTTGCTTTATCTTGCATGGGTTCCACTTGTATAATCAATGTCAATGTTTTCAAAGGATTCTGTTTGTTTTTCTCAATGAGAAAACTGTCTAGTTCAGGGTTGAATTTTAGTGTATATATTTTGATGTTGTAGACATACTTCATTATACAATAAAGAGTAGAAGGAATTCCATTCATTGCATATATCCATGGCCTTCCTAAAAGAAGATTATATGAAAGATCATGAGGCATAACATGGACCATAGTTTTCAATGTTACCTTCCCAACTTTAATAGGTAATGTAATCACACCAAGCAGTTGTTTTCCTACATTTTCAAACCCACAAAGAGATAAAGAATTAGGTTGAATTTGGGTTTTGTCCACTTCATTCTTATCAAGGAGGCTTACACTACAAACATTAAGAGTTGAACCATTATCGATGAGAGTAAGTTTAATGTGAAACTTATTATCCTTAATGTTAATAATAGCCAATATTATTAAAGAATCATTATGTTTTTGCACTTCTAATGAAGGTAACTCATCTTGGTGGAAATTAATGTGTAATTTGACCGAAGTTATAGCTTGAATTTGGGCTGCCACATCATTTTTTTGCACATTAGGAGGGGTAGGAACTTACTGTCAACAATTTTGAAGCATGTTATGATAAATAGGTGAGGCTTGAATAAGGTTGCATAATGATATCTTAGCATAAGTATTTTTAAGTTGTTCAACAATATCATACTCCTTTCCACTTCATAAAGGTAGATAGGGAGGACCAAGAAAGATAGGGTTAGTCAATGGGAGGGATGTTTGAGTTGTTTTTTGTGGTTGCAGATTGATCCTAGTGTTATATGTATTACAAATGGTATTGTAATTCAGTTTCTGCAAAACATTATCATCATCAATTTTCCTTTTAGGTGGTTCTATGATAATCACGAGTTTATTTTGAACTAATGGTTATTTTGAGGATGGATAAATTATAAGTTTAGGCTCAAGAGAGCACTTCAAGGAATATATAATGGGCATAACCTCAAAAGGATTATCCTTATTTGCATGATCTCTTAGCGAAGGGGAGTCTTATTTCACTTCATCATCTTCATCACTTTTGTTTGAAAGACGTGTCAATGTTCTCATTTTCTTCCACATGATATCTTCCCCAGTAGGAGAGTTTTTAGGAGAGAAACAAACTATATTTTCATGACATTCAATGGTTGGTTCATCTAAAATGACTTCATCAAAAGAAAGGGAGTTATCATTGATGGTATTCTCTTGTTCAATAATTTTTTTGCTAGGAGAAGAGGGACAAATGGGATTGTCATAGCTCTCATTTTTTTGATCTTCTAAAATGAAAATATCTTCATCAAAAATAGGATAGATATTAGGAGAAGGCCAAATTTGATTGTTATGATTGTCCCTGATGTCATCCTTTTTCTCTAAGGTCTCAGTCTCTTGTGTCATAATATATACTCTACTAGGAGAGCTTCTAATATGTTCCTCACCTTCCATGGTTATATTTTGTAAAGTAGCTTTATCACAAATAAGGGACGAATAAACAAAAGAACAAATATGATTTTCATGCTTACTAATGATTAGAATTTTTCATTCAAATAGGTCTTCCCAAATCATAGGAGCATTAGGAAAGGGAGGAACAATATTCTCATGACTCTCAATAACTATATCTTCTCACACTAAACTATCTTTTTCACATCTAGGAGGGATATTAGGAGAAGAAAAAATGTGATTGTCATGGTTATCTACAACTACATCTACATGTACCATAATGTCTTCCCAATTAGGAGAGGTAGGATTTTCATAGCTCTTAATCATTGGATCTCTTAGCACCAACATATCCTCCTCACAAATGTGATTTTCATGATTGTCTACAATTGTTTTCTATTTCACTAAAGCATTCTCACAAGTAGGGGGGGTGTTGGAAGATGAATGGAGACTAGGTAAAGTAATGTTAAGGAATTTTTCAATGATCTCATCTTCTTGTTTCATAATATCTTCCTAAGGGGGATGAGGAGAGGTACAAAGAAGAATTTCATGATTCTCAATGATTATATCTTTTTTCACAAAGATACAGGTTCATCACTAATAGGAGAGGTATCAAGAGAAGAAAAATTATGATTTTCATGATTATCTACTCTTGTATCTTCTTGTATTATATTATCCTCACAAATGGGAGAGATAATAGGGTTTGAGATAGGTAAGGTAATATTAAGGATTGTGTCAATGGTTTGTATCTCTTGTTATAAGATTTTTCCTAACTAGGAAAGATAGTGGAAGGATGGCTAGCATGTTTCTTAATGACCTCATATCTATGCTCTACATTGAACTCATAAGAAGGTATTTTGTACTTATACAATCCATTCTTAACTATATCAAAACCACATCTCTTAAAAGGAAACATGCTAGCATGAAAAAGTAAGCTATCTAACTTATGCAATGCTTCAAAAATGTAAAAAAATGTCTTATAGTTATGAAAACCAAGTTGTAAAGCTCATACAAGTCTTACAAACTTAGTGTGCAAACCCAAAAATGGAAGGAGGTGATGCAATGACCTAGAATTAAATGCAATTTTTAGATCCTAAACAAGGTAATTTATTCTTTCAATGATTTTCAGATGAGATAGTGTGAGAATTTTTGCATCAATGGTTCAAATCACACTCCTTAATCTCTTTGCTTTCATCCCGATGATGGATCATGGAGTGTGATCCGAAACATTGATTTAAAAATTCTCACACAATCTAATCCAAAACTCATTGAAACAAAACATTATGGATTGTGGAAACTTGATATCATTAAGGTAATTTACTGATTACACTATGTTCCAAACTAAAAATGAAATGTTCTAAATGAAAATTTGAACTGATAATGCACTAAATAAAGAAAATTAAGCCAAATTCAATGAATTTAATGAAAAAAAATTAAAAAAACTAAAACAAAAATGTAACAGTAGCAAACAAAAGCATAAAATAGAGGTTTCATATTTCAAAAAATTTAGATCAACGCCTGATCGAGGACTCATTTTCCACCTTGGGTGAATGGGTCCTAGATTAGGGTTTTCAAAGTATTTTTTACAAATTTTAAAGCTTTTTTCAATGAGTTTCAATTATAGGTCTGTAAGAAAAACTTTTAGTTTTATATTTCTACAAATGTACTATGAAATGCAAGTTTAAAAGGTGATAAAATGATGAATGAAAAGACCTAGTTTGATATGCAATTTTAATTTTCAAATGAAAATTTATGTGATCTAAATGATATGCAAGATGAATAATTTTTTTGTGCTTTTTAGATTAAAAGAATGCAAAGTATGCAATCCTAAAACCCCTATTCACAATATATAATAATGCAATTTTGACTATCCTAAATGAGATGCAAAGAAATGCAATGCAATGCAAACTTATACAAATACTAGATCTAGGGATTAAATGAACTCCAAATTAGAAATTAGAATGCTCTAAACTTGGGTTCACTGAAATGAAACATAGAAAAATGGGTTATGATTTACTACACGTAGGGTTTTATACCAAAATTGGGCTATTTCACCAAACTTACTATAAATAGAAAGGGAAAAATGAGTGCAATGAACCTAACTATTCTTCTATTTCATTCAAGAAATTAGATCACTCAAGTTAAAATCCACTTTCAACCCTTGGGTGAGTTAATTCATTGAGGAATCTTGTAATTTATCGTGTATGAAATGGCTAAATATGACTGAAATCCACTTTTGAGAGATGGAAATAAAATAGCAAACCAACTCAAAACTGAAATATAATACCATATTTAAGTAGTTTGAACATAGAGCTATCAAAAAAAACTTATTTTATGCCAATGAGATGAGTTGAGGACACTTAAAACTTGTCTACAAAACAATCGTAGAGTGTCTTGTTCTGGCATAAAGTGTCCTGAAAGAAATGACTAAACAAGGAATTTGGGAGAAAGAATAAACATAGCAAATAAACTCCAAATTGTGATCTATAAAGTGCATTTGTAAGTTTGAACATCAAAAAAATTGGAACCTATAGCATATAGGGATGGTTTTGAAGGGATAAATGTTACATACCTCTCACAAAAAGTTCCTCTTCATGGCTCACTAAGGAATCATTCGCCTAGGGTGGCGAATGGCTCCCTATTAGGGTTTCTGAAAATTGATTTCTATGTTTTTTTCTTCAATGTCTGCACTCTTAGCTCCTCAGTGCTCAACTCCCAAAAGTCAGAAATAAATTCTATACGAAATTTTAAGTGATCTTGCAATATAGATGACAAATTTGCAACTTTTCAACTTTGAAAATTTTTCTTCAATCTTGTTCTCCACTTGATCTTCAACCTAAAACCTACAATCATGCATTAGAGAGGGGAAAAACTTTTTGATTTTTATTAAATAAGAGTTTTCCTTTGTCAAACCCTATTTAGGTAATCAAACCTTATGATTTAATAATGGAATATGAACATGAGACATGAAACATGAAAAATGTTACCTTGAATGATGTCTTGGAATGTAAATCTGCAATCTAACATGAAGTTTCCATGAATAATGTAGATCTTGATCTTGAATTGGATGTGAAACAATGGTTAACTTGAATCTTCAGTACTACAACAAGACACTAGATCAACTACATGCACGATGCACTATGCCTTTGACATGATGATATGATTTTGAATTGCTGCAATAAAACTTCAATAATCTTCCCTTAAATGCCTTCTTGAATGCTCTAAATGCTCTTACTTTTTACCTCATGAAGTCACATAAAAATTCAAGGTGAAACTATGAGAATTAACCTTGTATTTATACTTAACTTAAGAATTAACCCTAAAATTCAAGTAAAAAAAGCCGACATTAGATCTAGGATTAAAAATCATTAAAATTGCACCAAAAGAAAGTTTAAAAAGGGGTGTCCTAAGTAAGGAGGACCCATTCACCACCTTGGGTGAAAGGGTCCCACTACAGTTTTCTAGGACAATGTTTTAGGGAGATGAATTCATATGTAAAAGGGGGTTCTAGGACATAGTGGGGACCCATTCACCCAAGGTGACGAATGGGTCCTAGGTCACTACCCTAGGACTCAAACTTTGCCAAATTAAGTGTCATTGAACATTATTAATGAATTTTGGGATTTATGCCTTGAAAAAATAATGAATAAGGATTAGATTTGAATTTAGGGGGCCAATTAAGCTCTAATTAACCTCAATTAATTAATCCTTATATTAATGTGAAAGTGTAAGAAAACACTTTACAACACCCTAAATAAGGTATAATTAAGTCTATTTGATTATTAATTATGTATTCCCAAACTAAGCATGAAAAGGGGTTACTTTCTTCGATGTTACATTTATCCCCCACTTTAGTGAGAGTTTTCCCACATGAAAAACTCATGTCAGGTTCACCAAAATGAAACATAGAAAAATGGGTTAGGGTTCACTACACATAGGCTTTTATACCAAATTTGGGATATTTCACCATACTTACTATAAATAGAAAGGGAAAAATGAATGTAATGAACCTAACTATTCTTATATTTTAATTAAGGAAATACGATCACTCATGTTAAAATCCACTTTCAACCCTTGGATGAGTGAATTATTTGAGGAATCTTGCAATTTCCCTTGTGTATAAAATGGCTAAATATGATTGAAATACACTTTTGGGAGATGGAAATAAAAAGGAAAAGTAACTCAAAATTGAAATGTAAGACCAAATCTGAGTAGATTAAACATAGAGCTATCAAACAAAACTTATTTAATGCAAATCAGATGAGTGGATGATACTTAAAACTTATCTCAAAAATAGTCATAGAGTGTCCTGACAGAAATGACTAAACAAGGACTTTGGGAGAAATATTAGACATAACAAATAAACTCCAAATTGTGATCTATAAAGTGCATTTGGAAGCTTTAACATAAAACTAATGGAACCTGCATCCTTTAGGGAGATTTTGGAAAGGAAAAATTTTACATACCTCTCACAAAATGGGCTCTTTGATGGATCACTAAGGACTCATTCACCCAGGGTGGTGAATGGGTCCCTATTAGGGTTTCTAAAAATTGATTTCTAGGTTTTTTTTTTCAACGTTTTCACTTCTGGATCCTTGATGCTTAGCTCTTGAAAAATGCAATTTCTTTTCATTCTACCCATGTTGAAGATGAATAACAAAACACGTATCAAATAATTGAAAGTCAAAATGCAATTTTAGAATATTTTTAAAGTAGACCAAAACATTACCACAATATAAATTTCACACAAATATATTATAACACTTTTCAATTCTTGAAATGTCATACTAGCATGTCTTTATAGTCAAGGAAGATTTAAATCTTTCAATATTTTGTTCTAATCATCATTGTGAAACCTAAAAGAAAATTGTAATTTTGAATAAAATAATCGTCTTGTAATAATAAAACTCATTGTCAAGAAAATCTCATTTGATACAAGTTATTTGTCCTCTAGTCACTCTTTGCCTTTATAATTGATGTAAGATAAAAGGATTTAGGTCTAGATATTAGTTTAGTGGCCACTAGGGGTGAAATAACAAATTTGCCACCAACATAATATTCTTACCCCCATGTGATTAATTTGTAGGATATTTAAATGATTGAATTACCTCTTTTCTTTGCTAACTATATATTTATATTTATAATTTGATATTCTAATGGGTTTAATCTTAAAATCAAATTAACAATACTTTGAAATGACATTGGTTATTTATATTTTAACAAAGCATAATATATTGTAAGCATGTTTGGAAAATGTTTGACACATGATTAAAGTGTACTAACTTACAAGAGTAAGTAAATAAATGAGTAATACAATGAATATAAAGCATAAGAAGAGGATCTCTACTTGAATGTGTGTGTATGACCTAGAAGAATAGTTGCAACTCATCCTTTATGAAGAAGACTATATGTAAGTAGTTTTTGGGTCTTTGTCAACTACAAGCCATCTTACTTAGATTTTAGTTTCATTATTTGAAAAAATGACAATATGTTGAAAAGCTCCACATTTTTGTAAAGTGTTTGAAAATGTGGACCATATCATTGTTAACATTAGTACCATCGTGATGACAACGAAAATTTGTCAAAATATTATGTTAATATATTGTGTGCTCTCTGCTACTTTATTTGTATCATTCTATGTGCATATGAGGATTGTGCTTAGTGCATTGGAACCTATGTAACTAACTGCATCACTAGGATGTCAAGAGGTTTCTCTGCCAATAGGCAGAAGACTATTCCTATAGCCTCTAATTTCACCATGACAGAAGCAAACAGGCTTTTGACAACCAAGTTAAACCAGTGTCATGCGCACCAGTAACAATGTAAACGAAAACAAATGAATATAGTTGTATGTGTAAGCTTCACATTAAATACTAGCACATGAATATACGCAACCAAGAGGTAGATGATGTCTTGAATGAGTGACTACAATAAAAGGACTTGTTCAGAAGTTCTAGCGTCATGAGTGACTGAAAGCTCAAGATTTGCATCCACTTATTATTAAGCTGTCAATATTTGAAAAAAGCAATAGTTTATGTATTCGAGTGGAGGTTAATAGAGAGACGAAAGAGATTACATGATATAGCTCATGTGCGGGTCTCTAAAGTTGCGATAGTGAAGGCACAATACTCATTGATCATAATATGTAAGCTTTGGTTATTAAGAGATTAAAGGTGGCACCTGGGTGAGATACTTTCAAAGACATAGTAAATCAATGGAAGGATTTAGATTTATATTTTACAACCATCCTGATGTATGATGCCAAAGGCTAAATGCAAAATCTTGCGAGCAAATGCAATTATCAGGTATAAAGCCATATTGCGCAATCTTTCCCAGCATCCTCCTGGCGCCAGCGATATCTTATGGCATAGTTCTTTGTGGAAACTTTCTTTGTAAACCATTACACTCGCTAGTCATCCTACATTTAGATAGGGTTAAAATTAAATAGGAAAATAATGAGACGGAGAGAGGTTGATAGCATATAATAAGGTGAAGAGCATATAAGTATATAGATATCCGGCTCGTCGTCGGCTGGGGGCTTGCTTAACCAGCACACTCTAAGCGTTGACCACGCTTAGGTGGCTGGTGTGGGGCCCAATTACCTGTTCCCCTTGATGATCACAGTTTCCGTTTCCGTTTCCCCTGTTCACCGTTAGCATTCAAAATGTTCCCGCGCAGTCTCACCGTTTCAGTACATTCAAAACCAAGGTTTCCCACGCGATTGGTTTTCATTTGTCACTCGCGGCTGTGCAAAGATGGCAGCTTTGGAACAAAGTACTGACGTCGATTAAAGCATAACGGACTAGGGATTATTCAATATGCTCTGCTAGACATGTATGCAAACTGTGGAAACATAGACAAGGCACGTCAACTGTTTGACATGATACCACAAAGAAATCCGGTCTCATGGAATGCTATGCTTGTAGGATATGGACAGAATGCGTTTGCTGAAAAGGATTTACAGACTTCCAATCCAATTTAATCGGCAGGTGTAAATCAGAACTCCGCAATCTTTACCAACATACTCCCTGCCTGTGCCAAAATGGGATATTTGGAACGGGATATGGACATCCATCGCAGCATAAAGGAAAGCATTTTTTTGTCAGATGGTGTAGCTGCAACCGCCCTGTTAGACATGTACGCAAAATGTGGAAGCATAGACAAGGCACGTGAACTGTTTGACCAAATGCCTCAAAACAATGTGATCTCGTGGAATGCCATGATTGCAGGGTATGCACGAAATGGGTTTGTTGAAAAGGCTTCAGAAACTTTCAAGCGAATGCAATTGGCAGGTGTACAACCTAGCTTGCCAACCTTTGCCAGCATCCTCCTTTCCTGTGCCAAAATGGGAGCTTTGGAACAGGGTATGTACATCCATCAAAGCATAAAGGATAGAGCTATTTTGTAAGCTAAACCCGTGGTGGATGTGCCGAAGTATTTTCTTGCTGCCTGCAGATCACATATGAACACAGGTTTAGGATTATTTATAACAACGCTATTTTTTATTTGGATCTTAAAAAAATTGACTTGTGTTCTTTCAAGCATCTATGCGGTAGTGGACAGTGGTGTGAGTGAATGGTAAGGAGATTGATGAAGGATAAGGAATTAACAAGCTCTCTGGATGTATTGAACGCCATGTGCTTATTTTGTAGGAGACAAATGACATCCACAGACATAGTAAATCTATGTAAAGCTGGAGAAATTGGCTTGGGAGATTAAGGCAATTGGGTATTGTCCAGATGCAAGACACTTAGTTGTGTGGAAAAGGAGTGAAACAAATTATTTCTCTACCACCATAGTGAAAAGATGTCAATTTCTTTTGGTTTTCTTGACATGCATGTTGCAACAATTATTAGTCTTGTTTTTGAAAAGGAAAAAACAGGTTTTACAGGGACCTGAAACCACAAAGTTTAAACAAACAAAGATAGAGCAAAAAAAGTCCAAGAAAACAGACAACTGTCCCAAAAAGAAATGACAGCAACAAAGAGACAACAGGGTCCAAAAAGGACCACCAAAAAGCCAAAGAAGACCACAACAACACTACTCCATGATGTTCAAAAAATCCTCGGTTTCCTTTTCAACTTCACTCATATCTTATATTCCCTGCTTTAGGATTTGAACTATATGTGTAGAAGCAGGTACCTTCCTCTTCGTGTTAGCCCGGGTGCGAGTGGAAATCCCTTCAACAACAGCTCTGCTATAGCCTTTGTCCATATTCAAGTCCACGAACAACGAGCCCTTTTGATTTTTTTCCAACTTTTCCACCATAGCGTTAGTGATAATGGCATTGTGCCTAGAAATTTTATGATTATGCACCATAGTGGGCCTGATATTTTGGCCAATCTTGGACATATTGCTTTCCAGCCTAGTTAATCTTTCCTCCTGCAACTGTTGTCTTTTCTTCGTTAAGGGGGTTTCCTATCCATCATTCTCATTACGGCTCTAGCTCACCTTCTGCTCCAACTCCATGACTCTGTTGTTGAGATCTCTATTAAAGCCATTCAAATCACAAACTTCCTTATGGGCCCACTTAAGAACAGTGAAAAGGCCATCAACACTTTTTTCTGCCACACTCATTGTCTCATCAGGCCTAAATTTATTTGGGGCAGAATTAATCTCGTCCTGATTTGGGGGTCTTTTAGGGGCATTCACAAATATTCCAGATGCAGGGGCACTAGGGGCCGACTCTTTACTGGCCATAGGATTTTCAAAATGAATTTCCAAAGAATTCCCAGAGTATGAAACTAATTTCGTAATCGAGGCTCTTTTAAACCCAGAGACCAAACCTGGGGTAGGGCAACTAGGCGAAGGCTGGGGATTAAGACAAGATGGCGGAGTAGAACCCGACATAGGGCAACCATGCGAAGGTTGGGGATTAAGACAAGAAGGCAGAGCAGAACCCTCAAGGACATTCTGGCAGGAAAAGGACTGGAGATCAGTGGTTTTAGTACCAGCAAGAGCAAAAGTAAAAGGGGCCAAAGGATCATTTTCCCTACTGCTTTCCATATCCTCATTGTCCAAATCCCCATCAACAACATTTTTAGGCAGAGTGGGTAAATTTTGGAAGTGCTCAAAGATGAGCCTGACAAGACCAGGGTGAATAATAGAAATTCACCTAGGGTTTCTTTCAACATCATCAAGGCAATTCTTCAGAGAAGAGAATAAATAAAATGGCAAAGAGATACGAACCTTGTGAGGAAAGTGGTTCAAAATGGTAAAGGGATAACCATATGCCCTGGTGAAGCGCCCATCAACCGTGATGTACTCCATAATGACTCTCAAAAATTTCCTCCAGATCGACTTAATGGACTCCACATCAAAGTAGCTATTGGAAACCTTAACCAGCTTAGCCTTCTCCTTATCTTTCTTTGGAAATCTGATAATTGTTTCATTAGAGAACCGGTGGTCCCGATAAAATTTCACACCCTCAGTCAAAAGACCAGTAATCTCACTGATGATTTGCTCATTTAGCTTAACACTCCTACCAAACAACACAATCTCACCATTTTCTGAGCTTTTGGCGAAATAGTCCAGCACCATCTCATCAGTTCCATGGAGCTTTTCCAAAAATAGAACTAAACCTCCCTTTTCAATTTTTTCCCAAGCTTTAACATTCTTCCTATGCTCTTGAAAGTTGCTCGGCTCAACATGTTTTCTCTCTCCCCCCATCTTTAGAGCTCTGCTATACCAAACCCTACAATTGCTTTGGGTCTCATTTAAGCTTATTTTCCCAAGCACCCAGAAAAACATACCGAAAATGCTTCTCGAAAAGGAAAATGACATTGGTCCCATCAAATCTAATGAGATCGACGTACTTAATCTTTATTCACTTCATCATGGTGAAGACAAACTTCTCTTCCAGTATAGAATCATAATAGATTATAGCTTTAACCTCAGAATGGAGGTAACCATTCTTGCTCCATGTGTTTTCCCCACCCCTCTTGACCGCTTCATTGGCAAAGTAATCTGCCACCTTATTGGCTTCTCTATAGGCATGGGAAACTTTCACTTTGTCGAATTTACTTAATATAGCAATTGTATCTTTGATCCACTTTTTGATGGTCCACGAAGGGGGGGTTAGCCCAAGAATACAGTCTATTATATTCTTAGAATCACCCTCCAACTAAAGACATTTCATATTCATATTGAAAGCCAGGTTAACCATGTGATAAGCCCTAACGGCTTCCGCAAAATGATTAGTTTGGGTGCCAATGTCCACAACAAAAGCCATAATAAAACCCCTACATTGTCCCTTAAAACACACCCATTGCCAGCTTTCCCAGGGTTGCCTTTAGCAGCACCATCAAAATTGGCTTTCACCCATCCAAAAGGCAACAAAGTCCAACTGGCGTTCTCCCTCCCACAATAGGCTGGCGTGGGGACTTTTAAAGCAACTAATTTCGAATTCCACTTTTCGGCTGTGGCAATATCAAAGGTAGACCAAGTAGCTTTATGAACCATTTTTCTAGGAATTAAAGATAAATTTTCCTTTATAGCCCTAACAATTTTTTCATACAAGTCCCCCTTCGATGTCTCTTTTTTCCTAAACAATTTGTTGTTCCTTTCCTTTCAAATACTCCATGAGACAAAAGGTAGAACAAAAGACCAGAGCCTACGCACAAAAGGATTTTTTTATGGAGCTTTCCATTGCAAAAAAAAATCTTCGACCAAAGCAGGGGAAACCCAAACCACATCAAGATGCACAAGAATTTTTCCCCATATATGTGACACAAAAGGACAATGAAGAAAAAGATGATTAATAGTCTCAGCATCATTCCTGCACATGTAGCATCTATTAGGTAATTGGATTCCTCTCTTGCCGAGATTGTCCAAAGTGAGAATCTTGTTCTCTAGCATGATCCAATAGAAAATATTGATTTTAGGAATCAAAAAATTAATCCAAGCTTTAGCCCAGAAGGGCAGGGGCTCCTGCAGACTAGCCAACATAGAAGTAGTAGAAGAAACTAAAAAAATTCCAGACGGATTGTCTATCCAAACAACAAGATCATCCACTTGGTGTTGAGCCAATCTAAGGGCCCTGAAGGTAGACTGAATTGGGCAAAGATCCAGATTGATGGTCCTCAAATCAACCCAGTCCTCGTTCCTCCAATAATCTTTGACCAGGACCCCGAATTCCCTTTTACAATCATTCATCCATTTACTAAATTTCTCAGTTCTGATTAGAGGATCCTTGAAAAGCTATCTATCTTCCCAAAATCTAACATTATTTCCTTTTCCAACAATCCATCTAGTCCCAATCTCCAACAACTTTCTACCTCTACTCATATCATTTCAGCAGACAGACCCACGAGGTAAAAAAGAAGAAGTAATAACATCATTAAGAGACTCACAGTTGCTAAAGTATTTGGATTTTAAAGTCTCTTGCCATTCCCCTCTCAAAGTAAGAGATCTTCAGAGCTGTTTAGCAAGAAGGGACAAAATCAACACTTTAATTTTTCTTAAGCCCATACCACCTCTCGATTTAGGTTTGCAAACCAAGTCCCACCCTACAAGTGGTAGTCTCTTCTTATCCTCCACACCAAACCAGAGAAACCTAAATTCTGAATTTTTTCAATAGCCTCAGCATATTTAGCAAGAATTTTAAATAAACTAAGAGCATACACAGGTAAATTTTGCAAAGAGGCTTTGAGGAGCTAGATTTTCCCAGCTTGACTGAGAAGTGCTCCTTTCCATCCCGACAACTTCTTATTGAATTTTTCAACCAAAGAGATCCAGAATGAGTCTGGGGGTTTAAAGCATAGAGGCAAACCAAGATAGGTTGACAGTAAAGGCTTGATCCGGCAGCCAAGAATTCGAGCAAGTTTAAATTGTCTATGCTCAGGAGTGTTGAAGATAATTGAACTCTTTGCCCTGTTAATAACTTGCCCAGAAGTAGATTCATAAAGATTCAAGATCCTTTTGAAAGTCATAGCTTCAGTCACAGTGGATCTTCCCATAAGAATGGTATCATTAACAAATTGTTGGTGGGAACATGCTAGAAGAGAAGAGGAAGGTCTTAGACCAATAAGGGATCTCTGATCAATAAGATTTTTAATATTTCTTCGCAAAAACTCAGCCAAAATTGTAAACATAATAGGAGAGATAGGATCTCCCTGTCTGAGACCTCTGGAAGTCTGAAAAAACCTCGAAGGTGACCCATTCACAATGATAGAAGTAGTAAACATCGAAACAAGCTGGTTCATCAATTGGATGACTCTGCTGTTAAAACCAAACTTGACCACGATTTTAAATAAAAAATTCCAATCTACTCGATCATAGGCTTTAGAAATGTCCAATTTAAGAATGAACCCTTCAGTCTTCAAGACTATTAGGGAATGTAAATTCTCATGAAATGAACCTTTGAGTAAGTGTTAATTGTCACAATGAAATGAAATTTATCTCCAAGATTGTTGCAATTCCTACTTTTAACAATTAGTTTACTTGATTTCATGAAGAGGAAATGAACTCAATTGCATAGACATTTTTCCATAGATCAATCAAGGGCCTTGTAATTCATGAGGATTAATTTCATTAGTGAAGTTATTTTAAAAAGCTTTACTTATGATAAACCTTAATATATGGGTTTCTAAGTTGGTTTGATTATCTTAGAATGCTTATGAACATTCTCTAATAAAGTTTCCACTTATTTATGCCTTGCAACACCATTTCTAGTTTAAGATAAAATTAGAGAACTAACTCCTTTATTGATGTTTGTCCTTTTGAGCCTCTATCTTAACATATTATTTTTAATGAAAGGACCCTATTGTGCTTCTAATTCATTTTTAGTTTGATTTTGTTGCCTATAGAGTCCATTGATATTTGATCAAAGACTTATATTTTTTCCCTATAGTTTTTATGTGATATCTTTGTCTTGCCCCTTTCTAGGTGATGTTAGGGCCTATATTAGTAAGTGAAAATTTATCCAAAGTTGAGTGCTTCCTTTCTTAATAGTACAATGTTTTGGCCACCATCTATAACCAATCTAAGAATTCATTCAACAGACACCCTTATTAAAAATGTTCTTGTTGTAGTGTTTTGTCTTTTAGTATACTCATCACATGCCTAATATTTGAAACTATAGAAATTTCTAAGTGTTAGGGGTGATTATGTCTATTTGTAGCTTTTATTAGGTTTGTTGGTTTCCTCTTGCTAATATTTTTTCCCTCCATTCCTTGAAACCTAGCATTTCCATTTCTTATTGAGACCTTTGACTACTTCTCATTACCTAGGTACTTTATCATGGCTTTACCCACCCTTCCACTACCTACTTTGTCTTTTCCTTTGGCCTTATGATTTTAGGTCTCCATATAATAATGTACTTAAGCTATAAGACTAATCAATGAAGCTCAATTATTCTCCACTTACAATTTTCCATGTTTCCTCTTCTTTTTCCTTGAGTATTCACCATCCTTAATTCCTAATATGAAGATTTACTTTTCCTTTAAGTCTCAAAATATTGGGCTTTTAGTATTTTCCCTACTCATTTCCCTCAACCTGCTTCCCATCTCACTTCCTCCTTGTGGAATCCATACTTGTAGGATTACTCAAACCATCATATCTAAAAGGTAAAATGTGTGTGGAAAAACTAATCTCTAAACCTTGAAAGGCTTCCACCCTATTTCCCTCACTCTTTTCCTTCTAGCATTTGGCACACCACATTAATGATCCTTAATCCATTTCTCTTGAGTCATACAATTTTGGACTTCAATATTTTACTTCATCAAAAAGTACATCTAGCACTCTATACGCCTAATCCTTGATTCCTTTCCTTTATCCTTTTGTCCATATTATTTAGTGGTATCATATTTTCCCTCACCTTGATCCAAATTCTTCCATCAATATTGAATATCCCTTTCCTTGATCCTCACTCTTCCTTGCATATTTTACTTTCAAACTCCTAACATTCTTTATACAACCCTCACTAAAAGTAAGTTAGCCTGTGGTAAACCTAAACCCTAGTTCCCAAAATTTCCCAATGCAACCTAGACTTCTTTAGATTTTACCAACCAATTAAAACCCATCACAAGATAATCACTTAGTGACCAAGCCAATGCCATATGTGGATATGAATATTTTCCTGTGTCACCTAGTCACTTTCTTGGACTAATCACAATATGACACACATCTTGCATGCACATAACCACCCAAAGCAAGTGGAAAGGTGCATTTGATGTGATTAAATTTTACAACATCCTTATGCAAGCAATGATTTACTTGTGAATTCATTTCTAAAAATTAAAAGAGTGACCGATCAAAAGGCCTATGTATCTAAGTAACCTATATGCCTAGCCAAGCAACCTCTACCCATATCCATGCAACCTCTATTCCTTTTCACACCCCTCACATTATAAATATATTTAGGGTTAGCCTTAGATAGATAGGAAATATACCCTTAATTCTTAGAGATTATCTTGCAAGGACCACCTTCACTAATGATCTATATATCTACCAATAAAATTTCCCAAATTTCCTTAGTCCTATGCAATGATCTAGCCCTTGAAAAAGGATTTTAGACTAAGGAATACTATCCCTATAAATGACTTTCTAAAAATTCTAAAGGGTAGTTGGATCTATTCCTATTAAATTAGAAAATAAGAAGAGCAGCATAATGGAGACTAGTGATGAAAACCCATAAGTGCACTAGAAGGTATGTCCTCTTAAATTAATCTAATAGAATACAAAAAAAGATAGAGATCATTGTAGGTATTAAAAATAAATTCAAGTGGTAATATTGTGTGTCTTGTAGTACCTCTTGATAAATTAAGGTATTAAAAATAAAGGAGTTAAGGATGGATAAATTAAATCAAATTAAATATTTATGAAAAAAAATTATAATAAGAGAGTAAAAGAATGTATTGGTGACATCAAGATACATTTTGAAGAGAATTTAATTATCATGATAGAAAAGAAGAAAGAAGAAGGAAGAACATTGAAACAATCCTAAGATTGAGACAAAAGATAATGGACAATAGAAGCATCAAGAGAGTTTATCAAGAGGGATGCACTTGAAATAGAGTGGTTTATAGCCTAAATTAGATCTATATAGAAAAATCTAACTAAAATGATAAGGAAATTGAAATTATATAACACAACAATGAGCTTAGAGAAGTTTAACCTTATTTGTTGGGATACTATAGATGTGGTTTCTATTGAGTAGAAGAGAAAATAAATAATGAATGAAATAAGAAGTCAATTGGTGAAGAAGAGGAGAGAATATTTAGCAATAGGGTAAAATCTAGTCACCAAAAAAGTAGAGTTTTACAAGGAAACTTTGGAGATGATACAAAGAGTAATTCCTAGGCTAAGAAAGAAAATAATCAAATAAAATTAAAGATAAATCAATTAATAAATGATGTGTTATCAACCAACGCATTTCCCAAGCTAAAGAGACACTATGAGGAAATGAACCTCATGGAATAAGAGTCACATCCCATGTTGTCAAAATGAAGATGAATTTCTAAAGATTTCATTAAGTAGTGAATCCTTAATTGGGTTAGAAAAAACAATATCAAGAAGAAATTGTGTATGAGATTTACATGACAGATATTAGGATGTGAGTTCTTAGATGTTCAATTTCCAAGAGATAATAGTAGAGAAAGAACTTTGGTCATGTAGAAAAAGAGTGAAACTAGGTAAAGAATCTATGATAGCAAGAGATAAAGAGATCCAAGAGTAGATAATAGATTAGGAGAAAGGATAATCCAAATATGGATGCACATAAAATTAAGCTCCCTATTTTGGGTAAATACACCAAGGATTCTAGTGAACATCTCTTTACCTTGAAATTTCATTGGAGTGGGGTTGGAATTTCAGATGATGACTGAACCCAATTATACAATTTTGTGGAGAACCTCAATCATGAGGCACTAATATGGTGCATTAAAGAATGCCCTAATTATGATAAAACATGGAAAGAATTGAGTGAATTATTTATGGAAACTTTCCACTCACCTAATGTATGAACAAAAAATAAAATAAAATATGGAAGATGATAGTTTAAACTAAGGAAGAATCAATAAAATATTAGGAATGATGATTTAAAAGTCTGGTTAGAAAGCTATAAGAAAACTTGACATAAAATAAATGAATTGAGTGTTTTATTTTAGGTTTAACCTCTCACATTGTAGAAGAAGTAGATGAGAAAATTTCCTCTTCATATAAGGATGTAATAGAATTGATCACTAAAATATACTCCCAATCAAATATATAGGATAATTATTTAATGGGAAAGTGAAATTGATAATTTCAAGTTAGAGTTAGAAAATGTAATGTTGGAGTAATAAATTATATTGAACTTAGGTGAGACGGTTGACACTTCTCCCCCACCTAGAAGAAGTAAATTTTGGTTTAAAAATTATAGTAGCGAGGAACATATAAGGAATGAATGTTTGATAATCAAAGGCATGAAGAGGGATTCCACACTAAGAGGGGAACTTGATGAATTCTATAGAACGATAGTACATATATATTATAAAGTATAAAGTGTGACAAACATGACAAAAATAGGTTTCAAATGTTAATTCATGAAGAAGATGAATATGAACCAATTGTTCATGGATTGGTCCTAGGGAAACTTTTTTGGATTTGGATAGGAGAGAGCACGGGATTTAGCTATAATAGCATTCAACGTTTGTTTGGCACATGGGTAGTGGGAACTTCAATTGAGAAAAAGTATAAGACCACCTAACAATATACACTATATGGTACCACAAATTCAAGATATAGGTTGCTCCATGATTTATCATAATAGCTATTGAAAATGAGGTGGTAGGGGAGGCTACAACAATAATAATAATATAGGAACTAGAGAAAGAGGAAGGACCAAAATGCCAAAATGTTATAACTACGGTAAACTCTAGGACATTATGGTGATGAGTGTAGAAGAAAAAGGAGGAAAAACCACATGTGATTTTGGTGGTGATTAATTACATGATATTTATATTTTTCCCAAATATAATAGTTATATAAGAATGTGTTGGCACCATGTCTAGAAAATGAATAATTGTCTAGTTCAAATGTAACCTATGATGCTAAAGTAGTAATGAATAAGTAAAGTAGAGAAGAAAATGTTAGACAATGTAAGAAATCAAATGTAAAAAAATGTATAATAGGAGAATACTCATTGACAAGAGAGAAATTGGAAAACTAATACAAAGGAAAAAAAGGAAAAACTCAAGGAAAAGGCCATGTAGTTCTAACTTAAGGAAAAAAGAAAAATAACTTCAGTAATTACTAGTGTTGGATTAACAGAAGGATATCTTAGGAGAATTTATGAAAATGAAGATGAAAAAAAAAGGGTAAAGGGAATATGATTTGGTGATAAGGTAGTCCAAAGGGCTAATTAAGAAAATAAAAAAGGAGAGGATAATTTATTAAGGCATGTTTCATAGCAAAATAGGTCTATATATAGTAAAAAGATTTGGAAAACTTGGTAGAATAATAAAAAGGGTTGGGGATAAAGGGTTGAATAGGATGAAATTGGATGGGGTTATTGGAAAGAATCTCATGAAAGATAGAATTGGGATTTTTTTTAGCTTTATCCAGTTAAAGTTAGCTTGTGAATGAAGGGAGATTGTAAGTTCAAATGATGAAGATGAGAAAGGTATATTCAATTAGTTTAGTTAATTATTAGGGTTGGATTAAGGAGAAAATCATAAGTTATTAGTGTTATTCTTTGTATAATTGCTGGTTTCTTGAGAATATGATAGAGTTATTTATAAATAGAGGCATAAAGGTTAAAGAGGAGATGGCCTTAAACTGATCTGTCACCTATGTATAATTAGAGAAGGTGTTGTAAAGTGTTATCAAAGTTGGATATTTATGAAAGAGTTTTTTATTGCAAAGCTATGGGTACATATTCTTAATAACTTCCCTCTCGATATTAAATTTAAGAAGTTATAGGAGATCTATGAAATAACTCATTAATAATAGAGGATAAAATCCATCACCTTCTCATTTGTGCCATGATTACAAATAAAAGTGGTTGAAAAAGAACCTAAAAGGATGAAAGTAGATTTTTTTTTGAAGAATAAGAAGACACAGTAGATTTCCAATTGTTGTATAGGTCACCTTTTTTACAACAGGAATGCCTACACAAGAAAAATATACATACACAAAAATCCAACAAAATAAAATGAATTATTTTAAAATTAATGTTAGAATAAACATGAAGTCCTCATATGATGCACTACAAATCATCAAGAAGTTTCTTGAAGAATTCGTAAACATATTTAAGAAAAAAGAGAAGAGATAGTACAAATGAAATAAATAATAAGGATATATGTCTTAGAAAAGATAACTAATGATCTCTTATAAATAGTAGAGACAAGCTAGCAGAAAATATATAGAACTTATCTAAATAGAGAGTAAATACTCTCTTGTCAAAAGATATAGAAGTCAATAAGAGTGTCGGTAATGAAAAATAGAGGCTACAAAGAAGGCCTAGAACACCTTATTAACAAAAATAGATATAATAAATAAGAATAATTTAGGTCAAGTATAACATCTATTTTATGATATGGGATATATAGTTTGGATGAATTGGTGAAAGATTTACATGATGAAATTGCACAATGAGAATAGGAAACAAATTTATGTCAAATAGATTTAGAAAAATACCACTCATATAGAAGAAATGAGAATAGAATAAAGATGGATTGAGAAAGAAACACAAATATTTCTAAAGAAGGAACTATTTAACAAAATGAATAAAGGAGACTACCAACACATTAATGATACACCACATGGTAGGAGGTTGGGTAAAAAATAGGAAGTAAAGGCTTAAAAAAATAAAATAAAAAGAGTGGACAAATTTATTACTCTTATATAATATAAAATTTTGGAACTTATGAGAAAAATTAAAGAGTTTATCGTCCAATAGAAGTAATTAGAACCTCCCAACTACAACACTTTTTACATCTACACCATAATATCAATAGGTGAATTTAATATAAATCTCTCTCTCCAACAATTTTAAATATGATATATCATACATAACAATGTTAGGGAACAACTACTAAATTAATGAATCTCTAGAGAAATCAATAGTAAAGATTGAAGAGTATCTACTACAATATCTATAGAATGCTTCCTACCTAAAGAAAAATAGTTGAAATAGGTTATTACAAGCGTCATTGTATAATTTTAGACTTGGAAGCTACACAAGATAAATTGAATTAAGAATTCTAAGATGAACAAGAAAAAAGGTAGTTAGAGGAGGTTAGACTAAAATGTATCACCACTATCCTAAACTTGAATAATAATGTGAAAAATATTATATATATGAGCTCATATCAATATAATCTTTGAATTTTTACATCAATAAATTATAATTTTAAATAGTATAAGATTATTCTCATACAATTAATTATATAAGAATTATATAAAACTATAATATTAGAAATTGAAAATATCCATAATCAATTACACTAAGTATATGAGAAATAAGCAATTTCTATCGAACCACCGAAAAAATAAGGATTATAGTCAGCTTGCAAGTGACTCTTAATCGTTTTTTTAAATAGATACATGCTAAATAATAGATTCTACCAGGACGGTTGCAGCTACAACATCTGACAAAAAAATGCTTTCCTCTATGCTGTGATGGATGTCCATACCCCGTTCCAAAGCTCCCATTTTGGCACAGGCAGGGAGGATGTTGGCAAAGATTGCGGAGTTCTGATTTACACCTGCCGATTAAATTTGATTGAAAGTCTGTAAGTCCTTTTCAGCAAACACATTTTGTCCATATCCTGCAAGCATAGCATTTCACGAGACCAGATTTCTTTGTGGTATCCTGTCAAACAGTTGACGTGCCTTGTCCATGATTCCAGAGTCTGCATACATGTCTACCAGAGCATATAGAATAATCCCTAGTCTGTTATGCTTTAATGGACGTCCATACTTTGTTCCAAAGCTGCCATTTTTGCACAGATCAAGAGTGACAAATGAAAACCAATCGCGTGGGAAACCTGGTTTTGAATGTGCTGAAACGGTGAGACTGCGCGGGAACAATTTGAATGCTAACGGTGAACGGGAGAAACGGAAACGGCGATCAGCAAGTGGGACAGGTAATTGGGCCCCACACCAGCCACCTAAGCGTGGTCAACGCTTCGGTGGCTGGGGTGGGCCCTTTTAATCCGTCCCGTTTCTGCTCACTATTTCCGTTTGCCGTTATCGTTAAAAATTTAAGCGCGCAGTTTTAAACGGTTTCTCCCGCCCGCCTGCGCATAGCTCAAAATTATTGTCAACTATTTATTTTAACTGCGCAGCTCATGACTTTTGTAGAAAACACAGCAATAATTTTTCAGAACTGGCAGATGGTCTGTCGTGGACATTTTATAAGAGTTCCAATGTGGAGGCCATAGTTGAAGCAACTCTTGGGTCTGTGCTGGATTAAGATATCACTAAAGCATTCACTTCTTATCTTAATAAAAATAATAATATATATTATATCCTTGAGCTTTTATCATTTCCGCTGGATTGTTGTCGATTGCCTTCCCTTACTTCGATTCCTTTCAATGAATACTATGAAAACTGAAATTTCGTTTTAATATATATCATAAAACAGTTCACAGATTCGAGGCTTTTGTTGCTCAAATATGTTGTTATTATTCCCCATTTTGGATTTATCCTAATGAAGATTTAGATTTAGCTAGCAAACTTAATCTCTTGCATTGCATCCATGCAATAATTTTTAACAAGTCCTGTAAGGGCATTGTTCCAACGTCCTACTAAAGGATGGTCTCCTTTTACATGGCTTAAAAACCATAGTCTCTTTCTCATAGGCAGTAATAGTAATAATAAAAATAGAAATAGAAATAGTAAGAGGGCTTATAAAAAGAGACAGGATCCCAGTCGCATGTTTGGAGCTAATGTGTCTGTTTTAGAATGAATATAATTATATTTAATAAAATAAATATTTAATAATCTCATTGTATTTATTTATTTATTCTAACGAAGAAAAATGTTATTTATTATGATTTATTTATAAGAAAATAATTATAAAAGTTTAAGATTTATGAGAGGATTATATTAAAACGAAATATAAAATCAAGTATGATGTTTGGCTTAAAATTGAATGATACAAATATGTTATGGGAGATGCATATTTTAGTATATAAAGTGAGAGTTTTAGAGCTTGATTTTATAAATATCTTAAAATATGCAAACTAAATATGCCTTACTTTGGTTCAAATATCTGTCCACAATACATAACTAGTTTACAAATCTAAGCCTATACAAGCGATGATGAACCAGCAAAAAAATAATTCTTGGGATTCACTCATTTTGATCTTCTAACATTTACACCTCAATATGGATTGATATTGTTTAGAAACACGATTAGGAAATCTATTGAATTGCGAGGCTTCTATTATCCTCATTCAGACCCCTAGATGATGAGTAAATATCTCAAAACTTTTCTTTAGTTCATATGCATGTCTAAGAAAATGAATTAGTGTGAAAATATGAACCTATACCTACAAGAATCAACTAGCAAAACATTGATGATTGGAATTAGTTGCCTTGATCTTCTAACATCTAAACCTTAATATAGATTTATAGTGTTTGGTAACATTTTACGAAATGGGCTAAATTGTAAGGGTTGTGTTCTCCTCGATTAGACCACTAAGAAAACCAATTCCATGACTTAGGAACAATGAGTAAATACCTATGATGATATATTATATGATAAAATGCTATTACATTCCTCTAAATGTAAATACTCTTTTGATAAATCTTAATTGTCTTAATAATCTTTGATAATTTTAAATGGTTGAGTGTATATCTTTAAATACAATATATCATGTAAATCAACACAAGCATGCACTAAGTGAGCTCACAATGACTAGTGAGAGGGTGTTATCAAGATTTAAATTGAATTTAAACTTTTAAAGAGTAGGGTTTAAATTTACAATTATGAAGATGATCTAGGTTGAAAGCATGCACTAGTAGATATGTCCAAGATAGGGTACAATGTCTTGAGATGAATTTACAAAAGAATGTGTCACTTGTAGACTTGTTATTACACAAAGGACAATCTAGTCAAAGTGTGCCAAAAAAATAAAGGAGGAGGGCATGGATATATCATTTAAATTTTCTTCAACTTTGATGTGTGTGTCAACTACTATGAGGGTGCATGACAAATTAAAACAAGATATCAACAAGGAAATTATTTAAATATTTTTAAACACTAAAATTATATAGATTTACTTAAAATATATTGAGCCTTCATATGTTCTCCTTCAAATAGGAACTCCACCAAAAAAAAATAAAAAATTGTAAAATCGCGTAATGTATGACATCTACCAAACATTTGAGATAAGTATTAACTACAATTTACTAGAATTGAACTCTATTTTCTTAGTATTGTATAATAAATACATAGGTCTATGCAATGATAACAAAAGTATAAAGGGATGATAATGAATACGAGAAAATAGAAAATAATTTTTCAAAACCAACTATGAGGGAAAGATCCTATGTGAAAAAATTATCCTGATGCATTTTCCAGTTTAGTTTTGTCAATTTTTGGGGCAATATATTAATACACGTACATGATGGAAAATGCCATAGTCTAGTGCAAATTCAAGCCCATTAACCTATCTTGTATCTCATTATTATCCACACATGATCTTACATTTATTGACATGCCTTACTTCTATGTGCATATGTTCTCATACACTTGATCTATCTATTTGGTTATCAATATGAATCCATACATTTATCCCTACATTGGGTCTATCTCTCATTATTTGTTTTTTTTGTCTAATCCCAAGTCAAGTTTCTAATTTTAAAGTCATCCACATGAGTGTGATCTTAACCCACCTAAAATAAAATTTAATTCATTTTATTTACCCCTTTGTCTCTCCCACATAAAATCAACTATGGAGATGTTTGCATAATTTTTTTTAGAAATACTTGAAATATGAAAGATGAAATTCATTCAAACTATTTGTGATTCAATTAATTTAGATTTATATTTTATAATTATGTATCTTCACATTAAGTGTTTTTCCTATGCTATCTTTGTCTCTTATTTGTATTCTTATAGTCACTCTTCTCACTTGTTTTTAGTCACCACACACATATGGGATTACCTACCATTTTGATCAAACAAAATATTAATTATTTTGGAAATATACCGACATGAAGGATGATAATGAATTTGTAGATTAGCAATAAAGAGACCCAATCAATAAAATAAAGGTTAAATAATAATGATGAAATTTGTGATCCATGTTTTATATAACACCACACCAACTTCTTTAGTTTCTCTCTACTATTTCGAATAATCAATTTCATTTAGCATTGGTATGCTTTCTCCTACACAATGTATATTCCATAGTGAATTTAAGTGGTAAATCATAGTTGTTGAAGAAGAAGAGATATATAACAATATATGTTTATGTCACACACTCAAATGTGATAGGAGTGCTCTATAACTATAGGTTTTCATGACTTCCATAGAAAAGGTAACCACACAATGCATATATATTAAATTTCATAGTATTAGGAACACAAAATTTAACCATGGAATGTTTTGGTTAAATTTTATGTCATAAATTGAGGGAAACATGACTATTTAACATAATTTAAAATTATAAGTTGTCCCCTACACACAATATTTTACTTTTACATGCAGCCTTGTAGTTGTTCACATGTACATCAAAGTGTAGGAAAATTGAAATGGTGAAAATTGAGTATGAATTCACTTTTCCATCATGCTTCTGGAACACTTTCATTAGAGTTTCTTTTATACAATAGTAAGTCTACAAGTTCCATACTATTATGTGAATACAACTCATTACAAAATATCCTATCTTGATCCTACAATCACTTATCCATAAAATTGATCTCAATCCATATATTTTCTCATCGTCAATCAAATATATATGTTCAAACTTGAATTAGATAATTTTGACAGTTGCATTTCTAAATGCTTAACTTCGAAAACTCAAATTTCAAAATGAATATTATCAGTTGACTCCCTCCCTCTAGCCACTATGAGATAATTGAGCACAAGTTTATGTTTATTTGTTTATTATTTTATTGTAGTTAAAGACATCCACTCATTAAGGAAACTAAAGAATTGAGAAAATAATTGCATTGAGAGTAATGGAGAAGTATTTTACTAGACCATATATAATTTTATATATTTGATTATTCTTCCCAAGTTATTGAATTGGTTTAATTATTTATTTTATTCAATGCATAACCTCATATTTCAATATATTCTCTTAATATGTCTATAAACATTACTAGTTCTTATGGGTATTCAAACGTTAAAAGATTAAGGTAAGTGAATTATGTGAATCAAATTTCTACCAGATTGTTCCCATAAGTATAACTTTAGGTATGAATCCTAGTTAATTTTTCTAAGAATGAATTTGAACCAAAGTAGAGTATATTGAATTTGAATATTGTAGGACTTTTACCTAGTCAATCCATAATAGTCTAACGAGTCTTGGAGAATTAGTGTAGACACATAATATCAATATCAATCCAAACTTATAAATTCTAAAATTTTATTATTTCTTAATTATTTTCCCTATATAAATCATAGTATATAATAAATTTATGATAACTATAATAAGTAACACATTAATATAATTTTTTATTTAATAATGATTATATTAAAGATACCTATTATCACTATAATACATTAATTTGTTAAATTTTATCATGTATATTAGTTCATCGAGGCTACATGAGTGCTCTATTAGGTTTTTATTTTTATGAGCTCCTTGGTCCCTCCTTTGTCAATTCATGTCCTTGACACAAGAAATACTCTATCATTTCATATTTATTGTGATCTTTTTTAGGTTTTTCTTTATGTAGCCTCAAACAACCTCAACCTAGTAGTAAATGTTGATGGTTTCGTAGCTCTGCAATAGGGCTCCTTCAAGCGAGTGTCCTAAAAAAAAATTCTCAAAGGTATTTCACAATTTATGCATTCTAAAACTCCAGTGGATGTGGTATTACCCATCCCTAAATTTGATAGTGCATGTAATTAGTTAGAAAATTTTACTCTTATAGGTTATTTTATGGGGATAAATTTGGTTGAAATAATTCTCTAGGAATGGGTAATAAGCACTAGGCCTCACATAGGGTCTATCTTGATGTTGTTCAAAACATCACAAAGGGGTTTCTTCATTTTAATTTTTTTGAGGCTAGCCATGTTCAAGTCATCCTCCAACATGGTCCCTGGTATATCTTGTTGTCCTTATTGGTGTTTCAATCTTAGACATGAGACTTCATAACTTCTCAAATGATAAGAAACTTCATGTTCTTGTATGGCTTGAACTTTTAGGTCTTCATCTACCTTGCTGGTACTTTTTATACTATATTGCCTTGAATCTTTGAGTAAATTTATTTGTGTGGAACTTAATCAATTTGATGGCTCATCCTAAAAAATATTACTACATTGAGATTTATTTAAATTTAAATACTTGAAAGAGTCAGTAGATATTGAAATTGGCAATCTTCATCACACCCAATGAGTGCTTTAGCTTAATTTATCTAACACTAATTTTTTGTGTCAGTCTACTAAGCATAAAATTAAGGATTACCCTCAAGTCATTACCCGATTCAATTCCCATCCTTAGCTAGTTGAAGCTCCCCAATGTACAAAGAAAAGCATCTCAAAATCTAAAGAAAAATAGACTGTGGTGTCACACTGGAAAGGGAAAAATAAAAACTGTAATGGACCCCAAGCTAAAGCTTAGCCCTCTATAGATTTAATGATTGCCAAGGAGTAGCCAACAACTATTTCAAACCCTACGGAAAGGGGAAAGAGGTTATCTCACCCTTGAGCGAAGCACTTGTAGACAAAAAATATTCCACCTAGTTGACCTTTAATTACACTTATCATCACGTTAATCATCAATCATTTATTAAATATCATTTAGTATTGAATACCATTTACCATTTAATTATCATTTGTCACATCACTAATTTATTATTCATTTCTTCTATTAATCAATTTAATTAAATAGTATTTTATTATTTAATTAAATGAGATATAATTTCCATTTTTATTATTGAAATACTTAGTAATATATTGGAATAATTTAAAATAGATGAGGAAAACATTTTTATTATCAAAATACGTTGTAATTTATCTCTTAAGCTTAGTAAGATGAGTAATTGTAGCCATTCATTATTGATGGAATATGTAGAAGTGGAAGTTGAACAAACCTTGCAAATCTCACTTCACAATAGCATATCAAGTTCAACCTTCTTTAGCATGCCAACTACAAAATTTTTGAAGAGACTTTGATTCACTACAAGGTTTGTCAATATATCATTAATGTGAGAGTTAATGTAGAGGGTCTCACTAGATATAAAAAAAACACTTCATTGTTTTGGAGGTTCATGTAATACTTGTTGTCAAACAAATTGGGACTGCAAATGCAAATGTCCAAATTAGTGGTGTTGACAATGATAGGACAGGGGCATGTGAGGTAAAGCTCCTCTACAAAAATCTCATTCAAACTGGAATCTTGTGTTGGATAAAGAATGTCAACAAAAGGTGCACAATGGGAGATACCAAATATGAGCACCTAAAAAAGAGATTCACGCAAAGCCTTCAAGTCATTACAAATGAGAATTGCTTCATAATAAAAGATGAATAATCCACTATATAATTTTGTCTTCTTATGTTTTATAAGATATTAAATACATTTTTATTTTTTATTTTTAATAGTAACTTTTTTTCTATTTTACTTCTATAATTATAAATCTTATTTATTTTATGATTTATACAATTTCTTATAAATATTTTTAGATGTCACTTTTGAAGAATTTCAATTTGGATTTCCAATCTTAGAATCTTATGGTTGTCATTTGAGTAAAACATTTTTTACAAATCTATAAGAATCAATTGAATTAATTCAAAATATTATATCAATTTATTTGAGAATATTTATTTCAAATTTGAAGTTTAAAAATTATTAAATTTATTTGTAAAGAAAAAAATCTCCATAAATCTATATAATAGTAGTGCCAATACAATTTAAAATAATACATATAAAAAATTACAATATGAAATATTCTCACCTAGAGAATTTCTATTGAATCTTAACCATTCACAAAAACAATAATGAATATCTTACTCAACTTTTTAATAGACATATCAAAGATGAATGATGATTTTATATAATCATATAAAAACCCAAAATAATACCGAAACTTTTCCAAAAAAACATATTTCCTCTGTGTAAAATATCCCAACACTTACTATACATTATTAAAATCTATAAAATATTAAATCCATTAGTAAATAATAATTCTTCCATAAATAAAATACTAATCGGAGCCTACTATTCTTCCGTGGAAAATCTTTCACTCAATCAATTTAGTTGTTCAACTTCTTTAAAAATTGGCATAACATCTTTAATTTTCGATAATCATATGCTCTTTGTGAACACATAAGGCGATGATTGCCTCCTAAACTATTTCACCAGCAAACCTACTAAGAGTGCCACATGTTCAACGTAATCATTGAAAACCTTTTTCCGCAAAAAGTAGGTAGTCATCAATGTAAAGACATTTGATGCTGGACCAGGTAGACTATCCAAGCGGTACTGCAAACTCCAGCCCTCCCACTTGTTGGAGCAACTGGAAACTATTACATTTATTTGAAATATCTATGAATTTAAAAAATACGGAAAGAACCACTAAAAATGAGCTATGACTGGACAAAACCGCAATTACCTACCATGTATACTATGTTGGAGCTTGCTAATGCTAAAATGTTCGTACATGACACAACATCAGGGAAATCAGCCTCAACTGTATCCTTTGTTAGCTCGATCATCTCCAATGCTGTCTGATTTATTGTCAAATTAAGAGCATCTTCCAGTTCACTGCTTGCTCCATTTAATAAAATAGAGGCATTGCACCCATGTCCAAACCAAATAATGGGATTGTCAATAAAATTGAAAGAAGAATATCCAACTAAAAATTGTGCTAATAAATTATTGAAAGTTAGTAGAGCATGCATACCTGGACGAAATGGTCGAGAAAAAGGAGCATTAGCTATTTTCATCCAGCAGAGACCCAAGAGATCTTTAACTATGGCCTCCACATTGGAACAGCTCTCTCGTTATAAAATACCCACGACAGACCATCCGCCAGTGCTAAAAAAATATTGTTGTGTTTTCTAGAAATGGCATAAGTTGCACCAGTTAAAATAAATAGCTGACAATGATTTTGAGCAATGTGCGGGTGAGTGGGAGAAAGTTTAAAACTGCGCGCTAAAATTTTGAACGATAACAGCGAACAGGAATGGTTAGCAAAAACGGGACGGGTTAAGAGGGCCCACCCCAGCTACCTCAATGGTCAACGCTTAGAATGTGCTGGTTAAGCCATCCCCTCGTCGTCTACCATGACAACGTTGTTTAGATCTCTTCCAAGCTTAGAAAAATCTTTGACAGGCACTCCTCGGGCTTCTATAGTGCAGAAGTCTCTGTAGAGTATGAGATTTACTGTTTTATTAACGTCTATTTTGTCCAGAATAGGGTCTACGAATTCTTTGGTGGTTGAGGTGAAGATCTATATTTCAAAATTATTTTTTGTTAGTTGTTGTAAAGGTTGGTCTAGCGCAGGACTTTTCTGCACGTAGCATGTGATGTTGGAGTGTTGTTCGAATGGCAGTTTGAAGTCGTAGTGTGGGAGGGGAGCGGTATTGGCAAGGAGATAGGACATGAATCATTCTTTTGCTAATATTTCCTAGAGGTCTTATTGATACTCATTCTGCGGATAGAAAGGAGGAGTTTATGGATATTAAAGTTCATGTATAAGTAATCTTGATACATATAAGATACAAACCAAAATAGTGTTATCCATCTTTTTCCAATTACAAAATTTATTGGTTTGTTGACAAGAAGAATGAAAGACAAAAATAGGCAACCTTTGCCTATCAAAATAGGCTGAAAGATAAAATTATCCACTTCAAACATCACGTGCATAAGATAATATTATCTTTACTTGAAATGACAATTTATAAATACTATTCAAAAGATACGTTTTACCATAAATCTCACGTCCATAAGACATGCTAAAAGTCATGGCTCTACAAACATATCTGTTGATCATTGATGCTGGACAGTCAGTTGACTTCCAGTTCTACCGACACTATTGATAGATTTATGTTCTAGTTTATTCTGGATTGTATGTTGCATGTCGACACTTGGACAGTCAGTTGACTTCCAGTACTACAGCCTCTATTGATAGATTTATGTTCTAGAACATGCATGTCGACTCTTGTCCCATGCGATGATCCATAGATTTAGACTTTCAGTTATTAAACTTTGTTTGCTTCTTTGATAGTTTAAGTTTCAGTTTCACCGCCAAAACTGCTTGTTTTACAATGTAGAGAATAATGCATTTTCAGCGATCGTTGTAATAGCTTTAAGCTTCTTCGATATATGCAGCAATAAAGATACAGTTTAGCAGTCTGCAAAATACAGAATTGCTGTGCTCTGGTTTTCCTCTATTAATTGGTTTTATCCCTGCTATCATAATATTGTTTTATCTTCTTGTTATCTTTTTAACCCGCTGGTGCAGGAATTTGGCTTCGCTTTAGATTCTACACTATCAAAGTATGTCAACATTTCTGAATAAACAGAAAAACACAGAGCTGCTGCTCTGTTTCCCCAAAACAATAGGGGGATACAAATGCAGAATAAACAAAAGAACAGGAGATAAATCTAGGCATGCAATATTTTTTTTTGTATTAACTAAGTTGGAAATGACAATACATGAAAGATTAAACTAAAACTACTGAAAGCAAACTCTAAGCTATGAACTACAAGCTTCTGGGAGCTTCATGAGCTGCTCAACCAGACAAACAACTTCAGGAGCTGCTACGAGTTCACTACCAGGAGCTATGCAGAGCTCTTTTAGGAGCAATCACTGCTCAATCACAAACACATAGCTGTTGTTGTTCAGGGGAGCTCGCACATAAAACATTCTCTTCCAGACTGCTGCTGTTTAGAGAACTTCCAGTCTTTCCAACTGACAAAATAATCTGTCTTCAATTCTTTTTGTCTCCAACATTCCCTCTCAAATTTGAAATTACCTACCAGCATTAATTGGGAATTCAAAAATTTCTACCATATTTACTTTTGGAGCTGTTAGGAGCTGTAGGGATGGAGATCCAAAAAACTACCGTTGAAAAATGGGGGCTCCAGACTGACATGAGAACAAGAGACTCAAGAACAATAAATTTCCAACACTCCCCCTTTGTCTTGAGCTGACGAGCATGATCAATCTTGATCCAAATCAACAATTCCCAATCTGGTTCTCAAATGCTCAAAAATGTCCTTACCTAAGGGCTTGGTGAATATGTTTGTTAGCTATTGTTCAGACCTGCAAAATGTCATTTTAATTTCACCATTCTCAACCAATTTTGTAATAAAATGATACCTAATTTCAATGTGCTTGCTTCTTCCATGAAACACAAGATTTTTCATCAAAGCTATTGATGAAACATTGTCACAAAAGATTACTATTCCATCCTCTTGTTCTTCCTTCAAATCTTCCAAGATTCTTCTCAGACAAATAGTTTGACATGTTGCTGCATTTGCTGCTATATATTCAGCCTCTGTTGTAGATAGAGAAACTATGGGTTGTTTCTTGGAAGCCCATGAGATGACTCCCAAACCCAAATGAAACACATAGCCTGACGTGTTCTTCCTATCATCCAAACTTCATACCCAATCACTGTCCATGTATCCAACCCGTCTAAACTCATTTGTTACTATATACAAAATGTCATATCCTTTGGTGCCATTCACATTCCTTAGGATTCTTTTACCCGCTTGCCAATGGGTGTCTCTTGGAGTTTGGACATAAATCTAGAAATAAGACTAACACTCTAAATTATATCAGGCATAGTTATTTTCAAATACATTAAACTTCCAACCAAACTCTTAAACATGGTCGGATCCACATTGTTGTTGCAATCTTCCTTGCTCAACTTTAAACCTATGGTTGTTGGTGTTGGGGTAGGCTTGCTTTCAAGCATCCTAAATCTCTTCAAGATCTCATTTGCATATTTTTTTTGATAGATAAATATACCATCATGCATTTGTTTTACTTCTATGCCTAGAAAATATCTCAAAAGACCTAAATTTGTCATTTCAAACTCTCTTTTCACGGCCTCTTTGAAATCAACAATGAAGAAATCATCATCCCCAGTGAAAACTAGATCATCAACATACAAGACAACAATTAAAACCTTACCATCAGTTTCCTTGATGTAAAGAGTGGGTTCACCATCGCTTTTGCTAAAGTCATTGCTCATCAAAAATGAGTCAATCCTGCTATACCATACCCATGGAGCTTGCTTTAGCCCATAAAGAGCTTTCTTCAGCCTATACATCTTGTGTTCTTGACCCAAAACTTCATATCTGAATGGTTACTCCACATATACCTCTTCTTTCAACACTCCATTTAGGAAGGCGGACTTCACATCCATTTGAAACACCTTCCACTTATGTTAGGCTACAATTGCTATGACTACTCGCATGGTTTCCATCATTACAATAGGGGAAAATGTCTCATTATAATCTCTCCCAAACTGTTGTTTGTACCCCTTAACAACTAATCTTGTCTTATGCCTCTCTATTCTTCCTTCGACATTGCACTTGGTCTTGTAGACCATTTCACCCCAATAACTTGCTTTTTGGGAGGAAAATCAGTTAACTCCCATGTTTTGTTCCTCTCTATTACATCTATCTCCTCATCCATGGCCTCACACCATTTCTCCTCTTTCACAGCATCGTCAAAATAAATTAGATCACTATGAGAAAATAATGCAAAATTTACACTCTCATCAAATTCTTCATCATACCTTTCATTCTGGTAGATCTCCCTTAGACTCTTGGTCTTCTTTGAAATTTCACTACTGCTACTGCTATGCTGAATAGACAAGTTCAAGAGCTATCGGGAGCTTTTAGAAGCTCGATTGATTCTCTCAAGAGCCAATCTTCTAGCTATCTCTAGGTACTTTCATTTCTATTTGCTAGCTTTAGGAGCTGTCAAGAGCCATCAGGAGCTTTCAGGAGCTCTTATGAAGCTTTCAGGAGCTCGTCTAACACTTTCAAGAGCAACTACAGGCTCATCTTGTTGAAATTCTTGTTCTATTTTTGCTTCTTCAGGAGTTGTCAAGAGTAGTTCTGAGCTGTCAAAAACTATCACTCCATCCTATGAATCATCCTCTAGGAACTCTACATCCCTACTAATCATGATTTTCTTGGTGACTGGATTATATAGCCTATAGGCTTTGGACTCTTCACTATAGCTCGTGAAAATAAAATTTTGACACTTGTCATCCAATTTCTGCCTCTTTCCCTTAGGCACATGGGCATATGCCACACACCCAAACACTCTTAAGTGCTCAACCATCCACTTGCTTTTTAACCATGCCTCTTGAGGAATTTTTTCATGGACTATCTTTGTTGAACTTCTATTTATCAAATAAACAACTGTTGGTACAACCTCTCCCCAATATTCAAATGGGAGTCCTTTTTCTTTCATCATGCTCCTTGACATCTCCACAACGGTCTTATTCTTTCTCTTAACCACTCCATTTTTCTGCAGAGTATAACTGGTTGTTAGCTCCTTCTTGATGCCATTTTTCTTGCAAAAATTTACAAACTGATTGGAGGTATACTATCCTCCTTGATCTGACCTTAGGACTTTAAGCACATGTCCACTTTCCTTTCAGCCTAGGCCTTAAACAACAAAAAACTTATCAAAAGCTTCAAGTTTATGTTGCAAAAACTAGACCCATGTCTTATGGCTATAATCATCAATGAAGGTCATAAAAAATATATTTTTACCAATATAAAATATTTGCATAGGGCCTACCAAATCTATGTGCACTAGGTCCAATGGTGCTCTTGCCCTTGTAGAGTTGCTCGATTGAAAGGGCTGCCTATGTTTCTTTCCCAAAATACAAGTCTCACACTTAACATCAGGCTCTACTATTCTTGGAAAACCATCAATCATTTTGTTGTTGGAAAAAAGACTTAAACCAACATAGCCTAAATTTCCATACCTAAGATGCCATAGCTTGGAGGGGTCTTGAATGGTTCTCTTGAGTGCTACTTGTTGCACTGCTATACATTTTTTATTCATGAGAGGTGCAACAACTGACTAAGATGAGAAACACGTCTCAATCTTCAAAGGAAACATCTGGTTCTTTTTCATTTGAACTACTACAAACACCTTCATCCTCTCATTATTTTCATAAATAATACATTGACCCTTCTCCATCAACACTTTGTATCCATTTTAGATCAGCTGTCCAACACTCATGAGACTATGCTTTAACCGAGGAGCAAGAAATACATTTTGTATCTCCTTCTCACCTTGCTTGGTACGGATCATAATAAATCATTTTCCCACAATTGGAACTAATCCATTATTCCCCATTCTAATTTCAGACTTAATATTTTTATCAATGAAAGAAAACAAACTTTCATTTCCACTCATGTGGTTGTTGTAACCATTGTCCAAATAGCAAACTTTGGGGCTTCCTTCTTCACCAATGTTGCACATGATGAAGGTTGTGGACCAATTTTCTTCAGCCACATTTCCATTTTGTTTTGACTGATCATGCTACTTTTTCTAGCATTCACTCACATAGTGCCTAAACTTATGATAGTAGTAGCATTCAACATTTCTCTTGTTATTCTTCTGATACAAACTGTTGTTCTTCTTGCCTCTTCAGGAGTTGGTCTGAGAGATGCTCACTTCCTCTTGGTTGTTCGCTCATCCCAAGCTTTCTCCTCTAGCATTTCCTTGTCTACAGTTGCTACGACGTCTACCTCTTGAGCTCCTTCCACCATTTTTTCTTCTCCCCCTTCCTCTTGCATTTGACTAAGCTTTAAAAGCTTTCTCTTGGAAATAAGTAGTAGAACTATTTAGGCGCTGCTCATGGGTTTGTAGAGAATCCATTAGCTCATCAACAAACAACATTATGAGACCCTTTTCCTCTTCAATGGAAATCACCACTGCATCAAATTTTGTGGGTAAGCTCTTGAGGATTTTCTACATAATCTTTTGATCATCCATGACTTTTGCATTCACTTTCAACTGTTTTATTAAACCTGAGAGTCTTCTATGGAAAACTGAGATGGACTCATTGTCCTTCATTTCAAGAGTCTCAAACTCACTTCGAAGCATCTGGAGCTTCACCAATCTGATCTTGTCAATTCCTTTATAATTTTTTTGGAGGATTTCCCAAGCTTGCTTTGGATAGTTAGCTACTTCTATTCTAGGAAAAATGGCCTCTATCAATGTTGCTTCTATCAAACTCAATGCCTTAGCATCTTTCCTCCTCAAATCCTTCAACTAATTCTTTTGGTTGTTTGTGAGCACATCATATGTTGTTGGGTCAGTCACATCATTGAACCCAATGACCACAAACTCCCATAAATCATTGGTGACCATTATGGTCTTCATCTTTTTTTCCCAAACATAATAGTTTTGTCCATCAAAGGATAGTGGTTGTTGCCAATTCTTTCCTTCATCTCTAGACATGTCTCATGCACAAGAACTTAATACCCAAAAAAAAAAATTGCCCTAACTCATAAGAAAATGGGGCCTATGGCTTTGATATCATGTCAAAATTTATAAATGAACAAAAAAATACAGAGCTACTACTCTGTTTCCCCAAAACAATAGAGGAATACAAATGCAAAATAAACAAAAGAACATGAGACAAATTTGGGTATGCAATATTTTCTTTTTGTATTAACTAAGCTAGAAATGATAATACATGAAAGATTAAACTAAAACTACTAAAAGCGAACTCTAAGCTATGAACTACAAGCTTCTAGGAGCTTCATGAGCTGTTGAATGAGATAGACAACTTCAGAAGCTGCTAGGAGCTCATTGCCAAGAGCTACACAAAGCTCTTTTAGGAGCAATCACTACTCAATCACAAACACATAGCTGCTGCTATTCAGGAGCTTCTAGGAGCTCACACAAAAATATTCTCTTTCAAATTGATGCTGCTGAAAGAACTTCTTGCAGTCTTTCCAATAGACAAAATAATTTTTCTTCAATTTTTTTTGTCTCTAACATTCCCTCTCAAATTTGAAATTACCTACCAGCATTAATTGAGAATTCAAATTTTTCTACCATATTTACTTCTGGAGCTGTTAAGAGCTGTAGGGATGGAGATCCCAAAAATTGTCATTGAAAAATGGGGGCTCTTGATGGGTAGGTGAAGGAAGGGGTTTGACGTGAGAGAAGGAGGCTCAGGAACATTAAATTTCCAACAAATCATTCATCCTTCACAAATAAATAAAAACAAATCACCTTAAACCCTTCCAATGTATGAATATTCCCTTTAATGTATAGAAATACGTAATCATACTTTACCTATGAAATGTATAGAAAACCTCAATGTTCTGGAGAGTCACTGAATTTATTCTATGTCAACATAAGTTTATCCTTTGTTGAATCCTATTGGGTTGTTTGATTTAATCTATTTGAAATCCTTCTAAAAGAAAGATGTATCACAAAGTATTTCAAGTGTTACTTCCATCGAGTTTTGTCCAATTTTTTTTAATTTTTGGGTTGGAGTTCATTGATCACTTTCTAAGTTTTTTGATAATATGTTTCAAGGGAATGATTGTCTAGTATGGACCAACTCCTTAGTGTTGTGAGTTCTATCAAAATGTCAAATATTTGTAGGGTTATAAATATATATCAAAGGGGACATTAGGAAGTGATTGTTTCTAGGTATTCTATTACATGAAAAAGAATTTTATTTAAAAAAATCAAAGTAATGTTGCTCAACATTCATGGTTATTTACTATTTATTTATTTATTTTTATTTATATTGTATTTTTTCTTTTCTAACTAGAAATTGTGTCTTATCCAATATATATTTTATTCAATATGTGATGTTGATTATTCTGAAATCTCTCTTTATTCAAGTGAATTTGAATACAATCACCAATTTGAGAGGAATGATAAATGTATTGCTAATTCCTAAGGTTCCTTGAATTTTGCTTTGATACCAAATGTGATGTCACTTATCCTCCTAAAGTTGTTTAAGTGTTAGCAGTGGATTAGAATAGATTAAATATTAGAGTTAAGATAAATGTATAAGATGCCATGTCATTAAAATGATGTGTAAACTATAGTATGCAATATTTAGACAAGGATTCTATTGTAAATAATTAATATAGTAAATTGAATAATGCATCCATATAATTCATATAGATTAACATCAAAATCAAATAGAATATTCCTAATATATAGTAGCATCAATAGTTTTTTAATATTTATCTATAATTCACAAAGAGGCTGCTATCTAATATACAGAGGAAGGGTTGCAGGTCCAAACTTAAACATCCCTAGAGGAAACTAGTTCTCACACAAAACATAACTTTCCTTCATGACATAAACATAGTCTTGGATATGACACTCTTGGGTGTACATTGTAGCTTGAGTGGGACACACATTATGTACCCCTTCTCCAAATTTATAAATGCTAACCAAGATGCAAACTTCCACTCTTGTGTGTTTTCTCAATTTTAGTTTTCCTTTTTCTCTTCTCTTCTTGAGAGTTCTACTTTGAATGTTCTCCGTCCTTTTTCAAGTCTCACATAAATGCTTTATACAAGTTTTAAGGGGTGGTTTCCACACCATCACACCCTTTGAAAAAGTTTTCATTTAATAATTATTTAAACAAAAAATTATTCTTCCTCCTTTTAAAATTTTTTCATACATATTCTTTAGTAATATATCTTTTAACCAAAGAATTATAATATCCTTTATTTTTTTCTTCCTTTCAATTCTAAATGATTATTTCATAACTTTTTCATCTTTTAGAGAAAAAGTCATAACATTCTACTCCTCTCTAATTTGTTTCTACGTTAATTTTGTATATATCTCTAATTCTATTAGATTATTGTAGATGCATCATTAGCTTAATTGATTATTATTTCACACACCACTCTTAAATGAAATATAGCCCTGCTACAGTGAACAAGGGGACCAAAATCCTCATCAACCATTGTGGTTCTTGTTGGAAAATAATGTAACGTATTACACTATTACATAGGCAGTTTCACCATTACTTCCGTTGGTCACGGTTGCTCATAGTTATTTCAATTGTTCAACCACTTCCTTCTGTGTATAAATGCCGATAAATACCATGAAATAAGACAATTCAGTTTTATAAATTTATCTATCATATGGGATCATAGCTCGTTCTATCTTTATGTTTGTGCATTAAAACATTTTGAAGAAGAGAAACCTATAGATGCCAGTGACCAAAAGTTGAAGGAGATTGGCTGAACCTATTGACATCCTTGGAGCTGTCATTGGTCATGAATGCTGGAATCTCTGTTGAGTTCATGAATGCTAGAGATTCTCTATCCGTAGAGTCAGGCTCTCTACTCAGCTGTGTATTTCAAGACAAGACCATTGCAATTCACATTTGAAGTTGATCGGGCATATGGTGCTACCAGTCCCTAGATGATAATCGTGGCCAGATAGTGATTACTAGTATTTCATACTACTTGTAGTCTCACACACTCTTATTTTGGCAATCCTGAATTTTGTGTATGTGTCGCCAATGTACAGAATAATTATTCTCATTTACTGAATGAAACAAAGAATGGCTATATCATTGAAGAACGATTTAAAGAATTTGTGGGAATAAAGTGGCAAAATAGCAATTTTGCACTCACCGAGATTGATGACTGAGAGAATGTATCACTATGGAGACTGTAATAGATAAATTAGATAAGTATTATGGTTTTAATTTTCATACTTGGAAAATGAAAATTTAAATGCAGTTAATAAATATAAATTTATGGGGAATAGTTAGTGGAAAAGAAAATCCATCTATAGATACAAATAAGTTATTAGATTGAAATAGTAGAGATGATAAACCCAAGGCTACTATTGGTCTTGTACTTTCTGATTTTGAATTACATCACATAGATTTGGACAAATCATCAAAGGAAATTTGGGATGATCTAAATAAGTTTTTTGGAGTAAAAACACTTAATGCAAAGTTCTCTTTAAAACTTCATGTATTCAAGATCAAAATGGAAGATGGAATCACAATATGAAATCACATAAGTAATTTGAGATCTCTCCTCAAGAAACTTGCAAAAGTCAAGGATCTAGTAGATGATGATGATTCTAGAGCTATTTGTTAAATATTTTCCCTTTAAAGTATAGTAATGTTATTTTCACACTCAACCACATAACCTCTCAAAATTTAGAAGATATGATTTTAGCTCTTTTAGCAGAAGAAAAAAGAACAAATGCAAAAGATTTAGAAGATGTTTGTCAACTGGAGAAGGAATTATATTCAAGAAGCAACAATAAAAGGTCAAATACAAGAGAAAATGTATGTTATTTCTCTAAGAAAAAGTGATACACAATGATATTTTTTAGAATTCGAGCTAGATATCTTGTTAAAGGAAATCTCAAATATGAATCAAATATAGGAAACTTTGCTTGCAATAAAGATAGGGATCATTTAGACAATAAAGATATTTTTAATATTTTTTCCTATATTAAAAATGAAGATTCATCAGATGATGAAGCTATTATTAATGAATCTTTTGGTGTTGGTTGTGATAATCTTGAATTAGTACTATAATCCTTCACTTTATTGGAGGATGGTGGCATCAGAGGATGGAGGAATTTTCATCATCTCAAGTTAGCTTCTCACTTTGAGATGATGCTTTGTATGAGAAGTGTTTTTGGCTTTATTTTCTTTTCTTTGTTATTGTTGATAGATTTGAAGATACATGTATTATGAATTTTTCTTTTAGGAGATAGGTAAGGGGTTTAGTGAAGAGCTCGGTATGTATGGTTGCCTAGATAGTCCATGAGACTATGACCAAGTATTACACCTTTATGAGGGTTGACGAGATAGTTTAGAGGACATGTGTCTAGTAATTATGGCTAGGGACCAAGGGTTATACCTTTATGAGGGTCGAGGAGATAACTTGTCGAGGATGTGTTAGTGTGTTAAGTTTTCACTTAGGGTAATTACTCTAGGTGGTTTTTTCCTATAGAGTAGTTTTCTTACCTGTCAACATTTTCACAACTTTAAAGGCCTGCATAATATGTAAATAATGCATCTCAATATAATTCACTCTTTCTTGGTGAAATATCCTATGTGCTTCTCTCATGCTTTTGTGAAGGTGTTTTGTTGTAGATGGTGCTCTTGGGAGGTGGATGACACCAACATGGTATCAAATCCAACCATTTTGCAATCCTTCCTCTAACAGTTTTCATCAGAGTGTTTAGGATCATTTTTTTCTAGCATTTTTGAAGAGGTGTTTAGGAGGGAATTCTAGTAGTTATGGAAGAGCTCTATTTGCAATTTTGGAGGCACACAATTTTGTAGTTTGTGATATTTGGAGGCCCATTTTTCTTTTTTCGTGATCCATTTCTTTGTTCTAAAAGGAAAAACAACTACAAGAGGAATTTGACCAATCATTAGAGGCTGCAATTTTTTATTTCTAGGTGTGATTCATGTGCATAGAGGCAGTTTACCTACTAAGGCAACAAATTCTAGTTTTCCAAGAGATTTTCTCTCTATGAAAGCTTCATTTATATGTTTGGAGGGGATGATTGTTGTTAAAGAGGCCTAAAATATTCCACATTTGCAGTTGCACATGCTTCTAGGCGTGATCATTTCGGTGCAGTGTTTCTTCATTTTGAGGCATTTTTCTTTGGTGAAATATTTGCACTAAACTTTATATTTTATAAATTTTTCTTTGGAATATTTGGTTAGGGTTTTTGTGCAACTTAGTGGAGAGGGCCCCATTTTTGAAGTTTTTGAAGTTGTCTCTGGGAAGTACTATCCCACCTTGGTAGTGTGGGGTATGTTTATGCTTTTTAAATAGCTTTACACCTCTTTCAAATGTTGTGAGAAAGTCTCATAGATTATTTCTTGTGTGTGGAAATTGGTGATGTTACGTTCTTTAGAGTTGCTTGGTGAGTTGATTTGAGATCTGGCTTGGTGATTTAGCATGAGAACCTAGTAAGGTGATTATAAATTTTTCTCAATTTTTTTTAGATTCTCAACTATTCTTTGCATTATTGTTTCCTGAAGTATTTTGAGAAGGATTCATTTGCAGTATTTGGGAGTTTCTAATTTTTGTTGAAGGTTAATGTCCTTGTATTCTTGGAGATTTTTCATAGTTGATTATGGGGTTTTCATTTCATCCTGTTATGATTATGTTGAAAAGGGGAAACTATAAACAATGGGGAGATGGTATCATAAAACATCTTAGATGGCTTCATCTGTTGCCACATTTATATAATATTCTTCCCCTTCCTTGTACTAATAGTAAGAAATTTGCATGGAATTACAAAAGGGATAATATCCTAGGAGTTATTGCAATGCATATTGATGATGCCACTATGAATGCTATTGATCATTTTGAGTGTTCTCATATTTGTTGGACTAAATTTTTTGAAATACATGGAGATCCTGATACTCAAATATTCCTAGATGATCCTTTTTTAGATTATCTTGTACCTCTTCATTTTTCAAATAGGATACCATATGATCACATTACTATGCAAGAGTTTGAAGTTTTCAAATACTTTGAGTCCTTAGATGATCTGTTTTCTCAATCAAGGATAGTTGATGTACCTTCACCTTTAGTGATTCATTATGTGGAGTCATTGATTGAGGCTCCTATCATTTCTATTCAGTAGGACCATTCATCTTGTGTTGATGATTCATTGAGCACGTCTAGTGATTCATCACAACCAATATCTCATTGTCTTCTTGATTGGGATTCTTATTTTTTGGACATTGGTTTATTCTCCATAGAATCTCATATTTCTGACTTGGAAGAAACATTTGAGGGTATATCCCTCCTATTTGATGATAGTTGTGGTAAAGTTGTTGTCACCCTGGATATCAATCTCTAGAGAATGTTTAGAATCAATATCTAGTGGTACCTTGTTTTTCATCTTCTATTTTGATTGGGCATGTTCCTAATTGGTTTGTGGCATCATCTTCCAAGGTCTTGGTGACACATGAGCAGATTTAAGATACACCATCATACATTTTCATGCTTCTTTTTTTCAATTCCTATCAGGAATGGGAACCATACCTACATTTCTACTTGGTTTTGTTTCTTCCAAAAGGGAGACAAGTTGTTTGTTGACATTGGATCATGTTTTGTCTTTAGGCACTTGCCATTTTTGTAGGTGATTACACATTGTGGGGGGCTATATAGTCTCTGTCTTTCCCTCTAATTGGGGGCCATTGATTGTATATACATGATGTATGTAGTCCTTGGGGATGTGATTAAGTCCTCCATCCATGTGTCATTTTTTTTCTTTTCTCTCTATAATTGGAGAGGGGTTTTTTCCCATAGGGTTTTTCTCCCTTTCTTTGGTTGTGAGAGATTTCATTTTGCATTGTAAATGGGTACCTAACATGGTTGTGTAGTCGAGACCCATATTGCATTTTTTTCTTTTTTTGCATCTTCATTCTCCCTAATTTTTCACTTAAGGAGGCATGTTAGTGTGTTCAATTTTACACTTAGGGTAATTACTCTGAGTGGTTTTTTCCCATAGAGTAGTTTTCTTACCTGTCAACATTTTCACAAATTTAAAAGCCTGTACAATATGTAAAATATGCATCTCAATATAATTCACTCTTTCTTGATGAAATAGCCTATGTACTTGTCTCATGCATTCATCAAGGTGTTTTCTTGTAGATGGTTCTCTTGGAAGGTGGATGACACCAACAAGATGGTTGTCCAATCACTATGTTCTATGGTTTTGGAGTTCATGGAGAAAGAACTCATAAATTCAGCTCAGAGCTTCTAGAGGTGTTTCACCTGATTCAATTTTTGTTTCTTTAGAAGGAAAAATTTCTCAAGAATGTATACATTTTCCTTAGTTAGCAATTTTTTCATGTAAGCCTTAAGGGGTTCCCTTGGAAAGATGAATTGTAGCATTTTATGGTTTTAGAAACAATGTAATAAGGGAGGAAATGTTGGGAAATAATATAACATAATACATTGTTACTGATGGCACCTTCAAATTTCAAAAATTTGAAGTGCCTATGTTGAAATTTTTTCCTTTGCACACTCAGAAGTGCACCTAAAAAATCTGCTCAAGTGACCTACTTTGGAGGATCATAATTTAGAGTGAGTTGATTTTCATGCCAACCCTTTTGGTGGACATATTCAGTTAACATATGTGAACATGGATGCCAGTTTTCAGCTTCCTATAATAATTTTTTATAGATTTTTGAAAAGCAAAGCTAGAGGGTTGTGAAAGTTTTTTGCTAATCACAGTCATGTGAAGTGGCCTCCTGTTTGAGTTGATATTTCACATCTGGATGATTGTAATGATGAACAAATTAATTCCTTGCATTCCCTTCACATTCATATTCTCCCTAGTCTAGTTTTAGAGCCTCATGATGAGATTTTATATTTTTACCAAGCCAAAAGCAAATATAGTTTGTTCTTATTTTACATCTGCATTTTTAGAATGTTTCAAGGAGGTCAAGTTTGACCCTTATTATCTTGTGATGAATTATGATTCAAGGAAATCCCTCTTGCACACATACTCAATGTACCCAAATGACCTAGTGTATCTAGTGGTAGTTCCGTAGGAGATGATTTGGTATTTTTTCAAAGTGACAACTTGGTGAGCCCTAATTGGTTTTCAACAGGTGAAGCTACAGAAAAATGTAAGTGAGCTACTTTGACATTGTGTAACTTGCACCTCAAGATCTAATTTTCTGAGTCATTTATTGCACTACATTCTTGGGTCAACTGTCTACATACCTATGAATTTTCATGACTTCAAGAGGTTGTTTGACTAGTTTTCTAAGGTGATTCTAGAGCCCACTTGGATAGTTTTGATCATTGTGCAAATATGCTAGTAAGCAGATTTTAGTGACAACCCAGTTCATTTTTTCATCTCAAATGCATTCAAAAGCAGTGTTAGGTTAAATAAGCATGAAATTTTTTTGGAAACAATTTTTTTTTTAGCTAGGCCCACATGGGGACTCGACATTCCTTACATAGTTATGAGGTTGTAAGTGTTGTAATGCAACCTATTCGAGGAAACTTTGGTCATGAAAGGAATGAATTGAAAAGAACTATTTCATCAATGGATTTTCATTTTTCTTTGTCAAAATTTTCTTCAATCGACTCAAAGGGGGTGGTGTTTCACTTGAGAAACCATGGGATAAATTCACAACATTATTTAGTATTACTAGGTTTTTAAACAACCACACGATACTAAGAATTCAAATCAATTATACAAGGTAGCACTATTCAAATTTCCTAGTAATGTGGATGCATATTCATGTCTTGTAGCCATGGAGCAAAACACAAATGATTTGAGAAAGTAGGTAATAAATTTTGATACAACTAGCAGTCATGTCAATGAATGGGTTTCCAATTGCAAAACAACTAAAGGTGTTTGTGTTGATAGTGTGATCAATGCTTTATTTACCTATCCTAAATGATCCAAAATAGAATGCAAAAGAAGGAAACAACACTTTACACCTCAAGATTGGGCTACGTTAAACCCAAACAAAATAAAGATGAAAAATAATAGATTTATTCCTTGTGTGAGTTGCTCCTTGGTTGGCCATTTGATAGTTGATAAATGTGTGCTCTTTGATGGAAAGAGTGCTAAAAATGGATACAAAATGATCTAGATGTGATGAGGATTCAAATGATGGATGTGGGTATTTTGATGGATGAACAAAATGGATGCAAGAGCTTGAGCATTCAACAATGGTGGATGAGAGTATGAGAGTATGAGAGTTGAAGTTTCTTGAGCTTGAAGATGTGAATGTGTGTTATGAATAAATGAAGCCAAAAATCCTCTATTTTAGGGGAAAGGCCTCTAAGGATTTGAACAGTCAAGATTTTTCCAACATGGGCAAGATGAAGGGCTGTGGTGAGTTGAGGACTCACAAGCCCTCACATCTTTCCATGTGGAAGATGAGATGTTAAGAGGAGATGTGATGTGGAGAAGGACATGTGAGGTGAAGGTACCTGCAAGTACCTTGGGATGAGAGTGATGGTGACAAGTGAGGAACCATGGGGATGATAGAAGTTGTTGGGGGAATAATTTTGAATTTAAAATTCACATGATTGGGAGTTTTCTAGAGGATAAAACAAGGTCCTCATAAAGGAGGCCCTTTTCCCATGTGACTGATGTGACCTCTCAATGATCCACATAGGGAAGAGGAGAGCTTTCTAGGAATAAAAGTGAATTTAAAATTCACATGGGGAAGAAAAAGAGAAATTAAAAATTTCTAGGGGATGGGGAGAGTTGACTAAATGGGGGTTGATTAGACTAGTGAATCAATGATTTAAAGATAATTAGTGGCTAATGAATATTAGGAGCCAACTTGCAAAATTTGGAGGATGTGACACATCCTAATCATGGATTATACATGTGCACATCCCTAATGATGGGATTAGGAGGTGGATTAGGATTAAGAAATAGTGATGTAGGATGTGACATGTGAAGAATTAAATAAATGTATTATTTATTTAATTCTTTTGAGGAAAATATGAATAAAGGGGAAGGTATTTAGGGTATGTGCAGGATTATCATGGAAAAAATAGGCCCTTAAGTGGCTAAATTTTTAGAAAAATTAGAGTTTGAAAACATGACATAAAAATTTGAATAAGTTATCTATATTATTTCAAAAATATGTAAGAATAGAATCTTTAGCAAATTGAATGTAGTTTCTAAAATACAATGTTTGTTTTATTTTTTTTAAATCCATTTGGTGAGAATTTTAAATTTCAATCCAATAGTACTTAAATTTTATGGAAAAAATAAGAAGCAGGTGTTTCTCTAACCACCCTAACCATTATAAAATGATAATATTTTTTTATAAGATTTTACATATAAGTAGAGGACTCATGTCCAGATGTGATGCATATTTTTTTGTAATTTTCTTCCAAGTAAATAATTAATTGTGAATTTTTTATTACAACTTTTAAAAGATATAAAAACTTGTATGTCTGACCACCTTAACTTGGTCAAAAATTCATGAAATTCAATTTTTCTAAAAATCCTATAGTATGCAAAACATAGAATGTGATGCATATTTCAGATTCAAAAATGTGATACCGTTTGAAAGCTACAAATGTTTTTCAATCAGCTAATCAATTAGGACTTTAGTCGTATTTCAAATAGAAAATGAATAATAATTATTTATTAAATTAAAAATAAAGAATAATTTATATTGGTGAAAAGATGAGAATATCCTTTAAAAACCCTTTTCGTTTCATCAATTTTGGGTAAATGAAATTCTTCAACCACCTACCCTACATATACCCATCATATCACCACTTTTTGGCCCATGATGATCCTGCACATAACCTTTAATTATTAACTAAATACCTTAGGGATTTAGAAGAATTTAATGGTATTAACTAAATAATAGCAATATTACTTGATTAATGCAAATAAGAGGATATTTAGATGAAGAGGGATAAATTTGGACAAATGTAAGTGTCCAAATTTAGGTGCCTGCATTTTACCCCTCTTTGAGATGGTGTTACGGAGTAGCATCATTTCAAAGAATATTAAAACATAGAACCCAAAATAAGATGGTTAGATTGGAAAAAATGCTCTAGTCATTCAAAGAGGATGAAATGATGAGGATTGATGAAAAGATGGATGAGAAGAGATGGAGGATACACGCAATGTAACAAAATGGAAAATGAAATGCAATCCTAACGTGATTTTCCATTTTTGGAGCACTGATTTTTGCTATAGCATAAGACACCAGGTACCAGGTTATATGTGACCATGGTGAATTAGTTTCTAATGAATGAAACAAAAACAACAGACAAGAAGGTTATTCCAACACCCCAAAGTCATGAAGACCATGGTTGGGCCATACATTAGAATAACCAAAAGCACAAGAGGATGCCCTAGCATAACACAAGACTACATGGATCTTGGTGGGTACAATGCAGGACAACAAGGAAGACAACAACAAACAAAAGATCAAGATATGCCCCTATGTTTACCAGTCAAAGCACACCATGATATGATTGATCAAGGTGACCCCGACAAGGTATGATAGGAAGCTCAAATGATTAAAAAAGGCCAAAAACATCAAAAGATCACAATCAATTTCAACTATCCTTTTCCATAGGATCAAGGGGATGGATGGGATTAATGGGGTATGTTAGGAAGGATACATCTTTTTGAGACCAAAGATGAATACTAAACTAAAAGATCGATATGATATAGGATATTCAGAATCAATTAGATCTCATGATATGAGTGGATCTCATTTCTTAAGAACTAGCTAGATAAGGGCATAGCTTGATGACATGACACAAGAGAGAAAAGACATGAGACTGACACACCATAAAGATCTAGGGGCTCAGGGGCTGATCAAAGATTATCCTTTCCTACGTGAAAGTGCAAAGCCCTCGTAGTTTGATAAAAGGATGATGATTGACCATGGATAACAATGGAAAGAGGATGATGGAGACCTCGATGGATGACAGGATGGAAAAAAGTAGAAAGAGGACAATGGAGACCTCGATGGATGACAGGACTGGAAAGACAAATTCCCAGAGGGCAGATAAAATGATTGACCTTGCCTATGTGAAAGCACAGGGGTAACATAGTTCAAAAAAATATCAATGATCAACCATGGATGAAGGATGATGAGATGACCAGGATAAGTAGATAAAAAGATGGAACTAATATGATTAGATAAGATAGATCTAGTGGATAAGATAGGATGATGGTGATAAAGTGTAGCTCAGGGATGGGATAGTTACCCAAATCATCAAAAGATGAATTGGGATGATGATATGATGGATAGATAAGTGATGAAAAGTGAGAGGAGATTGGAAAGATGTGTGAAAGAGGTGGTATTTATGATAGTGAGAGAGATTGCATTGGGTTTCATGGGGGGAAGCCTATAACTAGATAACAATGAAAAGGGATTATGAGATGGGATGATGATAGAGATAAATGGATAGGGAGATAAGGATGGGGGATGAAAGGGATGCTATGATGGATGGATAGGAAGATAAGGATTGGGAGATGAAAGGGATACTATGAGGGATGGATAGGAAGATAAGGATGGGAAGATGGAAGGGGTTGTTTGGATGGATAAGAAGATAAGGATGGGGAGATGGAAGGGATTGTTATGAGGGATGGAGAGGAAGATAAAGATGGGGAGATGGAAAGGAATGGATTTTTGATTTGATGGATAGTAAGATAAGGATGGGGAGATGGAAAGGATTATTTGGATGGATAGGAAGATAAGGATGGGGAGATGGAAGATATTTTTTGGATGAATGATTCCTCCAAGGACTTATGTCCCAAAGGAAGGAGATCCCCCACTCTAGATACAAGAGGGATGGAAGATAGAAGGATGGGAAAATAAAGGAGTGATATGGGTATGGATAGGATGCATGGATATGTAAGGAAGATTCATGGTAGCATGATGGGTGGAAAAGGAAGATAGATGGATGCAAATAAGGATTAAGAGAGTGTATGGATGAGGGAAATGTATTCCAAGAGGTGTCAACAACATTTTTATATTTTTACCTCTATCTATATCAAGATCGCAAGGAGGATGGAGGCATTGGGATAAATGGGATATGATAGGAAGGATGTGTAAGATAGGTGGGATGGGGGAGATGGGTGAAGGGGATGTAGTTGCCCCCAATTGTGGAAGTAAGTTGGATGGGGGATTTACACATGACACCTATTTTCTAGGTTTTCATCATGGTACTTATCCAAGGAAATTTTTTTCCAAGTTTTCACCATTGGATGAATTATTTCTCTTTACTATTTCTTGATTTTTTAATTTTTTTTTTGTATTTTTAACAACTTTTTACTTTTTTGAATTTTTTGACTTTTTGGATAGCATGCAGATCGAGATGGATAAGGATAGATATGTGGATAAGTGGATATAGAAGATATATGATAAGGAGATGGATGAAGGACTCAAGCATCAAGTTCCATACAAGGTGTTAAGAGGCCATGTGTGGAGTGACTATTGGATGTTGGTACAACGTTATTAGGATAAATGGATTATGCAAGAGAATGGATTAAAGAGATTTGATGGGTGAAATATGTGGGATGATGGATGGGATGTTGGAAATTTTATGGGTGGAATGATCCAGGGAGGATGTGTGATGGGGTAATAAGTTGAGGACCAACATTGGCACATATGGTGGTGTATATGAAATGATAGGAGGATTAATGGATGGAGAATGTAGGGATAATGGAGGAGATGAGATAGTGAATTTTGGGACATAAGGACACAAAAAAAATTTAGGAGATGGTCGATGAGAATGATTAGATTTTGGATTAGAAACTTTTGATGTTGCTACAAATTTTTTATTTGAAGGAATTGCATTTTTTTTCTTTGGGATCCACATGGTTTTGATCTTTGCTTTGGTGGGTCTTTGTGGCCTATGAATTTGATTTTGATTTTGTATTTTCTTTTCTTTTCTTCAACATGTATTTTTAAGGGGACATGAGGAGCTTTATATTCATGTGGATGTTTAGATTTATGTAGTTTTACTTTGGTACGCAAAGTTATTTTAATAACAATGGGATGGGTGTGAGAAGATGGATGATGTGGAGTGATGGAGGTTGGATTTTGGGGATGATATGTGGAAGGAGGATGTGTAGGTATGTGCCTTTGTTGATCCTGATTAGGGGACATTAGAGTGGGATGTTTATGGTGGGTGACATGGATAGGTGATCAAGGGATAAAAGGATGAATAGAATGAGATGGAGGAGGTGATTTTGGGATATAAGGGCCCAAAATGGACTTAGTAGTTAGAGGATGTGTGATGGTGGATGGAGGGACATAAGGACCCAAAATGGATGGAGTAGATGAAGGATAGGGAATGGTGGATGGAGGGATGTAAGGACCCAAAATGGATGGAGCAGATGAAGGAGGAATATGGATGGTTGTTTTAAGGTGATACGATGGAAGATGGGAGATGGAAGCAAATGATTTGGTGGAGTGATGGGAGGAGCCTCACATTTTTTAAGAAGAGGATTGTTGAGGGTGTGCAGAGGTTGTACCAACATTTTTGGATTGCGATTCACAAGGAGTACATCTGAGACCTCATGTATAGGAGTGTTCTTTGACCTAGATGGGCTCTAAAATACCTTTCTCATGAAGGCCTAAACCTTTTCCTTGATAGTTCATGTTCTTAAGCATTTGATCGATGATAGGATTTTTTTTATTCTGGAAGAATGATGTGAGTCCATTTCTAGGTGGAGGAGGATGGGTGGTATATATCCTTTGTTTTTCTTCTACAAGTAGACCACCATTGAAGAATGTGAGAGTACCAAGGGCATATAAAAGTGATGTGGGTATAGTAGGTTTAGGTGACAATGGAGGATCATGAGATGGAGATGATGGGGTAGCAACATTTTGATTAGGAGAGGTCAGTGGTAAGGGATCAGGAGAGGGATTACATGATAGGATAGGATCTAGATTTGTGACAACAAATAATAAGGGCTCATGCGATGGAGTGGTCGGATCTTGAGTGCCAAGGGGATCATGGGATGGAATGGATGGGGGTCTGTGATCTTAATATGGACTAAATGGGATGGCATGATCTTGATTACGAGGAAGGGATATGTTGGTATGATTTGGATCAAGCTCTTGGCATGACTCATCTTGCATGGATGGCATAATGATGGAGTGTTGGAGGGAATATTTAAGTGGGGGAGATGAAAGGATGGGGGATTCACGATGTTCATGCGAATGGATTTTAGCACTACTAGGAGTGGGAGGAGTAGATTGGATTTGTGTGTCTTCAATAGATTTGGTGGATCTAGGAGTAGAAGATGGTGATTGGGTTTGATTGTCTTCAGTGGGTTCCGTGGCTATCAAAGTAGGACATGGGGGTTCAATGGATTCAGTGGGTTTGATGGTTTAAATAGTTTGAGTGGTGCTAGGGGTGGTACCATCAATGATAGGTGTGGTATGGAGAAGGTTCTCATCACTACTAATCATGGATGATGGATTGGGATGGGATGGTTCCATGAATTCAAGGTGTCGATTTGGGGACGTATTCTTCGTCATAAGTCCTTGGAGAAATTCTAGACTGAGAATCGTGCATATTCTATACTTAGCTAGGGTGATGGGAATAGACGAAGGATCATTGATTGGTGAAGGATTGGGATTATGGATTGGTGGACTAGGATTAGATGGGGGAATGGGATTAGATGTAGGACTGGGAGTAGGTGGAGGATTAGGATTAGATGGAGGGTTAAGGTAGGGGTATTGGGATGGTGGAGTAGAATAGGAAGACATGGATGGTGAATCGATGTTAAAGGAATTAGATGAGGAACTAAGATAGGAATATTGGGATAGTAGATTAGGAAAAGAGAATATAGGTGGTGGATTGTAATAAAGGTATTGGGATGGTAGATTAGGATGGTAGATTAGTATGGGAAGATTGGGATACTGGATTGGGATAAGAAGATGTGGATGAGGGATTGTAATGGGGATGTTGGGATACTGGATTGGGATAGGAAGAAATGGATGTTGGATAAGAAGATGATGTAGAGGAAGCATAGGATGGAGATGTAGGCAAGGAAGATAATGGATGTCCCTTGTCAAAGATAGTATAAGGAGTGCTAGTGGGTGATCCCATAATAGTGGTTTACAATTTTTGGCCTAACTGGACACTGAAATTATTATTTTTAACTAAATCTTCACATTCGGGCACCTATAGCGGCTAAACCGTGAGGAATTTGAAGATGGTGCAAACTAGAGTCTCATCAAATTTTGTCTATAAATTCTAAAAATATTTTTTTCAAAATTTTTGGAATCAAATTGCACTTCCTTTTCCATCTCCCATGAAAATTGATTTTTTCCAGAAAACAACATTTTAAAAAAGTGACACACACCGTATAATGCATAACTTTTTTTCCATGAAGGATAAAATTTCAATTCTTTAAAATTTAGATTTTTAACTCTGATATCTAGTGCTTCCACTTGGTTAGATAGTTTTTTATTGAATATTTTCTCCTTAATCAAGTTTCAAAGTCTAACAAATTACAATTCAAACACAACGCGACTGTATAACGCGTAACTTTTTTTGTATATGTCAAAATTTAATTTAATTTTTTTTGCTGAATCAAGGACTTAAATTTCTAGTGCACTCATATTTTTAATTTTTTTTTTTTGATAATGTTCTATTTTTCCACATGTGAAGAACAAAGAAATTCATTTTCGATGAAAAACCTATTTTTAATAAAACTTAAAAAACAAATACATAAAAAAACCAAAACATATTAAAATTATATTCATTGGATAGCTTGTTCTGAGGAATACAGTAATCATTTGAAATAAATTTTAAATGAATTCATTTGATCCCTCAAAAGCTAAATCAAAAGTGATTTTTTATCAGCATTTTGATAGGTGTAAAGGAGACGCATTTATAGGTATGGTTTAAAACTAGTGAGGTTCTATCCAAGGGGGTTTGATCTAAGGTGATTTGATCAAACCCTCTTCAATTGGAATCCTTAAAATGGAACTTTTTAAGGCTTAAATCATTATATTTTCTAAAAATATGTGATTTCAGCTAAAATTCGTTCCTCTCAGGAATCGTAAACCACTATTGTGACAGCACCCTAGTACATATGGATAGAGACATAACATGATAGCCCAAAGGAGTGATTAGACTTTGGAAAGTGGTTGGGGAAAGCTTACTAGAAATGATAGCATCAAGGGGATCTATGTCATATACCTCTTGATGAACAAGACTTTCATTATTGTCATCAATGTAATTAGGATTCCCCTTGACTACTACTTTTGGTTGCATTGGTGAAGGATAAGGATTCATGATGTTAGATTAGATGGATATAGATTGAAGGTATGAGAATAGATGATTAAAAGGAAAGAAAAGATGATGAAAAGATAGGGTGGATTGGAAGAAGATGGAAGAAGGGATCTTAAGATTTATTTTGATATCAAAAGATCTTGGATGGCAATGGACTAAATCCCAAATTGAGGTTTAGGTTAAGCTCATATTGGGATTGGATTAGAGCTCAAATTAGGATTGGATTGATGCTCATATTTAGATGATTGGATAATGAGATGGGATTGATTCTAAACCAATTTTAGAGGTTCGATGGGATTGGATTACCATAAGATGATTATGACCCCAAATATACCTCAAGATGGAAGTAGATTGATTGGGTGATTGGATAGGGATGTGGTTGGATTATATTGGGTAAGATCGAATGATGGATCAGATAGGATGATGAAACAAACTCGAAACCAAGTTCAAAGATTACACTAGGTAACTTAGAGTGATGATTGATTGGATTAAAGGATAGATAGATGATTATGGCACCAAATCCACCTTAAGATGGAATTTGATTGATTGGGTTGAAGATGATAATTGAATCAAGATAGATGAATATCCTCAGTAGATGTGGATGATGATGATTAGATTCAGACACCTAAGCCAATTTAGATAAAACCTCATAAATGAAGTCTAGAGGGATGCAGAATAAGGAAATGGGGGAAATAGACTCGGGTAATCAAACTCTCTGCCTAGGGAAGTGGACTTGATGAATAGGCAATCAAACTCAAGGAAACAGACTCATTGAACAAATGAATAGACTAACTAAACGAATGAATGAATTAACTGAATGGATGAATAAACTACTTGAACAGAAGATGAGACTGGGTTTTTAGGGATAAAATTCACCCAAAATAATTGTAGGCTTGCTCAGAAAGGTGACAATTTCATTTGTTCTAGAAAATGAGTGAAAAATATTGAAAATGACTGAAAATGACTGGCCAAGTGACTTAGACAGCAAGCAAAATTGCCCATTTTAGGGTCAAAAATACCTATCTTGGGGTAGAATCACCCTTATTGAGGGAAAGGTCACCAAACTTAGGGGAAAGGTTTCCTATTCTAGAGAATGGGTGAGAACAAGTGAAAACAACCAAAAATGACTAACAAAATGACCAAAACAAGCAAAATTTCCTATTTTGGGGTCATGGATGCCTATCTTGAGGAAAGGTTAACCCCTATTAAGATCAAGGTCACCCAACTTAAGGGAAAGGTCACCTATTTTGGAGAACAGGCGAGAATGACTAAAAATGACCAAAAACCACTAACAAAACAACTAAAACAACAAGCAAAATTGCATGTTTTAGGCTCAAGGACACCTATCTTGAGAGAATATTTTCCCCTATTGAGGAAAAGGTCACCCAATGAAGGGGAAAGGTTGCTTATTCTAGATAATGGGTGAGAGTGACTAAAAATGATTGAAAGTGACTAACAAAATGATTGAAACAATAAGAAAGATCATATGTTTTAGGGTCAGGGATGCCTATCTTGAGATAAAGTTCACCCTTTTTGAGGGAAAGGTCACCCAAATTAGGGACAAGATATCATATTATAGAGAACGGGTGAGAATGACTAAAAAGTACCAAAAATGACTAACAAAACGACCAAAACAACAATCAAAATCGCCCGTTTTAGGGTCAAGGATGCTTATCTTGAGGGTAGGTTCACCCTTGTTAAGGTAAAGGTCACCCAAATTATAGGAAAGGTCACCTATTCTAGAGAATGAGTGAGAACGACTAAAAATGACTAAAAATGACTAACAAAATAATCGAAATAGTGAGCAAAATTGCCTATTTTAGGGTCACTGATGCCTATCTTGAGGGCAGGTTCACCCTTGTTGAGGGAAAAGTCATCCAAATAAGGGAAAGGTTATCTATTCTAGAGAACAAGTGAGAATGACTAAAAACAACCAAAAATGACTAACAAAATGATAGAAATAACAAGAAAAATTTCCTGTTTTAGGGTGAGGGATGCTTATCTTGAGGGAAGGTACGTTCTTATTGAGGGAAAGGTCACCTATTCTAGAGAACAGGTGAGAATGACTGAAAATGACCAAAAATGACTAACAAAATGAATGAAATAACAAACAAAATCACCCGTTTTACGATCAGGGATGCCTATCTTTAAGGCAGGTTCACCCTTGTTGAGAGAAAGGTTGCCCAACTTAGGGTAAAGGTAACCTATTTTGGAGAATAGGAAAGAACGACTAAAAAGGACTGGTAAAAGGACTAGAACAACAAGCAAAATCACCCATTTTAGGGTCAGGGATGCCTATCTTGAGGGAAAGTTCACCCCTATCAGTTGACCTGGACTTAACTTAGGTGAAAACAGCTATGGAAAAGGACAAAAAACATAACAAACAAGAAGAATAAGGTAAGGATGAATTGACTCAACAAAAAATCACTATTTTCAGACAAAAAGACAGTTCAAACAACACAATCCTAAGATTAGTATGAAGGGTATGGCCAACATAGAACTCTAACTAGGCTAAACAAGGAAAACTAGGGAGTCCTCAATATACCCATGGTATGTGAGGCATAACCATGAACACCAACCCATCTACAAGTGTTATTTGGGAACCCCAGTGAGGTACTGAAGGCTTAGAGCAACTCTTCACGTCTATCTAGGTATCACCCTAGCTTTGACGCTCTGCTAGACATGACATGACTAGATTGGGGTACAACTTTGACTCTTCCCCCTTTATATACCCCACTTGTACACGTGGTTGGGATCATCCCTTGGGGTGACAAAATCCCCAAGTAGGTCCCACTAAAAGGAGAACACTAACAATTTTCGGCTACTCCCTAGGTTCACATGAAGTGCAAGGGGAAATCTTGAATGATGTAGTGCCCCATGGGCAACACAAAGGATAAAGTAAGCTATGGTTTCTCTTCACCCAAGATCGCCAAATGGTACAAGGGGATTAGATACGTCACTAGCTTACTTGAAAAGCAAAGCTTACTTGAAAAGCAAAGGACACAATATATATTGACTCCCCCTACTTAAAACTATGTGCCTAATTAGTATGAAAAATGAAAAGAAAACAAGCTAACTAAGAACTTGGCTCATTCATCCTACAAAAAATAATTTAGAATTTTTAGCCTCTTTTTTTGACAAGCATGAAACAACTGCACAAATGTTAGTAAAAATTAGTACATTCAAAGAAAAGACAAGTTAGGGGGTCAGTAGTAAGCGAAAAAAAAAGATATAGACTCTGAAAATGAAGTTATGTCACTATTTTACCTCACAGATGCCTCTATCTATGTCAAAATTGCCCCTATTATGACAAGGTCGTGTGTCTTCAAGGTGAGTTTTTATGTCTTTAGGGCGGGTTGACCTATCTTTAGGTTGGGTTCACCTAACTTTAGGGTGGGTTCACCTAGCATCAAATAGCAAAAAGTATGGATTGGAAGGCATCAACACAATAGAGATTTCTATGATCACAGAACAATATTACCAAAATCTATCTAAGCAGTGTCAAGCTAATTATAACACCAATGTAAATCTAAATAAAACATCTAGCAATGGGAGATTGAATCATGAAACATGTGAAGAACTCAGAAAATGCACCAAGTCAATGTATTTTCATTAGAAATTTCTATAGCATTTCTTTACAACAACTCAACTCCTTCAAAATGAGAGAAGACCCCCCATTTATAGTGCTCAAATAGTAGAATGAATTGCCAAGATTTAATCTCACTATGTGGCCAAGATTCACTACAAACTAGGGTTCTACCTACCCACAATATATTACAATTTAAAATACAACATTGTCTTCATCCCTATTTTGACCTCTAGTGATAGCACTGTAGCATTTTGTCTTTTTTTGATTGCCTTTTTTCCATAGCTATTCCTTTAAAAGATCTTCACTAATAATAGAGTCGCCTTCTTGCTTCTTCAAAGCTACATACTCCATGAACTTCAAAATGACTGGTTGGAGTTTGTCGACCTCTATGACCTCAGACTGCAATACTTGATAACTCCACTCCTTGGAGTTGTCCTCAAGCCTTTTCCAGTCTTCATCATACTTGGTAGTGTGGTCTTGAAACAACTCTGATTGGGTGAAGGCTCAGGTGGAAAAACTCATGAAATCCATGGTTATCTCATCTAACATCCTAGCCTCCATCTTTTTCTAGAAATAAGGCCTTACTTTATCTAGGTCCATTTGTATGACGGGCATCTCATAGCCTATCATTAGCATCAAATATTGGAGGCAATCCATCCTTATCTCTTTGATCGACTCAATATCTAGATCTACTTTGTCAATCACCTACCCTAATATTTATTTTATGTTCTCAAAGTCTCATTTCCATACATCCATCGGCCAGTGGTCATCCCTTTTGAGTGCGAGCTCCTCTTCCCATGTGGGACTTGGTAGCTTGAGGATAGACTCAATATTTGGATAGGCGGACTTGCATCTTGTTGGGAAGTTAGAGTAGAGCCTTTTTGAGCACTCAAGGGATTGTTGTAAGTTCAAGAACTTGTTGGCTATTCAAACAGCCTAACTAATACCCATATTTTTGACATATAGAACTTGTTGGAACCAGCTTTTTGTAGTCTTGTCCAAATTATTTCTCTTTTCTAGTTTGTTAATTTGTTCCTTGAACAAAAGCTATGGTGGAGCCATAGATGTGGTAGGAATTTCTTCAATTGAGGACCATTACTGAATGTAAGTTGTTATATCAGCTACTTGTGCTTTAAGCTCTTCCTTTGAAAATTTATCCTGTTGTATCAAATGCACTACCATGGCAATAGATTCTTCGAGGTGCTCCACCTTTTTCTCTCTGGTAGTTGTTCCCAAGTCAATGGTGGAGATATTATAGCTTACCCCTTCTTTTCCCACCACTAGCATTGCTACTTACATAGTTCAGGATCTAGAAGCATCCATCGTTACCCTATATCTGATTTTGGGCTTCTTCTCTTTTCTTGTTGTGATCTGCACTCGAGCTAAGATAGCCTCCAGTCTTGTTCTTGGATCCTTTGGGGTAGGATTTTTCTTTAAAAGTTGCCTCTCCAGCCATTCAGGCATAGAAAATTTTCCCCTGGGTGATTCACAATCACCCTCACCCTCCTTTGTTTGGATCTCTATTTGCTTACCTACAAGAGCCCTTTCTTCCATTTTAGTGTTGTCTCCCTCTTCCTCATTGGAGTCTTGGATGAACACAAGGCACTTGATGGGAAGCTTAGTAGGCAATTTCTCCCAAGGACTTTCTTCTTTCTCAGCCTCCTTCCCTTTCTTTTCTTCATCTTGTTCACCCTTATGGTCATGCTCCTCAAGCTACTCAACTTCGAGAATTTTTTTGGTTGGAACCTCACCCTTAGGTTCATATTCTTCTACATTTTATTTTTCTCTATAAGGAGGTGATACATTCTCTTGACGTTCCCATGTAGGGAGTTCTAGATTTTTTGCTGCCTTGCCATCTTATTGCCTTTCTTCTCCGGGAGGTGACCTTTCTGCCTCTTCTTTTTCATCCCTCAACTATTAGGCCATTTCCTCCTTGAAATAATCATTGAAGGTTTGTACAATAGTTCTACCACCTACACCCTCCTCTTTGTCTCCACTTTCGAAAGACCCTGTTTCTTCTTTTCCATGGACCATCCTATCAATTTTCTAGTGTTCATACTTTGGGTGTTCGTGTTGCTCATCGACTTCTTCCTCCACTACCTTTGAAGTCTCCATCTTCTACTTTTCCCATTCTTCTTAGATTAGCATCATGTCCTCCATTGCTAGTAGTCATGTTAGAGGTTGCAAGGGCATTGTGCTGGCGAGGACCTACGTTAAGGTATCTTGGATGGTGGGATCCAAAAATATTTGAGAAATATTGGAGGAGACATTCAACATATGCCTCAAGAAAGCCTCTGACATTGTGAGCATGGGAATTGGTGTTGTCATCATTGTGAACAGAAGTGATGTAGTAGGTGACATGGAGGCAGAGGAAAATGGAGAAGTTACAGTAGAGGAGGAGTCAACCATTATTATAGGCTCAGCCGGTGGAGAGGAAGCGAAATAGATGGAGATGTCCACCGTAGGTGGGGATGTGGCAACCATGTCCTGGGAAACAGATGGAAGGGTGGTGGAAATAGGGAGAGTTGGAGGAGGTTTTGGCTGATCTATTTTCCCTTCCTCACCCTCTTGAATTTCTAGCTACCCTGAGATGCTTCTCGTCTATTTGGGCTTCTTAGAGGGTGAACCTCCTGAAGCTTTTCTTGAATAAAGTTTTCGAGTTGGTGACTGTTCCGCTTCAATCCCTTTCCTCTTCTCTGATCTTGTGAGAAAAGGATATTTGGATGTCCCTCCTATTGAAGTTATGGCAACAACATCCTCCATAGCACTAGGTTCACTCTTGAGCCCCTCATATGCTAGAACAACCCCTTGTTGCTCCAATTGGGCTACTTTCCCATCAACCCATTAATTGGCGTGAACCTAAATTGGCTTGGTTATAATTTCGAGGTCATCAACCTCTTGCTCATCCCAATCTATTGCTAGCAGTGAAAAGTTAGCGAATGTGTTGTACCTAGGATCCATGATGGTGCTTTCATCCTCTTCAACTTGTTCAAGTATAGGAAATAATTATACTCCTCTTACGAAGGATGCAGTCATTCGCATATAGTGCCTTGTGCACACCTCCTTGTCATCTTGACAATCTACCTAGAAGTCCTCGATGTGATGAAAATGGGCATACCCTGGTCCTAGTGTTTTCCTTATATGCCCATATGGGTTCATCCACAAGTGAGTAGTGTGTAAGCGGAAATGATACTCTGCCAATTCCTTCTCAGAATTTCCAGCGCATTGGGAGGTTTGCAATTTGTACATCCCTTGGCTGAAAGCTAAGGGATAAGGGATCCCCACCAAGTGTCTATTGCTAAGGAAAAAATTTACATGCTACAATTGTTGGGAGATCTCTAACAATATGATCCAGTCATTGGGGTACCAGGGCAACTTATTTGACCTCTCTATGAAACATTGGGCATGAATATATGTGAACTTGGGGTATTGTATGAATAAGAAAGAGTATTGCTTCAAGAATGCCTGAGCACTATGGGAGACCCTCCTTTCAAAATCCCCTCCAAGAAATTTGATGATGTGCCCAATGAAGGCATCGGTCACCCTACAATACTCTTTCTTGAAGTTCTTGAACTGGAGCTAGGGATATTGGTCATAGACCTTTAGTGCATGACCCGGTTCCTCATCAAGTGCCACAAAAAATCTATTATATTCCCTCCACTCAGCTAGCAAGTACATCAGATAGGAGGTCATGTAGAACTTGGAGGTCTTCCTTACATTCATGAACTACTCATGGAAGTAGTCACTTATTATGCCTCCCCAGTAGAACAAAGCTTTTGTGGTGACATACTCATCCCCATGGAGGATCTTCTCTATGAAATACACCATCCATTCTTGAAAATATGCAGCAGTGGGGAGGCCCATCACCCTACTCAACATGGTGACCAAGTCATGGTTGTCCTCATGGAAGTCACTATGGAAGAGTTCTTGAGGAACATTTGCAGTGCTGCCCCTTTTTTCTTTGAACCACTATTGATTTATTAGTTTCTTGCAGCCCAACGGGTCCTCGTCCCATGTTTATTTACACTCCATTATGGTGGGAACATCCATTTCTTTAAAGTTGGGGATGTGAAAAGTCTTCATACTCGCCTCACCTGACATTTCAGCAAGGATGATTCCATCTTTGTCAACAATAGTTCATGTATGTGGCTGATATGCCTTTTGGCAGGGCATGACCAATTCAGGGGCTATGAGGGACGAAGGGAATCCTACAACTTTAGCAATCCCACTTTGTCTGATAAGCATCGTATTGTTGGTCTCAGGGTGGATTATGACTTTTTGCTTGAATTCTTCAATATTGACATGGTTGATATTGGTATCCATGATTTATTTCCAGTCTGTGATAATCTTTGAATTCAAAGGCTCTCCCTAGAACTAGTACTTCACTTGGTATTTATCCTCCTTTACACGAGGAGTCTTGCCTACCTTTTTTCCTTTGTCCTTTTTTGTAGTTCCCCCTAAAGGTCTTGCACCAAATTCCATATATTTTGCAAGCAAGGGCATAATGAGCACAATCAATCATGAAAGCATGAATAGTAGTTGAAATCTCATGGATGAAATTCAATTCGGCAATTTATCATATATGAAATCAAACTTTTACTTCCAAATGTCTTTAGTCATTTACTGGAGGGATTTTGGACAAACCGGGTCAGGAGGGTCAGAATTCCTTGCAGAAATGTTGTTTTGAAGGGTAAATAGGGTAGGGAAATTCATGTGATTTCTTTCAACTTTAGATTCTAGTGGGTTTATACTAGAGAAGGCTGAATTTGAGCATGTGGGTCGAGATTGGTTTTCACATTTGAAGTCATTTAGATCACTTTTGGGGCACCCATAGATACAAGGTCAGGAAGCTGTCAAGCATTCACCATTTAGAATGGCAATCCTGGCATGGAAATCTAGTGGGAGTGGCCCAGTGGACCAAACTTAGCACTAAGCTGGGCCGCTAGTTTTTCTCCTAAGTTTCCTTTGGCAATTCAGAGGGTGAGTCTCGGAGGTCGAAATGATGGACTTGCCTTTCCCTTTCAAGCAGGTTCAAACTAGATGAAATCCTAGTGGGCAGGGCCTAGAGAAGGTAAGGATGCCAAAGTTTTCTTTCTACTTTGTCTTCACAGCAACTGAAGGGTTAGGACCTAGGAGGCGAGAATATGTCGATAGATGACCATTTAAAATGGAGAAGATGCAATGGAAGTCTGCGAACTAGGGACCGCAAACATCACAGAACAGTTAAATTATGCATTTAATCCTTAATGGAAAAAGGTAAAGCAAGCTCTGTGGCACAAGTAGATAGGGAAAAAACATCATTCAAGAATGATGGAAATGTCATGGAGTCCCAAGGATGGAGTCCAGGGGGAGTAGGTCTGGGAGGTCAAAATGGAGGTAGGACTTCAACTTAGTCAATTTTGATGGTGACATGTCGACTGAGGTCCAGGGTCACAGGCCAGGGAGGCAGTCCTGTCATTTGGTCAGATTGTTGTCCATTTGCTAAGTTTTGATGGTGATGAGCTGGAGCAGGCCCAGAGGGCGCGAATTCCCTATACGAAGAATAGCGATGGTGAGGTCCAGTTCTAGATTGATCCTAGGAGATGTTTTGGAGGTTTTTGTAGACTTTGGGCATATGGGTTTTTAGGTGTTCTCATGTTTTATCAAGTTGAAGCATTTTAGCACATTTTGTATATTATTTTAAGCACAAAATCATGAAAAACCTGATGAGAGGGTGGATGAAAAACCTAGCTTAGAAGTCCAGTGAAAGAAGTTTGTCGAATCTGCTGATAATCAACAAACGAAGGAAATGGGCATGAAGGCGGTGGTTGATGAAGGTACCAGGCTCCTCAAAATCTCCTTGACTTCTAACCTAACATATGAAAATGACAGGTTGAGCTAGATATTTATACCCCAATTAGCATTTAATATGCCCATTTAATGCCCATACGGTCATCAGGAGGGTTGGTGGGTTTAAATCTTGGATGGTGGTGGGAGGACTAGGGTCTGGGAGGAAAAAATAAGTCACATTTTGGCCATAAAAAATGGCGAGGGTACCATAGAGTTCCGAGGATGGAAGTTTGTCCTAGAAGGCTTGGCAAGGGTAAAGAAGCTAGGTTTCAACACAAGTTAAAAGGGGCACAAAGAAGAATCTGATTCCTAGGGTTTGGGAAGGTAGAAGCCTTCCACTATTTAGAATGACAAACACTTGGAGAAATCCCGACTAGGGAAATCGAGAGAGGCAGGCCCGCTAGGCCCCAAGGCCGCTAGAAGAAGAAAATTGCCAAGGAGAGTCTGCAAGGAACTAGGACTTAGCAAAATTGGAGGGGATGAAGCATGGTCAACTTAATATGAGACTTTGGAGGCATGTTAACCATTTAGGACACCAAAATCAAGCACAAAAAATGAGGCAGCAACAAAACATCCCAACAACATTAAAAAAAATAGGGTTTCCATTCCGAATGAGGTGTGTGTGTTGAGGGCACAAAAAATTGTATTTAATCACACTTTCACATTGAATTTTATGTCCCAAGCCCTAATTGACCTTCACATCATCATTAATAGGCCCCTATGACCCCATATTGTGCATCCTAAGGTATAATTTGATCAAATACTTGATGAAATCAACATAAGAACTCCAATTTCTCATTCCCCAACAAACCAATAGGAAAACGAGCCCCTTTGGGACTAATTTTCCATCTATGGAAAATGAGTCCCTACTAGGTGGGATTGATTAATTGAAGGTGGCGAATTAGTCCCATTTGGGAAAATTTTGAGTTTTAAGAAGGAAATTTTTGAATTTAAGTTTATTATTATTTCATGTTAGCCTAGGGTATCCAATTAATGAGGAAATAAGGTGATCTAGCTATAAATATAAGTATCTAAACCCTAATTCACAACAACTTCATTCATTCATATCTCATTCATCATTTGTCTTCCATGGCAATTCAAACAGGCTAGGCTTTTATCATTCTAAGTCATCAAGATAGCTTCTAAAGACATTCAAGAGCATAATATTCCTCTATTGCTGTAGTGAATCAAGATCAAACATCATGGCAAGGTATTAACTCCTTTTTTTCATGCTTCATTACATCCTTTCTCTATTTTGGTTTAATTACCTACAAAGGGGTTTAACCAAGGCAAACCCGCATGACCTGACATTCAACATTTCTATTTCTCTTCTTGTTTTTTTGCAAATTTAGGCATCTTGGAAGCTTATAAATTATTAATAATCAAATTTCAATGCTTTTTAACTCTTCTCTTCATTTTCTAAGGAAAAATATCAACAAAAATCCACGTATAGGCCTAAAATTTAGACTTTTAGAGGCAGATGCCTACCAAGAACTGAAGAGTAGATCAAGGGCTTCAATTTCCACCTTTGGATTTTTAGAAATAAAAAAGTGGACTTGTTCACCATTAGTGGTGAATTAGTCTAACTGTTAGACCTAAAAAGGGTTTTTTGTAGTTCTGGATACCCATTTGTCTAAAACGAGTTCAAGGACAGTTTCTTAGAACTAGGACTAATTTGCCCAAAATGGTGAATGAGTCCTTGTAGGCCAAATTTTCAATATAAGCATCATTCCAAATTTCATTTCTAGTTTCCATCATGTTCTTAGGTTCACACATTTAGTTTCATCAAATTTTGTTATAGTCTGCTTTCATTTCTAAGTGTTTTTGCGTTACACAATGTGTTTTCAAACAATTTACATTTCTTAGGACTTACATTTGTAACTCTATTACCTTTTTATTGTATTACATTTAGATCATTACATTGGCATACTTCATTCATAATTTATCTACTCTTGCATTAGCTTTGAGTGTGACAATTTCGCATTTTGGCCCTTCTTTCTCCTTTTAGGTTAAAACCCCTACAAGTGCTAGAAAGGATTAGGGTTCCAAAATAGGTTGTTACATTTTGATGAACCCACCTTTTAAAACACTTTCTTTTCTAAATTTTTTTCCTTTATTCCCTATATTTTCTTGCATTGACTTTGCATTGCATGTTGCATTGGTTAATTGGCATTCTAGGGTTTCACATCTTTGCATTAGTAAAGTGCATATAGTTTGGATTTTTTCCCCTTCACTCATTGAACAACACCTAAAAATTATATTTTTTCATTTAGTCTTTAGGCCATCCCACACATAAATCATCAAAATCAATTTCAAATTTTTGAATTTTTTGAAAAATATCCTAACTGGGACTCATTCACCATTTTGGGCGAATCAGTCCCAGTCCAGATTTTTAACTATCTATTACATCCTTAGAAACCTCATTTCTATGCTTCCTAAGCCTCCTAGTATCATATAATATGAATTTATAAAATTTCTCTAATATTTGTTTTATGCATTTAGGCCAAAAACATCATTTTACACTATTTATTCTGAAATTTTGCATAACATTGACAAAAGTACTTTTCACTTTTGCATACATCATGTTTCTATTCATAAAAATTTGCATTATTTTGGTAAAATTTATTTTCATGATTGCATATACATTGTGTACATTCTTCAAATCTTGCATAAATTGGATAATAATGTTTTGCATTTTTGTACATACATTGTTTATATTGCTAAAAAATTGTATGAAAGGGTAACAAGTGTTTTTAATTCTTGTTCACACAATGCTAATATCTTGCATAACTAGAAATATTATCAAACATTCCATATCTTATCCCTCTAAGAGTGTTTTAGTGCAAGAGAATACAACCTTGGATATTCCTAGTGATCATATTTGTTCTTCCACTAATATCTCTCCTATTGATGAAGATATTTTGGTGTTAGAAGAACCAATCAATAAGAATTTTTTAAATCCAATTTGGTTCTCTCCTCTTACCTATTTTTATAAACAATACATTCATTACCAATATATCACAACCATAGATAATCATGAAACTACAATTTCTTCTTCTCCTAGTATTTCTCATGGTTGTGAAGACAATACTTTCATGTTAGAAAACCTATTCCATGAAGGTCATGAGAATCTTAGTTGTCCCACTCCACCTAAAAAAATACTTCTTGGGCAAGAAAATTCAACCATTTTTCATTCTCCTACTTGTGATGAAGTCCTTTTAGAAGAACCAACTTTAGAATGTCAAGAAAATTTGATTTGTAGTTCTCCTCAAAACCCTCCTCCTAGGAAGGATATCATGATGCAAGAAAAGAATAACAATAATGATATAGAATCTCACTCAATAAGGTATGTTAACATAATTCAACCTCAACTCATCCTTTAACCCCCTTCACACCAACCTTAAACTCAAAGCAAACCCGAATTAATCCTCTACGGTCCACCTAAGAACAATGTTTCGCATCAACTAAGTCATAATACCATTGCTCATACATATATCAATTGAAATAATATACAACCACAAAAACCTACCCCAACACCTTTACCTTTTCCTAATCCCATTTTTCCTAGAGATCCTTGATTAAATTCATAAATTAAGGAGTATGATCTTGTTGAATAGCTTAAGAATACTCCTGCCAAGATATCATTATGGGACCTTATTGAAGCCTCCCCTCACTATCACAACATGATTCAACCATCCTTACAAAAAGTTCCTATCCCTTCTAATACAAAACCAAATGATATAGCATCCATGATTCAAGCCATAAATGTTGAAATTTCTTCCACCAAAGTGAGCTCCCTCCTTCAAATGTACAAAAATAAAATGAAGCTTTGATGATCATCGCTCAATACAAATGAAAAGGGATTACGAGAACTCTTGTGGATATTGGTTCCACTCTTAGTGTATGTGGAGTGAACCTTCTTGATAGACTCGGTGTCGATAAATCAAACATTCAACCTAATCCTTTATCCATAAGGGAATTTGACAATATAAGAAAACAACCATTTGGTGTGATCACTTTACCTATTATAGTTGAAGTGGCCACATTGGAAACACCAATTCAAGTTATGCCTGATGATCTTTCATATAACCTTCTCTTAGGAAGACTGTGGATTAATGCAATGAATGGTGTTCCTTCTACTCTTCATCACAAAATTAAATGCATCTACAAAAAAAAAGTCTATGCACTTGAAGCTGACCCTCATCCAAACAGTCGTTTAAAAAATGAGAAAAACAAAGAGAATCCCTTGAACACATTAACACCAATCACACAAGTGGACCCTATCCAACATCTTGAACCAGTCATGATGCTCTTAGATGATGATTTTGGTTCCTTAGACTTCACACCCACCTCTTTCAGAGAATATCGGATCATAAACAAAGACTCTAGCAAGGGAAAAGAAACAACAGTTTTGTCAACACAAAACTCAGACAACCCTTCACAAGCATCCACCTCAACTACTTTAGAACAAAAAACATCATGTTACACAAAATCCTTTGATGAACTTAATCATGAACAACCATTGAATTCAAAATCAATGAATAAGATTTATGGAAAAGGTTATGAACTCATGAAACAACTTTGATATAGTCAAAAACAATGTGGTGCTAAGGAACAAGGTATCAAGATAAACAAGCCATCCCTTAACATCAATACTATCACAAAACATCCTTCTAAACCAACCTGAATAGTAGTACATCCTAAGCTGATCGAAACTACTAGTCTTAATCTTTCTCTTGAACTAAACACACAAATAAATCTTCGCTTAAAATCAATTTCATCTCAAATAGCACTAATTATTTTCATTCAATAGATTTTCCCCCCTCTTATAAGAGTGAGAAAAAAAATTGCAATCTAAAGAACCTTGTGTAGGTATGACATCCTATACTAAGCAAGACATCTCTTTTCCACCAACAACAAAACCTACTTCTCCCCTTGATCAAGAGGGTATCTTGTTGATACTCCTCCAAGATCACTTGATATCCCTTCCCCATGAACTCAAAAGAAATTCTATTACAAGACTTCACTTTCTGCATATCATAGAGTTCATGGTCATTCCACAAATCAATGTAATGCTTTGGGTAGTAAAACCCAACATCTTAAGGAGTTTGGTGTTATTCCTTCTATGGAGGCACCTAATTTCTCTAATTGATATTGATTTTCACTCTAGCATGCATATCATCAATCATTTCAAATCACCCTTGACTTGTACTAAGTGGGGGTAAGGGGACAAGTAGCCTTGTCCTCATATGTCACTTGTTGTTGCCTTGTTTGGCTAGCTATTAACCTTTCATGAACATATAAGAGCAAGCTTGGGATGTACACAACATGCCTTAATTTAGCTCGCATGTGACATACTACCTTATTGATTACATAGCTTATTAAAAACATATGACTTGGCATAGGGATTTCCAAATAAGCTCTCATGTCTTCTTCTACTTTAAATTAATTTCTCACAATACTAGTGTTCACAATTGCTTTAAAGTGGGGGCATACATTGTCACTCACATTTAATTGTGCGATTTTATTTTTCTTGTGATTTCATCTCTTGGACACATTAGGCACAATTTTCTACAGGATGAGACCTTGCACTTTTCCTCTCTTGGAAAGAAGATGAGACCATTCGTACTTATCCTCTCTTCGAGACATTGAGAACAATGTTCCCTAAGATGAGACCTTAAAAGAACCAAGAAAAATCCCTTTGAACATTCCTTACACTATCTTGCATTTAGAATGTCTATGGGTGTCAAGCATACAGAGTTTTTCTTACCTCATCATTTTCCTTTGTGGTGTCTTATTAGTTATCAAGAGGTATAACTTTGGTATGGTTGACTAGGAAGACCATTTTGAGAAATGACTTTTCTCCATAGCCACCTTGTAGATTTTTCACCCTGTAGATAACTAGAAGTTATTTGGCCCTAGAGTGAGTATACTTAGGACTTCTCACTCAATGGAAAGCCAAGAGTTTCATCACCTTGGAGTGAGTATGCATTTTTTGGACAAACAACCTAGATCTGATCCACAATGTGTTGGAAAAACAATACAATCTTGATCCACCTTTTCATTTTCACTTTTCTCTTCTTCCTAAGTTCTTTCCATTGCATGATTGCATATCTTATTTGGTTGCACATCATTAACCTTGTGTGTGTCCTTTCTCACTCATGTTGGTTTGAATTAGGATCTTAGAACCAATTGGCTTGACCACCTTCTTGATCTTTGTTATCCTAGACCATCCACATTGGTACAATTGTACCTCTCTTGAATGTCTACTTTAGTGTTAGTTTGAAGCAAGTTCATCCTTGATCACTAAAGTGGGGGCTAAAATTATTGTAGAAAAAAGTATTTCTTGCTTGATTTGGGAATAGTTGATAATAAATTAGACTTAATGATGCCTTGTTTTAGTGTTGTGAGGTGTTTTACGCATCCACATTGGGTCATGGACACTTGAAAATTGAATAAAATAAATTTACCAATGTCTTGTAAAGGTGTTGTAAAGCGTTGTAAAATACTTTCATACCTCTCTAGACTTAATAAACCCATTTGAATCCCTTAATTCAAAATTATAAAATGTATTTAATTCCATTTTCACATCAATCTAGAAGGCTTGTGAACTAAATTTAACTTTAATCTAGTGTTGTAATGTGTCTTACACACTCACATTGGATGTTGTGCCTTTCTAGGGTAAGTGTATCTCATTTTACTACTGTAAAGTGTATTTAATCACATTTTCACATTGAATTCTATGTCCCAAGCCCTAGTTGACCTTCACATCATCATTAATAGGCCCCTATGACCCCATATTATGCATCTCTAGGCATAATTTGATCAAATACCAGATGAAATCAACATAAGAACTAAAATTCCCCATTCCCCAACAACTCAGCAGCCAAATGGGCCCCTCTAGGACTAATTTTCCATCTATGGTGAATGAGTCCCTGCCAGGTTGGACTGATTTACCCAAGGTGGAAAATTAGTCCCATTTTGGTCATTTTTTATTTTTAAGAGGGAAATTCTGGAATTTATGTTTATTATTTTTTCATGCCAGCCTCAAGGATCCAATTAATAGGAAAATAAGATTAATTTACTATAAATATAAGTCCCTTAACCCTATTTCACAACAACTTCATTCATTCATATCTCATTCATCATTTTTCTTCCACATCAAGTTAAACAAGCTAGGGTTTTATCATTCTAAGTCATCAAGATAGCTTCCAAACACTTTAAAGACCAAAATATTCCTCTATTGCTGTAAAAAATAAAGATAAAAAATCATGGAAAATTATTAACTCCCTTTTTTCATGCTTCATTACATTTTTCTCTATTTGGTTTAATTACCTACAAAGGGGTTTGACCAAGGCAAACCCCCATGCCCTAACATTTAACATTTCTCTTTCTCTTCTTGTGTGTTTGTAGATTTAGGCATCTTGGAAGCTTGGAAATCATTAAGAATCAAGTTAAAAAGTTGTTGAATTCTTCTCTTCATTTTCTAAGGAAAAATATAATAAAAAGTCACTTTCAAACTCAAAGATCAGACTTTCAGAGGCGAACACCTGTCAAGAACTGAAGAGAAAACCGTGGGATTCAATTTCCACCTTTGGATTTTTAGAAATTCAAAAGTGGACTCATTCACAATTAGTGGTCAATGAGTCCCACTACCTGGCCTAAAAAGGTTTTTCTATAGTTTTGGATACCCATTTTTCCAAAATGCGTTTCGGGAGAGTTTCTCAAAACTAGGACTCATTCACCCAGAAAGGTGAATGAGTCCCTATAGGAAAAATTTTTAGTATTATCAGCATTCTAGATGTTATATTTAGCTTTCATCTAGTTCTTAGGTGCACACTTTTAGCTTAATCAAATTCTATGACAGTTTGCTTTCATTTCTAGGTGTTTTTGCATTACACAATGTGTTTTCAAACAAGTTACATTTCTTAGGTTTTGTATTTGTAACTCCGTTAATTTTTTAGTGTATTACATTTAGATCACTACATTGGCATACTTCATTCATAATTTATCTACTCTTGCATTAGATTTGAGTGTAACAATTGCCCCTTTTGGCCCCTCATTCTCCTTTTAGGTGAAAAACCCTAAAAATGCTAGAAAGGATTAGGGTGCCAAAATACATTGTTACACATGTCATAAAATAAGTTTCTCTATGGAAAGATATAGACCATTAAATTTTAATGGTATTCAAGGTTTCCCAAACCCTGTTCCTAATGAATTTAGGGAATGTTTGCAAAAGTTCAAAGGGAAATGATCAAAATCAGCATGTCAACATCTACAAGAATTTTTTGATTTGATGGGAGATTTTGAGATAATTCATAAATATGTTTTCATAAAGTTCTTTGTTCAATTTCTAAAGAAAGATGCTAGAGATGTGTTTTCATATTTTCTAGTGTGTTATATATCTTCATGGAATGAGTTCATGGCAACATTCATAGAATAGTTTGGAGAAAGAATTAATCCAAATTAAGTGAGAAAAAAAATTAATAACATCCAGAAAGAAGAGGATGATTTTTTGAAAAGGAAAAAATAGGTTTTATAGGGACCTGAAACCATAGAGTTAGAATAAACAAAGATAGATCAAACAAAGTTCAAACAAACAGACAACTATCCCAAAAAAGGAAACAACAGCAAAGAAAGACAACAGGGTAAAAAAGGACTGCCAAAAGACCAAAAACAACAACAACAACACTACTCCAAGGTATTCATCAATTCCTCAGCTTCCTTTTCAACTTCACTCATATCCTTTAACCCCTGCTTGAGGATTTGAATCATATGTGGAGAAGTAGGGGCCTTCCTCTTTGTATTAGCCTGGGTGCGAGTCAAAACCCCTTTAGCAGTAGCTTTGCTACAACCTCTATCTACATCCAAGTCCACGACCAATGAGCCCTTTTGATTTTTTCCAACTTTTCCACCATAGCATTGATAATAATGGTGTTGTGCCTAGAAATTTTATAATTATTCGCCACAGTGGCCCTGATGTTTTGGCCAATCTTGGACATATTTCCCTCTAGCTTAGTTAATCTTTCCTCCTGTAGCTGTTGTCTTTTCCTCAGTAAGGAGGTGTCTTGTCCATCCTTCTCATTGCCACTCTAGCTAGCCTTCTACTCTAGATCCCTGACTCTATTTCCCTATTACGATCATTGAAAACACTAACTTCCTTTTGGGCCCACTTAAGAACAGCTAAAAAACCATTAGTACTTTTTTATGCCACACCCATTATGTCCTTAGGCCTATGGTTATTTAGGGCTTAATTGATATCACCCTGATTAGGGGCCTTCACAAATATTCCAGACACAGAAGCACTAGGGTCCTACTATTTATTGGCCATAGGTTTATCAAAATAAATTTCTAGAGAATTCTCAGAGTACGAAACCAATTTCGTAACCGAGGTACCTTTAAAACCAAAGACTAAACCTAGGGTAGAGCAAGTAGGAGACTTCTAGGGATTAAGACAAGAAAGCGAAGCAAAACCCGGGATGGGGCCACCAAGCGACGGTTGCGGACTAGGACAAAGAGGAGGAGCAGATCCCATAAGGACTTTCCAACAAGAGAGGGACTGGGGAATAGTGGTTTTAGACCCAACAAGGGCAAAAGCAGGAGGGGCTAGGGGATCATTCTCCTTGATACTTTCCATGTCCTCATCTTCCAATTCCTCAATAGCAACATTTTTAGGCAAAGCAGGTAAATTTTGAAAATGCTCATAGATGAGCCTGATAAGACCAAGGTGAATAATAGAAGTCTGCCTAGGGTTTCTTTCAACTTCATCGAGGCAATTCTTCAGAGAAGAGAATAAATAAAAAAAGGCAAAGAGATACGAACCTTGTGACGAAAGTGGTTTAGAATTGCAAAGTGATAACCATACGCCCTAGTGAAGCGCCCATCCACCGTGATGTACTCCATAATTACTCTCAGAACTTTCCTCCAAATTAATTTAATGGACTCCACATCAAAGTAGCTATTGGTAACCTTAACCAGTTTAGCCTTTTCATTATCTTTTTTGGGAAATTTAATAACCACTTCATCAAAGAACCGACGGTCCCAATAAAATTTCACGCCCTCAGTCAAAAGACCAGTGATCTCACAAATGATTTGCTCATTCAACTTAACACTCCTACCAAACAACACAATTTCACCATTTTTCCAGTTTTTAGCGAAATAGTCCAGTGCCACCTCATCAGTACCATGGAGATTTTCTAGAAACGGGACTAAACCTCCCTTTTCAATTTTTTTCCAAGCTTTAGCATTCTTTCTGTGCTCTTGAAAGCTACTCCGCTCAACACGTTTTCTCTCTCCCCCCATCTTCACAACTCTATTATACCATACCCTACATTTTCCCTAGGTCACGTTTAAGCATATTTTCCTAGACACCCAGAAAGCATGCTAGAGACTCTTCTTGAAAAGGAAAATGACATCGGTCCCATCAAATCTAATGAAATCGACGTACCTAACCTTTATCCGCTTCATCATGGTGCAAACAAGCTTCTCTACCATGTGTAGAATCATAATAAATTAGAGCTTTCACCTCAAAATGGAGGTAATCATTCTTCCTCCACATGTTTTCCCCACCCTTGTTAACCCCTTCATTGGCAAAATAATCCGCCATCTTCTTGGCTTCTCTATAGGCATGGGAAACTTTCACTTTGTCAAATTTACTTAATAAGGCAATTGTATCTTCGATCCACTTTTTAATGGTCCAAGAAGGAGGGGTAATCCCCAAAATGTAGTTTATTATATTCTTTGAATCACCCTCCAACCAAAGACATTTAGTATTCATATTAAAAGCCAATTTAACTGCGTGATAAGCCCCAATAGCTTCCACAACATGATTGGTTTGGGTACCAATGTCCACAACAAAAGCCACAATAAAAGCCCTCAAATTGTCCCTTAAGACACACCCACTACTAGCTTTCCTGAGGTTGCCTTTTGCAGCACCATCAAAATTGGCTTTCATCCAACCCAAAGGCAGAAAAATCCAACTAGCATTCTCCCTCCCACTAAAGGCCGACGTGGGGACATTTACAACAACTAAATTCAAATTCCACTTTTCAGCAGTAGCAAGATCAAAAGGAGACCAAGTAACTTTATCATCCATTTTTCTAGAGGTTAAAGATAAATTTTTCTTTATAGCCCTAACAATTTTTTCAAACAAGTCCCCCTCCGACTTCTCTTTTTCCCTAAACACTCTGTTGTTCCTTTCCTTCAAAATATTTCATGACACAAAAGGTAGAACAAAAGACCAAAGTCTACGCACAAAAGGGTTTTTTGAGGGAGCTTTCCATTGCAAGAAAAAATCTTTGACCGAAGCAGGGGAAACCCAAGCCACTTCAAGAAGCACAAGAATTTTTCCCCAGATGTGCGAAACAAAAGGACAATGAAGGAAAAGATGATTAACAGTCTCAGCATCATTCATACACATATAGCATCTGTTAGGTAATTGAATTCCTCTCTTGCCAAGATTGTCCAAAGTGAGAATTTTATTCTGTAGCATAATCCAATAGAATATATTGATTTTAGGAATCAAGAGATTAATCCAAGCCTTAGCCCAAAAAGGCGAAGGATCCTGCAGACTAACCATCATAGAAGTAGTAGAAGAAACTGAATAAATACCAGATGGATTGTCTAACCAAACAACAAGATCATCCACCTAGTGTTGACCCAATCTTAGGGCCCTAAAAGCAGACTGAATAGGGAAAAAATCCAAACTGATGGATTTCAAATCAACCCAATCCCCATTCCTCTAGTAATCTTTGACCAAGACCCAAAATTCCCTTTTACAATCATCCATCCATTTACTAAATTTCTCATTTCTGATTAAAAGATCCTTGAAAAGCCATCTGTCTTCCCAAAATCTAACATTATTTCCTTTTCCAACAACCCAACCAGTCCCCATTTCCAGCACCTTTCTACCTCTACTCATATCATTCCAGCAGAGAGACCCACAAGGTAATAAAGAGTAATTAATAACATCATTAAGAGACTCATAGTTGCTAAAGTATTTGGCTTTTAAAGTATCTTTCCACTCCCCTCTCAAAGTAAGGGGTATGTGCAGGATAATGATGGGCCAAAAAGTGGCAATATGATGGGTATGTGGCTGACAACTTTTTTTTTACCCAAAATTGATGAAACCAAAAGGGTTTTTAAAGGAGGTTCTCAACTTTCCAAAAATATAAATTATGCTTTACTTTTAATTTATTAAGTAATTATTATTCATTTTCTATTCAAATTAAGACTAAAGTCCTAATTGATAGGATGATTGAAAAACATCTATAGATTTCAAACGGTATCACATTTTTTGAATCCAAAACATGCATCACATTCTATGCTTGGCATACTATAGGATTAAAAAAAGAAAAAATTAAATTTCATGAAGTTTTGACCAAGTTAAGATGTGGGGACAATACAAGTTTTTATATTTTTAAAAAGTTGTAATAAAAAATCATAATTAATTATTTAATTGGAGAAAGAAAACAAAAATATGCATCACATCGGGACACGAGTCCTCTACTTATATCTAAAATCTTATAAAAATATATTATCATTTTATTGTGGTTAGGTGGTCAGATAGACACCTACTTCTTATTTTTTCCCTAAAATTTAAGTACTGCTGCATTGAATTTTCAACTTTTCACCAAATAGCTTTTTTTTTATTTAAAACAAACCTAGTTGTTTAGAAACTACATTCAATTTGCTATATATTCTATTCTTACATATTTTTTAAATAATATAGATAACTTATTCAAATTTTTACGTCAAATTTCCTAACTCTAATTTTTCTAAATTTTTTGCCACTTAAGGGCCTGTTTTTTCCATGATGATCCTGCACATACCCTAAGAGTTCTCCATAGTTGTTTAGCAAGAAGGGGCAGATTCAGCACTTTAATTTTTCTTAAGCCCAGGCCACCTCTCGATTTAGGTCTACACACCAAATCCCAACCTACAAGTGGCAATTTCTTCTTATCCTCCACCCCTGACCAGAGAAACCTTTTCTCAAATTTTTTGGATGCCTTGTTGGATGTCCCCAAAAATTTCAAACCTGAGGATTCAACATGCATTGATTTATTTTATGAAATCTTTGAGCCAAGGTTGAGTACCTTTTCAAAAGACTTGAAACCTCATAGTTTTGATCAGGTGGTTGATTGGATTAGAATTAATGAGGAGTCCAAATGTGACTATGCATAAAATATGATCTCAATATGTTGATGGAAGCTGTCCTATTGAGAAAAATTAGAAAAAAATGCAAATAAGTGAAAAGGTTATATCAAAAAATGAAGATCCATATTTTATAGATGAGGATAGTAATTGTAATCATCCCACAAGTAGAATATATGTAGATCCATATACTAGTGATGAAGATAAAGATAAACTTGTAAGTGTTTCTAATTTCTCATCACAAATCAATGATCAGTATATTGAAGATAAAAGTTAAAAAACTCACTCTAAAAAGTCCGAGCATAGTTTATGTAGTGATGATTTTTCTTATGATGAAGATCATGATGATAGTGAACCTGATTATTCTTTTGAGGGTTATGAATGCTCCTATCAGGATGTGTTGTAGGTGATTTCTCCATATGAAGGATGTAGCGATGTAAATGATGATGAAATCATTTGTTCACAAGTAAATGAACAAGTTTTGCATGATAAATACTTGGAGTGTAGCTCAGATTTTCTATTGCTGGAGAATATTGACTCAATGGATGATGATCAAATAGAAGATAAAAACTTATGTGTTTAGTATCTTGATCTTAAGCACAGTGTTAGAAATGATAAAGATCTTGATGATGCTAACTATGATGCTAATGAACATGATTATGTCATTGTTGCTTATGACTATTTATATGAAGAAAATATGGAAATATCTGTGATGTATGAAGATGATGATGATGTGCACATTGATGAAAGAAGGGTTTCATTATTGAATGATCAAGTTATGCATTGTGAAAAACACATGGATCTTGAATTAGCAATATTACCAGTTGATAATATCGAAAAGCTTTCTAATTTATTTGACAAAAAAAAATTAGAATGTGTTGATACTACAAATTTTTTTGGTCTGTGTAGAGTAGCTAAATGACACAAACAATGGTGGATCTCAAGTTAGTAAATGTGAAATTGAGCTCTTTTTTGATGTTCCTTACCTTCACAATATGATTATGGAAATGTTTTCATCTAATGAGGGAAGCATTTATGTGAAGGAAAACAAATATGCTTGTTCAAGTGCTAATGAAAAAATTTCAGATAACATTGAGTCTTTCACACATAGGTTAATATGCATATAAAATGATAGTGCACATGCAATATTTTTTCTAATCCTATTAAGCCTGAAAATGATGGAATTCAAAGTGATTTAGATGAAGGTATTGTGGGTGTCAATAAATATTATTTTCAAAACCTTGAAGCATATGATGATGTGAACGAATTATGTTATTGGAATCATAATAAACTGACCTATGGTGTAATTCAGTTAAAGGAGTTTCAAATATGTGAGCATTTTTTTCTCAATGCACAAGAGGATTGCATATTGTGTGTAGGACATGACATCTTTACTGAACCTAATCACTATGAGGGTTTCAGATTTGATGTGTAGATGAATGATGAGGAGAAGTCTCATAGTGACCCTTTTCAAGCACTTTGAATTTTTCCACTTTTTGGTCAAATTTGATTAGAAAGTGATTGTCTATGAGTATGATCTTATTAATGAAGGATATCAAACCAATTGTAAGTTTTCTCTACTTGATAAGTGTGATATATTCTTGTCAAATATTGGTGGATTTCAATTGGTGCTTGATTGCTAATGTCAAATTGACAAAGTTAATAAAGGCTTTGGAAACCATAGTGATGTGGTTAAGCATGCCAGGGGTGATATTTGTTTTTAGATAGACAATGATGTAGAATTTTCAGAATTTACTTAATAAATTCAACAGAGAACAACATGTTTGATAGAGGAAAACATGGATTCTTCTTTTCATTTGGTGGCTTGGGGCCATCAAATGTAGTTTGAAATTTTGATTAAGACTATGTCACCCAATGTTTTCACCAGTCTGCTTCAACCATAATGATGAGGGCGCAGCCCGAGACTTAGAAAATAACCCACAAACAAGAGAATAATTTTATTATTTAGAAAATGGAGCTTCTTACATGCAGAGCATCTGAAATCCCCAAGTTCTACCACACATGCAAGTTACAAAAAGCTAAAGAATCACCCTTTCACAATATACGAGCTTGTCCCCAAAAAGTTAACCAAAAATTAGAAACCCCTCAAAAATAGAGCTCCTCTTTAGTTTGGAGCTAAAACAACATTCAAATTTGAGTTTAGGTGGTTTGGTGCCGAAAAATTACAACTTGAAGTTTAAATTTCAAAAGAACATTTGCAATTGTATCTTCTAGAAAGTGTGCCAACTTTTTGGGGCCATAACTTTTGATCTGGGACTCTGATTCGCGAACCATTTGAACCATTGGAACCATTGGAAAGGTCTCGAAGTCAATGATGAAAATGGTATCCAAAAATGTAAAAAAATATAAAAATTGAGAAACTCAAAGTTTAACTATTTTTGGGTGATGCAAGTTTTCCCTTACACCACTAGATGCTCCTGCATCAGACACCCAGGGTAATTTGAGAAGAGACCCATCACATCTCAAATGGTTGAGGAAAACCCAATTGGTCAACCGCTGCCTTAAATAGCCAAGATTTATCTTCCACGGGCCTTCCTCTCCATTTCACCAGATATTCTTCATACTGCCTATTTCTGGTACTCCTTCCCACATGACTATCCAAGATTGCTTCAATCTCCTCCCTTTCTGAAGTAGGTGCTAGAATGCCATATTGCTCTATTTCTGGTGCTTCCTTCATTCCACGTTCATGATACTCTATCAAATCTAAAATGTTAAAAATAGGGGAAATGTTGATTCCATTAGGCAACTCTACCTCATATGCATTCCCTGAATCATGCTTCTTAAAAATCTTACATGGACCAAATTTATTCATCTTCAATTTATTATAGGCTCCCACAAGAAACCTTTCTTTCCTCAAGTGGACCATTACTTCATCGCTAGTCTGAAACTTCTTATTCCTCCTTTTCTATCTGCCTTAGCCTTATATTGCATATTCATCTTATTAATGTGTTCTCATACCTTCTCATGTATATTCTTGATGTGTTCTACAAAATCTTCGGCTTCAAGACTTATTTTCTTCTCTTGGTCCATCTTCCTCAATTTTGGAGCTGTTCTAGGGCTACCTCCATACACAATTTGGATCGGTGATCTACCAGTGCTTCAGTTGAAAGAATTGTTGTAAGAGAATTCTTCCTGGGGTAATATCAAGTCCCATCCCTTAGGTTTACCTCCTGCCAAACATCTCAGTAGGTTACCCAAACTCCTATTAACAACCTTTGTCTACCCATCTGTTTGTGGATGGTGTGTAAAATTGAACTTTAACTCTGTCTTCAACTTCTTCCACAAGGTCCTCCAAAAGTACCCCACAAATTTGGTGTCACAATCTGAAAAAATACTCTTTGGTAGACCATGTAGCCTCAACACCTCTTTGAAGAACAAGTCAACAATGTGGACTGCCTCATGGGTCTTCTGACATGGAATGAAATGTGCCATCTTTGAAAACCTATCAACCACCACAAAGATTGAGTCATTCCCTTGTTGTGTCCTTGGCAAACAAAGAACAAAGTCCATACTTATATCCTCCCATGGCCTCTCTGGTATAGGTAAGGGTTGATATAAGCCTGTATTTTGGCTCACTCCTTTAGCCATCTGACATACCTTGTAGCTTTGTACAAACTTCTTCACATACTATGACAACTAAGGCCAATAATAATGCTCACTGATAAGGGAAATGGTCTTATCCCGACCAAAATGTATTTCCATTCCTCCACTATGCTTCTCCTTTATTGGGTTCTCCCTCATGGAACGCCTCAAGATACACAATTGAATTCCCTTAAATAACATACCATCCTGGATTATGAAATCCAACCACCTTGTTGTGTCCACTATAAGAGGTTCCTTGCAAGCTTCCCAAGCCTCTGTGAAATCAGGATCTTTTGCGTATAGTGTCTTAAGTTCATTGAACCCAACCACTTCAATCTGCATCTTTGTCATCAATGTATGCCTCCTATTTAAGGCATCTGCAACCCTATTTGACTTCCCACTCCTATGTTTCAAAACAAAGATATAACTCTGCAAAAACTCTACCCATTTCAAATGCCTCTGATTTAATTTTCCTTGACTATTTAGGTATTGCAAGGCCTGATGATCAATATATAGAACAAATTCCTTCAGCAACAAATAATGTCTCCATTTCTTTAATGCTTGAATTATTGTATAAAATTCCTGATCATATACAAAATACTTTCTCTTGGCATCATTTAAATTTTCACTGAAATAGGCATTGGGCTTACCTTCTTGGCTCAACACTACTCCAATGGTACAATCACTGGCATCACAATCCACCTAAAACATCTTGTTGAAATCTGGGAGGTCTAGAATAGGTTGCTCTGTTACCTTCTGCTCCAACAATTCAAAACTATTTGCCACTCTAGTGCTCCACTTGAATTCTTTTCTATCCCCTCTCATTGTTTCAGTTAGGGGTCCACAAATACTATTGAAGTTTCTAATGAACTTTCTATAAAAACTAGCCAAACCATGGAAAGATCTCACCTTGGTAGTAGTTCTTGGAGTAGGCCATTCTAGAATAGCCTTCACCTTCTCTAGGTCCATCTTGAGACCTTCTGCTCAGACAACAAACCCCAAGTACACTAACTCCCTCTTCACAAAATTGCACTTCTTCAGATTAATCAACAATTTCTCTTCTCTTAACTTCTCAAAGGCTCTCTGAATATGCATCAAATGCTCATCCAACATCTTACTGAAAATCAAAATATCATCTAAATACACAATAACAAAACTTCCCAGAAATTCTTTTAGTACCTCGTTCATGAGCCGCATGAATGTGCTCAGTGCATTGGTTAGCCCAAAAGGCATGAATAACCACTCATACAGGCCCTCTTTAGTCTTGAAGGAAGTCTTACATTCATCTCCCTCTCAAATCTGGATCTGGTGATATCCACTCTTTAGATCAATATTTGTGAAGTACTGAGCTCCACTCAAATAGTCCATCAGGTCATCCATCCTTGGTGGGGGAAATCTATACTTGATTGTTATCTTGTTTATGGCTCGGGAATCTGTACACATCCTCCACTCCCCATCCTTCTTTGGTGCTATTATTGCAAGTACTACACATCGACTCAAACTCTCCCGTATCAAACCCTTTCTCAACAACACTTGAACTTGTCTGTTCAACTCCCCATTTTCTACTGGAGTCATTCTATGAGCTGCCTTATTTGGAAAATTGGCTCTAGGAATCAAGTCAATCTGATGATTGATCTTCCTTATTGGTGCTAAACCCTTAGGTACATTATCAAAAATAATATCCTGAAACTCATCCAACATCCCAAAAACTTCTTCTGGATCCTTCTCACTATCCTCCTTACTCACTCTAGGAATCAATGCATAACACACATGCTCATGCTTCATACCTTCTAAAAGTTTTCTTCCATGTACATAACAAATTCTAGCACTACTACATATCTTTTCTTCGGTCTCCTTCATGGGTTTCAACTTGTGATGAACCCCATCTTTTGTCAAAGAATAAGTGTTTGCATGGCCATCATGTATAGCTCACCTATCGAACTATCACAACCTCCCCAACAACATGTGACATGCATTCATGGGGATGATATCACAAAGTACCTCATCATGGTAGCTCCCAATCTTGAACTTTACTAGGCACTGATCATTGACCAAAACTTTGTGGTCTTTATGTAACTAGCTAATCTGATACCGATGTAGGTGCCTTTCCCTCTTCAACTTCAACTTTGTGACCATCTCTTCTGACACCAGATTATTGGTGCTCCCACTGTCAATAAGGACATCACAACATTTTCCTTCACACTTGCACCTTGTGTAAAGTAGATTCTTCCTCTATTTTAGTTCCTTTTCCTCAGTCACTAGGGCTCTCCTAATCACTAGGGCTTCTCCCCTTTCAGCATCATCTGAATGTTCTACATGTAGAGGATCTCAAATCCCTATGTTCTACAACACATGCAAGTTATAGAAAGGTACAAAATCACCCTTTCGCAATATGCGAGCTTGTCCCCAAAAAGTTACCCAAAAATTAGAAACCCCCCAAAAATGGAGCTCCTCTTTAGTTTGGAGCCAAAACAACATTCAAATTTGAGTTTAGGTGGTTTGGCACCGAAAAATTACAAACTAAAGTTCAAATTTCAAAAAAACATTTGCAATTGTATCTTCTAGAAAATGTGCCAACTTCCTGGGGCCATAACTTTTGGTCTGAGACTCTGATTCACGAACCGTTTGAACCGTTGGAAAGGTCTCGAAGTCAATAATGTGCTTGAAATCCACTACATTATTTTTGGCAAGTTTCGGGGCCGTTTTGGGAAATCTAAGTGCCTCAAATCTAACTTAGAATATTTTCAGGTGCAAATCTGGGAAACTGAAATTACATATCTTTCAACCCAGGAATAGAAAATAAAAACCATCAATTGAGAAGTTCATTATGACAAAAAGGGTATCTAAAAATGTAAAAACATCTAAAAACTGAGAAACTTGAAATTTAACTATTTTTGGGTGATGCAAGATTGCCCTTACACCACTGGATGCTCCTGCATCACATAGATTCTAGGATTTTTCCATGCCCGCAAGGGGCTTGAATCCCTAGTCAGAGTCACTAATGGAACCTTCAAATTTTGCAATTTGAAGTGCCTATGTTGAAAAAATTTCGTTTGCACACTCAGAAGTGCACCTATAAAATCTACTCAAGTGACCTACTTTGGAGGATCATAACTCAAATCTAATTGATTTTCATGCCAACCCTTTTGATGAAAATATTCAGATGACATATGTGAACATGCATGTCATTTATTAGCCTCTTATAATGAGTTTTGATAGAGTTTTGAAAAGCAAAGATGGAGGGTTTTGAAACTTTTTTGTTTTTTGCACTCTCAGCCTTGTGAAGTTACCTCTTGTTCAATTTGATATTTCACAACTAGGTGATTTTCATGATGAACGGATTGATTCCTTGCATTCCTCTCACATTCATATGTTCTTTGGTTTGGTTTCAGAACCTTGTGATAAGATTTGATATTTTTACTAGGCCAAAAGAAAATGTAGTTTGTTCTAATTTTACATCTACATTTTCAAAATGTTCCAAGGAGGTCAAATTTGACCCTTATCATCTTGTGATAAATGATGATTCAAGGAAATCCACCTTGCACACATACTCAGTCTACCCAAATGACCTAATGTCTCTAGTGGCAATTCCCCACGAGATGATTTGGTATTTTTTCAAAGTGGCAACTTGGTGAGCCCTAATTGGTTTTCAACAGGTGTAGTTGTAGAAAAGCCTAAGTGATCCAGTTTGACAATGAGTATCTTGCACCTCAAGATCTATTTTGATGAGTTGTTTGTTTCACTACATTCTTGTGTAAAATTTCTACATTCCTATGAATTTTCATGACTTCAAGAGGTTGTTTGACTAGTTTTCCAGGGCGATTCTAGAACCCACTTGGCTAGTTTTGATCATTGTGCAAATATCCTAGAAAGTAGATTTTAATGACAACCCAGTTCATTTTTCCACCTCAAATGCATTCAAAAGCAATGTCAAGTCAAAAGAGCATGAATTTTGTTTGGAAAATATTTTTTTTTAATCCAAGTGCACATGGGGACCCGACATGCCTTACACAGTTATGAGGTTATAAGTGTTGTATTGCAGCCTATTCGAGAACACTTTGGTGATGAAAGGTATGAATTGTAAAGCATTGTTCCATCAGTGGATTTTCATTTATCATTATCACAAGTTTTTTTAATTGATTCAATGGGGGTAGTGTTGCACTTGAGCAACCATGGGATAAAGTCAAAACATTATTTAGTCTTACTAGGTTTCTGAACAACCACATGATACTAAGAAGTCTTGAAATAATTTATACATGGTAACTTTGTTCAAATTTCCTAGTAATGTAGATGCATATTCATGTCTTGTAACCATGGAATAGAAAACAAATGATTCGATCAAGTAGATAATAAATTTTGATACAACCAGCAGTAATGTCAATGAATTGGTTGCTAATTGCAAAACAACTAAAGGTGGTTGAGTTGATAGTGTTATGATGGACAACTTAGATTGTATGTTTCCCAATGATGTATTTTTATGGGTATGTTCAAGATCATGATGGGCCAAAAAGTGGCGATATGATGGGTATGTGTAGGGTATGTGGTTGATGACTTATTTTTTACCCAAAATTGATGAAATGAAAAGGGTTTTTAAAGGAGATTCTCAGCTTTCAATCAATATAAATTATACTTTACTTTGAATTTAATAAATAATTATTATTCATTTTCTATTTGAATTATGACTAAATTCTTGATTGATAGGCTGATTGAAAAACATCTACCACTTTCAAACGTTATCACATTTTTGTATCCAAAACATGCGTCACATTCTATGCTTCACATACTATAGGATTAAAAAAATAATAATTGAATTTCATGAAGTTTTGACCAATTTAAGGTGGTTAAACATACAATTTTTTATATTTTTAAAAAGTTGTAATGAAAAATTCATAATTAATCATTTACTTAGAAAAAAATTACAAAAAAATATGCATCACGTCGGGACATGAGTCCTCTACTTATATCTAAAATATTATAAAATAATATTATCATTTTATTGTGGTTATAGGGTGGTCAGATAGACACCTACTTATTTTTTCCCTGAAATTTAAGTACTACTACATTGAAATTTCAAATTTTCACCAAATATATTTTTTATTTTTTAAATAAACCTAGTAGTTTATAAACTATTTTCAATTTTCTATAGATTCTATTCTTAAATATTTTTGAAATAATATAGATAACTTATTCAAATTTTTACATCAAGTTTCCTAACTCTAATTTTTTTGAATTTTTTGCCACTTAAGGGTCTGTTTCTTCCATGATGATCCTGCACATACCCTTATCTAAGGCATATATGTTCACAAATGTTGCAAAATACACTCCACTAGACACTATTTATAGCAAGGATCAATACCAAAAAATTTAGTCACTCTCCAATAGATCTACAAGATCAACAACAATGGCTAACATCTTAATGAGCTCTACACCAAAGAGATCCTTTGATTCTACATTGAGCCAAGGGGATGCTCATCAAAATTCTCAAAGTATGTTCAGGACCTTATTTTCTTGTGCACCAACTACATCATTCTATGACAACAAAGCAACTAGCATACAATGCAAAACAAATTCCATGACCTCTTGAATGACCACAAGCAGTAATGCAAGCTTTGAGTAGGGTGCAAGTGTTGTGTATGACATTGAAGGAAGTGAGGATGATCAAGATGAGATAGGAAGTGAATGGGAAAAAATATCATTTCCCCATGTTCAAGATGATGCATCAGTTGTTGATAAGATAGAAGTAAAGCCTATAGATGCCAAGACTTGCTCTCTCGGTAGTGGTGGGTTGAAGAGGATGGTCCTAACCATGATGTTATTGTGAGTATCTTTGTCACCATAGACACCCACCTTGATACACACAAGGATTTGTGTCATAGAAAAAAGTACCTCTTGCATGACATGGGAATAATTCAAGACAAATTGGACTTAATGATGCCTTGGTTTGGTGTTGTGAGGTGTTTTTCACATCCACACTACGTCTTGGACCCTTTAAAGTGCATTTAAAGATGCCTTGTGAAGGTGTTGTGAAGTGTTGTAAAATATTTCTACACTTTTCTAGAATCCTCTCATTATAATTCATCTAAAAATCACCTTTTTATCCTTTATCAAGTCCTATTTTAATGTTTTGTAAAGTCTTGTAACAATATTTCATGCTTTCCTAGGCTTAATTTCACTATTTACACCTTTATTATGCTTTATTTAATCCCTTTATGCCCTTATAAGGCTTAATTAAGTGTTTTTTGAATGTAAACTCGACAAAAAACATTAAATGTAAGATAATTCTCGACACCAACTTTGAAGTCGAAGGTAGGACCCATTCACCATGGGTGGGGAATGAGTCGTTCTTGGCTCCAAACTCAAAATATTTCAAATTTTCTTTTGGGTTTTTCTTCAAAATTACCTTATGTCAGTCTGTGATGAGGTATCATAGGGTTACTAAGGAACAAGTGTGTATAAATAAGGTTTTTACTCCTCATTTAACATCTCTTATCTCTTATCATTCATTCATCCACCAATCTTCCATCTCAAGTCAAGCAACTTAGGGTTTTAACATTACAAGCCATTCAAGATCATTTTTAGACATTGAAAGGCAGATTCTTCATGTCTTGTTGTATAAATTCAAGGTCAATCATCATGGAAAGGTAATCAACTCCATTATTACATGTTTCATTACATTCTTTCTCCATTTTGGTTTAATTACCTAAAAGGGGCTTGACGAAAGCAAAACCCCATGCCCTAATATCCAACATTTCTCTTTTTTTGTCTTGTGTGTTTGCATATTTAGGTCTCTTAGAAGCTTGAAAATCATTGAGAATCAAGTTACAAGATTCTTTAACTTTTCCCTTCATTTAACAGGTCAAAATATCAACAAAAACTCATTTTTTAGGTTCAAAAATTAGAGTTTTGAATGCAGACACTTATAGAGAATCAAAGTTCAGACCAAAAGCCCTAAATTCCACTTTTGAATATCTAGAAATTCAAAAGTGCACTCATTTGCCATGGGTTATGAATGAGTCTGACTTTAAGGTTAGTTTTGAGTTTTCTACATTTTTAGATACCCTTTTGTTAGAAACAAGTTGTGGCATAGTTTTGCAAAACTAGGACTAATTCACCCAGAATGGTGAATGAATCCCACTAGGCCTGAAAATGAGCATCATCAACATTAAAAAAGACATTCCCATTCTTCACCAACATTTCAGGTGCACACTTTTAGTTTGGTTCATTTATGTTTTGTTTTGCATTGATTTCTAGGTGTTTTGCATTACATAATGTGTTTTCAAACAACATGCATTTTGATAGTTTCCTCTTAATAATCAATACATTTCATTAGTGTTCTACATTTAAATGAGATCATTTAGACATATTGCATTGAATTTGAGTGTAACATAAGCATTTTGGGCCATCTTTCTCCTTTTAGGTGAAAAACCCTAGAAGTGCTAGAAAGAACTAGGGTGCCAAAAATTTATGTCTCATTTCTTCTTCTACTTTAAAGAAATTTCTCAGAGTAATGGTATTCAAAACCACTTTAAATTGGGCACATACATCACCACTCACATCTCATTTTTTTACTTTCTTTTTCTCGCGTTTTCTTGTCTTGGAAGCATTAGGGACAATGTTCCCTAGGATGAGCCCTTGCATTTGTCCTCTCTTGGAAACAAGATGAGACACTTTGCACTTATCCTCTCATAGAGACATTAATCATGATGTTCCCTAAGATGATACATTGCATGAACAAATAAAAATCCCTTTGAACAATCCTTACACTATTCTACATTAACAATGTCTATGAGTGTCAAGCATACAAATTTTTACTTACTTCATAGATCTCAAAAATCATTTTCTTTTGTGGCACCTTGTTAAAGTTATTAGGAGGTATAAATTTGATATGGTTGAGTAGGAATCCCACATGGCATGACTTTCCCCATAGCCCCCTATGTGCATTCCTACTACTGTATGTTTTATCTTTTGGGATTTCTTACCCCACAGTCTATCGAAAGTTTCATGGCCCTAGAGTGATTATATCTTTTGGATTCCTCACCCGACGGACAACCATGATTTTTGCTGCCCCAAAATGAGTACACATTTCTTTTTTTGAACAAATAGCCTAGATCTAATCCACAACTAGCTGGACAAATGATCGAGGCTTGATCCAAATTTTCATTTTCATTTTTCTCTTCTTCCTAGTTCTTGCCATTGCATGATTTTGTATCTCAATGGTTTGAATTAGGATATTTGATCCTGGGGGCTTGTGCAACCTCCTTTTATCTTTTTCATTCTTTGTCATCTGCATTTGTACACTCAAATCTCTCTTGAATGTCTACTTTAGTGTGAGTTTCAAGAAATTTCATCCTCTCACTAAAGTGGGGGCTAAACATGTCATAGAAAAATGTACCTCTTGGTTTACATGGGAATAGTTCATGAAAAATTAGACTTAATGAGGCCTTGATTTGGTGTTGTGAGATGTTTTTCACATCCACAATAGGTCTTGGACCCTTTAAAATGCATTTAATGATGTCTTATGAAGGTGTTGTGAAGTGTTGTAAAATATTTCTACACTTTTCTAGACACTTCTCATTATAATTCATCTAAAAGTCACCTTTTTTATCTTTTATCACATCCTATTTTAAAGTGATGTAAAGTCTTGTAACAAGATTTCACACTTTTCTAGGCTTAATTTCACCATTTACAACTTTCTTATGCTTTATTTTACCCCTTTATTCTCGTATACGGCTTAATTAAGTGTGTTTTTGAATGTAAACCTGACAAGAAACATTAAATGCAAGATAATTCCTGACACCCACTTTTATGTCCAAGGTGGGACCCATTCACCATGTAGGGTGAATGAGTCCCTCTTGGCTCTAAATTAAAAATATTTTAAATTTTATTTTGGGATTTTATTCAAAATTTGTTTATGTTTGCCTGTGATGAGGTATGATTAGGTTACTAAGGCACAAGTGTGTATAAATAAGTGTTTGTCTCCTCATTTTACATCTCTTATCTCTTATCATTCATTCATCTACCAATCTTCCATTTCAAGTCAAGTAACTTAGGGTTTTAACATTACAAGCCTTTCAAGATCAATTTTTAGACATTCAAGGGAAAATTCTTCATGTATTGTTGTAGAAATTCAAGATCAATCATCATGGCAAGGTAATCAACTCCATTATTGCATGTTTCATTCCTTTCTTTCTCCATTTTGGTTTAATTACCTAAAAGGGGTTTGATGAAGGAAAACCCCCATGCCCTAACATCCAACATCTTTTCTTGTGTGTTTGTGATTTAGGTCTCTTAGCTTGGAAATCATTAAGAATCAAGTTCAAGATTCTTTAAGTCTTCTCTTCATGAACAAGTCAAAATATCAACAAAATGTCATTTTTCAGGTTCAAATCAAAGTTTGCATAAAAGCTCAATTCCACTTTGAATATCTAAAAATTCAAAAGTGGACTCATTCTCCATGAGTGGTGAATGAGTCATTCAAGGTCATTTTGAGCTTTTCTACATTTTAGATACTTGTCGAAATAGTTTAGGTCTCTTAGAAGCTTGGAAATCATTAAGAATCAAGTTGCAAGATTCTTTAAGTATTCTCTTCATGAACAAGTCAAAATATCAACAAAATGTCATTTTTCCCAAATGACACCTGAAACAGACTCTCAACATTTCTCTTTCTTTTCTTTGAGTTTTCTACATTTTTGATATGCTTTTGTCATCCAGATTTAGGTCTCTTAGAAGCTTGGAAATCATTAAGAATCAAGTTGCAAGATTCTTTAAGTATTCTCTTCATGAACAAGTCAAAATATCAACAAAATGTCATTTTTCAGGTTCAAAAATCAAAGTTTCAGAAGAAGACACCTACAGTGAAACAAAGTGCAGACTAAAAGCTCTGAATTCCACTTTTGAATATCTAAAAATTCAAAAGTGGACTCATTCTCCATGAGTGGTGAATGAGTCCCATTCGAAGGTCATTTTTGAGTTTTCTACATTTTTAGATACGCTTTTGTCAGAAATAGTTTGTGGCATAGTTTTTCAAAACCGGGACTGATTCACCTAGAATGGAAAATAGTCTCATCAAGCCTAAAAATTGGCATCAACAGCATTCCAGAATCTATTCCTAGTCTTCACCCACATTCCAAGTGCACACTTTCAATTTAGTTCATTTCTATTTTGTTTTGTATTCATTTCTAGGTGTTTTTGTATTACACAATGTATTTTCAAAAACCATGCATTTTGATAGTTTCCTCTTAATAATCAATACATTTCATTAGTTTTCTACATCTAAATTAGTTCATTTAAAAATATTGCATCCATATTCCATCCATATTGCATTGACTTTGAGTGTAACATAAGCATTTTGGCCTTTCTTTCTCCTTTTAGGTGAAAAACCCTAGAAGTGCTAGAAAGAACTAGGGTGCCAAAAATCTATGTTATAGGATTATAAGTTTTCTAAAATAAAGTTAAATGACTTGGATTATTGGAAAAATGGAAAGGGGCTTGTGAATATGAATAGGAAGAACCTATCTAGTGTCATAGATGATGGTATATCTTATTGTAGACACCTAAAAATGGTCTAGAGAATCTAATTAATTAAATACAACTTATTTGATTAATTAATCTTAAATTCATCTACTTAGTAAATAAATAGAAATATTTATTTATATCAAGTTCGTTATTAATTCATCTATTTCTCTCTTAATTAAATAAACAAAACTAAATACTTTGTTTTATTTAATTATAATCATTATTATCTCTTCTATACTTTATCCATTAATTCTATCTTAAATTAAAAACGCAACTTTAATAATTTGTGTTATTTAATTACTTCATCACATTTCTTCTTGATTAAATAAAGATATCCTAGAATCTTTAATTTAATTATCATATTCCTTTTATTTTAATTTAATAAACAACTTCTATAGTTTGTTTTATTAAATTATTTATTCCTCTTTTGCTAAATTTAAATAAACCAAAAATATTTAAATTAATGCAAAAATCATATCCCTCTTTTCACTCACCAATAAAATTAGATTTTTTTAAATCTAATTAATTCAACTATCATTCATAGGAAGAGCCTCGGGGACAAACCTGCAGGAAATCTTCTCAATCTTCTTCCTCGAATCTTTCCTCTCATTTTTCCTAGTGTTTTCATGGGGAGGAACAATCCTCCATGATCAGCTCCACCTTCTCATCTCAAACCATTCAATTCCCCAGATTGAATCTCAACCTTTGTTGTGTTATCCCTTCACAAATGTGTGCCATGAAATCTATAAATACAGGTTTCTGGCTATAGGAAAAAGATCCGAACTTGTGCAATCTTACTATGCAAGTTTTCTAGGCAATCAAGCATTCAAGCAATCCAGTTTTAGGATCAATCCATCAAGCATTCATCCAGCATTCATCAAGCATTCAACATTTACAGTCATGGCTGCCATTACAGTAGTTTTATTATTAAATCATATAGGAATAGAAATAGTTTGAATTCTCATTCTCTAAGTGTCATTTTAGTAATCAATTAGCTTCTAAATTATGAGAGCAAGTTGATTAAGAAAATCTTTAGAGTTAGAGAGGAATAGGAAAGATTTCTGAAGATTCTTAGTTTAAATTAGCTTAAATTTCTTGAATCTTAGATACAATGTCTTATTTAGAAGTGTAGATGCATACTTAGCTTGTTTACCTCATTCTTACACTTCGATTTCGGTGCCCATCATGGGGCCTAACCCCATATTTTGAAATTTTTTTGTGAAAAGTGTCTTACAGGTGTCGACATGTTTGTTTTCATGGAACTGTGTTTTTTTATAGCGCACCAGTTGGATTCTGTAGTGCGTCAAAGGAAAATTATAGCACGTCGGTCGTCTATTTTAGTGTGTCGCTCAGCTATTTTAGCATGCCATGTAACTGTTTTAGCACTCTGATCCACTATTTTAGCACCTCAACTCTTTGTTCTTTAAATATATATTTTTTTAATCTAGATCCGACGCATCCGCGGCTAGTTTTGTTCTTTAATCTCTTTTTGGTTAAAATTTATCAATCCTAGGACAAAAAATGGGTTAAAATTTATCAATCCTAGGATATCAAATGGATAAAAATTGATCAATCCTAGGATAGAAACTTCATTATTACTTGTGGGATTAAAATTGAACATCATGCTTTTTATGGAGCAATATCTCCATATAGATTAGATAATTTGTCTTTTGGGTTTTAAAAAGTGAACTTCTTTGCTATGATTGGGTAATAGGTTTATGCTCTCCCCTTGACTAGGTGCATCAGAATACTAGACTCAATTTTAATTTGCGCATTTTCAAGCTTTAATTAAAACCTTTAGACAGGCCTGCCGTAGTGGGAAAAGGTACTCACCCTACGGGAACGACCTGAGTGGGGACAGCCAAAAGCCATGGCATTCCAACCCACTTTAAAATTTATGTGAATTTGGGGAAACCCTCTTTCAACGGAAGTGTGCAGGATAACCATCCCAAAAATCTTTGTTCTAAAGATTGGGAGGTCTCTCGAGGGATTTTATCCACTTACCACTCTGAACGGAAACCCTATCTAAGAACTTAGAAATAGAAGCATGCTTATCAGTTCCCGAACATTGTAATACTTGGTGGTGTAGGGGTGGGGAAGAATCTACCCTCAAGCACTCACCATATAATTGCCAAGGATTGTTTGCTCAAGGGATCTAGTATCCACTTCCGTCACTCTGAGTACGCACCTAGAAAAGACAAAAACACAGGCACCCTCTAGGGGGTGACATGGTTGTGTGAGTCGATGCAATTCCAAGCTGTGGGCCATTCGAGTATATAATGATGACCTTTTGTCTCTAGGAGTGAGTCTATTTGAACTGTCTTATCTTGTTATCAAACCAGTGAAAATCAAGAAGAATCATGTTTGGTTCTTAAAACATACACTATCTGTTTAGATTCTAGGATTTTGAATCAACTATTCTATTCTTGCTTGCTGTGTTTTCCTTCATTAAATTCAGATAAGATCATCACAAAAATCTTCAAGTCAAACACTTGTGAAATTCTCATGATTTGAGATTGGGTACCCACCAAATTTGTTAAGAAGTCTCTTATCAAATGAATCAGAAGGCCAAAGAAAACACTTACATACAAACAACTCTTGAGAAAGTAATGATTTTTATATCAAAGCAAAAAAGTTCTACTCCAACATAGGACCTTTATTCATAGATATCACGATTTCTCTAGAGGTTATACAGATGACTATGTTGTAGCTCCCTTAGATTCACAAGCATTTTATCAAAGAAAGGATCTTAGACAACACCACAATAATAGTCAACAAATTCATCCAGAATACATCCCACAACCTACCATACAATATGATACAAGACCAAGTGAATTTCATAGACTAAGATAGTTTTTTGTGGCACCCCAAAAACATTTTGTAGTGCGTTAGGGCTCTATTTTAGTGCGTCGTCGCTCTGTTTTAGCGCATAGTGGATTTGTTTTAGCATGTAGCGGATATGTTTTAGCACATCACGACTATGTTTTAGCGCGTCGCATCTCTATTTTAGCGTGTCATGTCTCTGTTTTAGAGCATCGTGGCTCTGTTTTAGTGTGTAGTCGCTCTGTTTTAGCACGTCGTGGCTCTATTTTAGCATGACGTGGATCTATTTTAGCACTCCAGAAGGTCAAAAAAATAGAGAGTTAGTAAGGAAATTTGTCAGTTTGCCCACATCGAAAACAAGGTTTTATCAGTCCAAAACATTTTTTTTCCATAGTCCAAAACACTTGAATCATACAAAAAAAGGAGAAAACTTTACTATTATGCCTAGGTCTTGAAACATCTTGCAAATTGTCCTTATCAATCATCACCAAATCTGAAATTTTTGTGTCAAAATTTCCCTATCAAGGATTTTATCATCCTTCCATCACGAAACTTGACACGACTAAATCAGATTTTAAATAAAAAACTTCGACACTTATCAAATCAAAAATCCAAGATCAAATTCTAGAGTAAAACTTTAACGTTTGTATGCCTATTTTCACACGATGAACATATCAAAGACAACAACAAGAAGAAAATGAAAGAATAGCAGCCATGGCTAAAGAAAACCCTTGGGGATGATACAACAACACTGATCCTCTCACTAATTCACAAGAGAGAAATAACTGTAGAAGAAATCGAGAAAGTTGAACAAGACCCTCATTTCCATAAGTTTATGGAAAAGTATCTTTTATTATTAGCTGACAAAGGTGCTAAGCTTCCTAAAGACTTTGATGTCAACCAACTCAAGGAAATGACCACACCTCAGACAACTAGTATGGAAAATCCAAATCAAATAGATGCTTTGACAAGACAAATCCAACAATTACAATTGCAGTTCCAAAATATCCAACAAGGGCCAACAAAAAGATATTCCTTACAAGACATTTTCCCTTATCCATTTGACCAAAGCATTAACATGATACCATTTCCACGGTATTGTGAATACCCGACGCACAACAAATACAATGGAAGAACTGATCCATTTGATCACGTACGTGAATTTAGAGCCATGAGCATATAGTTCGCACATGAGGACTCTTACTTACTATGATTATTTCCAAGAAGCTTAGGAAACACTTGCATGGAGTGGTTCTCTAAAATGGAACCCAGGATCCAATCTTTTGAAGAATTGATCAATAGGTTCATAACGCACTTCTCATTCAACATCCAACATGGGGTGACCTTAAAAGAACTCTACAACACCAAACAAGCAAAGGGTGAAAATTTTCTTTCCTTTCTCCAACGATGGAGAAGGCTATTTGCTAAATACCCTAGATCTATTCCTGAAGAGGAGAAGATAGAGATGTTCATTGATAACCTAGTGGACGAAATGAATTATAGATTGGACTTGCAATTTCCATCTACATTTGAGCAAGTTATGGAAAAGGGACTCAAAATCGAAGAGTCTCTAATCAAAAGAGGAATAATCAAACACATCATTGAAGGTTCAAACAATAACAATTCCTCTAACAACAACAATGAAAAGCCAAGATTTTGGAAAAAGAATAAAAATACCGATACCATAATCCATACACACATATCCAAACCAGTATTCACCTTGACACCAATCACTACAAACAAACAATACAATGGTCTTAATGTCAAACAAAGTAGTGATCAAGGGAATAATCAGAACAATGGAGAAACAAAAACCCAATCATTCCAATGACCATCGAATAAATGAAAATTCATGCCATTAGGGCAATCATTGGAATCAATCCTCAAAGAAATTTTAGATGAAAAACTTATTCAAGTACAAGAGGCTAGGAATTGGGACCCTCAAGTCAAACCATCATGGTGGAATGACTCACATTACTGTCACTACCATCAAAATAAAGGCCACATGACTGAAAATTGTTGGCAGTTAAAACATGTGGTACAAGATCTTATAGATCAAAAGAAAGTATTTGTAGAGGGGCACCAAACAAAAAAAGATCATACAACATTCAAAAATCCTCTACCAAATTATTAGAAGGGAGAATCCTCTTCCGTAAACAGCAAAGGTAAGAATGTTGGTTATGTTTATGACACAACAATCCTTTGTCTTTCCGCTATGAGGAGGATGAGGAGTTATGCAATCAAATCAATCGAAACAATGACATTACACCTACTAATTTGGTACAACATATGGACAAATCTGAAAACCAAATTAATGTAATCACACTCAAAGGGAAACAAGAGCACCAACTAGTTAATGCCACAACAAGGCCACAATCCAAAGTTATATTGAAAGGAGCATCATTATCATCCCAATCTATAGATCCTCCCTCCAATCAATATAATCAATTTGATCAATTACAGAAAATACCGGTGCAAATATCTATCTTGGAACTTTTAAAGATCTCCCCATCACACAAAGAGGTTCTTGAGCAAGCTCTTGTATCAACCACGGTACCTAACAATTTGGATGTATTTCAATTTCAAGCTATGGTGGGACATCTATCTACACCTCATTGCCTTTCATTTTCCAAATATGATGATGTATCACTCACCCATCCACATAATTTTTCCCTTCACATTGAAGTCCTCATCCATAAACATCGTGTAAAGCATGTCCTGATAGATGGAGGGGCTGGTTTAAATATTTGTAACTTAAAGCTGATTTTTGCACTAGGATACTCAGATGAAGCCATTGATACAAGAAGAAAAATCACAATCAAAGCATATGATGAGGAAGAAAGATCATCTAAAGGATTGATCATATTACCCATTCAAGTGGGACCTATTGTCCAAAATGTGGTTTGTCAAGTCTTAGATAGGGAATTGAAATACAACATACTGTTGGGATGTCCTTGGATTCATGATATGCAAGCAGTACCTTCCACCTATCATCAATGCCTAAAATTTCCTGTCAATGGACAGGAGGTAACAATCACAGCAGACTATAATGACACCCAAGCTTTTCATACATTGAAAACATCTTAGGATACATGAATACCTCACAATAGATAAGTTACCACATCAGATTCATCTAATAGTGAGAAACAACAAAGCTTCATATCAAAGTGGCTCCCAAAACAACAAAAATCACAAGAGATCAAGGTGGCACAATCTAACCCTTCAAATGTTGAAGAACAATTAGCTTCACTCTCACACCAATTCATGAACAAAGTATAGATAAGTGACAAAGGAATAAGTGAATATGGTGTCAGAAACTCTTTCCATCTATCACAGATGTTACCCTCCTTACAGACATATGGACAACCATCTACAACCACACAAAAATCAGCACAATCTACAATGGTATTAGATGGCAGATTTGTAAAAGCTGGAAACTTAGATGAAGAATCAGAAGATAAGGCTATAATAAATTGGCTTTATAGGGATGAGGAAGCTTCCACTTCCACGAGTAATACCATAGAGACAAATCAATATGGAAAGGGAAAAACTATTCTGGAGAAGATGGGATATTCAGGACAAGGACCTCTTGGGTTGAGGAAACAAGGCATAACAGAACCAATCCAACCACTCACGCTCCAACATAAGGATAAAACTGGACTAGGATATACAATAGAACAAGGACTTCTTGAACGAGGGGAACAAAGTGTAACAGAACCAATCCAAGTTCTCACAAATTAGCATAATAACACAAATGGGCTAGGATATACAGAAGGACAGGGCTCTCTTGAATCAAGGGAACAAGGCACAACAACACCAACCCAATCTTTAACGCTTCAACAAAATGGCAGAACTGGACTAGGATACATAAAAGAAGCAAGAGCAGAACTCACCAATAGAACTGTGGAGCATATCCTTCAAATGAGAGATAACTCCAAAACATATTCAAATGAATATGAGTGGGACAACTTATCAGATGTTTCCTATGAAGATATTTAGATTGATGTTATCAAAAAGTATACACCAAAATGTGAGGAGTGTCAAAGCTCGAGTTTTAATCCTATTATCTTTGAATCACAAAATTTCGATGACTCAAGTGAAGACGAACATACATCGAATGAGATAAATGATGTAGAGGAAAATACCTTCATAGGCCTTGACATAACCACTAACAACTTTGACGACATTTCCATCTGAGCTTTCACAATCGCTGACCTCAACCCATCTAATGATTCATTGCCTTTACTACATCTTGAGCTTATCGAGTGGTAACCCCAACACCCCGTCAATCTCCCTATTTTTGACAATGACTCCGCTATTATTAACTACCTTTGGTATGTAGAATCTGATACTTGTTCTACCAATGCTTCTTTTAATGATGCTTTTAGGCAAGAGGGTTCCAAACCTTTTAGTTGCAAAAGTATGGAAATAAATAATGGATCTAATGGTGAAAACCATTCTATGGCAGTATTTGATCCCAAAATAGTAAAAACAAAGAACGCATCCAATGGTGAAAACCTCATTGAGGTGCCAAAGGATGGAAGGCTTGACATCCTCCCACAACATTACCATGAAATATCATCAGTGTTGGTAGAACCCACATAATCTATTGATATTGGCACATCAGAGAAAGTAAGAATACTACACCTAGCAGCATCCATGATAGATACAGAAAAGCCAAATTTTATCAAATTCTTTGAAGAACGATGCATCAATTTTTCTTGGTCATACTCTGACATGCCAGGCTTTGACACAGATCTTATTATGCATCACTTATCTTTACCAACTAGCACTAAACCAGTAAAATAGAAACTGAGAAAGATGCATCCACATGTTGCATTATTGGTAAAAAATGATTTAAAGAAACTACTAGATGCTAGATTTATCAGATATATTGATTATGCTGAATGGATATCCAATATTATACCTATTTCAAAACTAGATCACACCATTAGAATATGTACAGATTTTTAGGATTTAAATAGAGCATGTCCAAAGGATGATTTTCCTTTGCCAAACATAGACATGATTGTAGATTTAACAACTAGCCATCAAATGCTATCACTCATGGATGGATTTTCAGGATACAATCAAATCAAAATAGCTCTTGAAGACCAAGAAAAGATAGCATTTACATGTCCATGGGGCACCTTTTGCTGGAACGTCATGCCTTTTGGGTTAATGAATGCAGGAGCTACATACCAGCGAGCTATGACAACACTCTTTCATGACATGATGCACACCTTCATGGAAGACTATGTGGACGATATCTTAGCCAAATCTCACACCACAGAAGGACATCTAGAGATACTTGCCAAAATATTTGACAGGTTGGATAAAATTAAAGTCAGATTAAATCCCAAGAAATGTGCCTTTGGAGTAACATCAACAAAAATCCTTGGATACATAGTTTCTACAAAAGGAATTGAAGTAGATCCAACAAAAGTTAAAGCCATTGTAGAAATGCTACCTCCTAAGAATATCAGTACTTTAAGATCACTACAAGGATGACTATAGTCCATCAGAAGATTCATCTCTCAACTAGAAAATTGGTGTCATCCATTCAACCATCTTTTGCATAAAAATATGTCTTTTAAATGGGATGAACAGTGTGAGAATACTTTCAATCAAATCAAGCATTATTTAATGACACCACCAATCTTGGTGCCACCCAGTAAAGACAAGCCATTGTTGCTATATATCGCAACAACAAATATTTCTTTAGGAGCCTTGCTAGCATAAGAGGATAGAGAAGGAAAGGAATAGGCAATTTACTATATCAGCAGGACACTCAATGGACATGAAGTAAACTACACCTTCATTGAAAAATCATGCTTAGTAGTAGTATTTGCAACACAAAAATTGTGACACTATATGCTCAATCACACTATCAAGCTCATTGCAAAAATCAATCCCCTCAAGTATTTATTGAGCAAAGCAGCTTTAACAAGAAGGTTGGCAAAGTGGGTCATGCTCCTCAGTGAGTTTGACATTCAGTATGTTGAAAGGCGAGCTATCAAAGGACAAGTCATTGCCGACCAATTAGCAGAAGCTCCATTGTCATACAGTCATCCTATGACCATGGAATTTCCTGATGTGGATATCCTTAATGTTACAACACAACCATGGCAACTCTACTTTGATGGATCCTACAGACAACATGGATCAGGGGCAGGAATTTTATTTGTCACACCTCTTGGGCACACAATTCCATGATCTTATAGGCTTACCTTCTGTTGCACTAACAATGTGGTAGAATATGAAGCTCTAATCCTTGGAATTAAAGTGGCTATTGACTAGAGAATCACAGAACTACAGGTGTATGGAGACTCTTAGTTAATCATCTATCAAGTCAACAATGATTACCAAACTAAGGATGACACACTGATTCTATACAAGAGACTGGTAGATGATCTAAGGAAATACTTCATAGATATCAAATTTGAGCAGATACCAAGATCAAAGAATAAAGCAACAGATGCCATGGCCACAATAGCATCTCTTCTACAAATTCCTGAAACACAAGATCGTTATCGATTTATTATGGAACAAGTTTCAAATCCTGCATACGCAAACACCAAATCCCAAACCATAAGCCTTTTGGATAGTGCCTAATCTTCCATTTACGGAGACATTTATACTTACCTAAAAGATAATATCTTACCACTAGATCTTTCTCGCAACCAAAAGCGCAACTTCATATGCCAATCCGCCAAACATACCATTATTGCTAACACTCATTACTGCCAAGGCCTAGATGGTACTCTTTTGCGTTGTTTAGAACATAACAAATCTGCTTCTGCTTTACATGAGGTCCATGAAGGAATTTGTGGCACACATTCAAGCAGATTATCTTTAGCCAAGAAACTCCTTCGTTTGGGGTATTACTAGCCACACATTGAGCAAGAATCTTATAAGTTTGTCTAGAGATGTCAAAAATGTCAGATTCATGGTAATCTTATACATGCACCAACACAGAAGCTCCATCCATTCACAACTACATGGCCTTTCTGTCAGTGGGGATTAGACTTGGTAGGGAAAATTAACCCATCTTCATCTAATGGACATAAGTTCATTATCACCGCAACATAATATTTTACAAAATGGGTGGAGGCAGTTCCCTTAACCACAATCATAGGGAAGCAGATGTCATCCTTCATACTTAATTATCTCATTTGTAGATATGGGATATCCCAGTCGATCATCATAGATAATGGCAGGCCTTTCAAAAGCCAAGACGTCCAAGAGCTATGTGAAAAGTTCCACATCCAACATCACTTTTCAACCCCTTATTACCCTCAAGGTAATGGACAGGTAGAAGCTTCAAACAAAACAATCCTAAAGATTCTCAAGAAGACTGTAAATGAGGTAGGGCGTGATTGGAATTTTCAGCTTAACCCTGCTCTTTGGGCTTACAGGACTAGCATTAGAACACCAACATGAGCTACACCATATGCTCTTGTCTATGGATCAAAGTAAATATTACCTATCAAGGTAGAAATTCCATCCCTTCGAGTTTCACTAAAGGGACTCATTTCAGATGAGGTTTACAGGATCTCTAGACTTCAAGAATTAGAGCTACTTGATGAATGTCGACAACAAGTTGTCAATCATTTGACAGCCTATCAACAAAGAATGTCTAGGAACTATAATCATAGGGTTATGCCTAGAGTCTTCCAGATCAGAGACTTGGCCCTACAGGAAAACCCTAGAAATCAAGTAGGCAGAGAACAAAAGGGAAAGTTTGAACCTAACTGGATAGGGTCTTATGTCAATATAATAGTCTATGGATCAGGAGCATACTGGCTGTCTACACTAGAAGGAGATATGTTGGAGGAGCCCATGAACAACATCCATCTCAGGCAATTCTATACTTGAGGATACCTAGTGCACAATCGGTAAGGTTGTCTTGATAAAAACCTAGCAAACAGGTGTCATGATGACAAAAAAAGAAAAAAACAAAATAAAAATAAAAATACACAAAAGGAGGACACAATAAAAACAAGTGATGAAAACCTGGCAAATAGGCGCTACTTGTGATTTTCACTAGCTCTTCTATCTATTGGGTACAGTTTTGTTATGATTGTTTCCTTTCATATCATTTCCATCTATCATTTGAGATAATTAGTATCACTATCCATATCATAGCAAGGATATCATGTCTTTCCCTAGCTTGGGGGCAACGTCCTAGAGTTATTTGGTACAATGGACTTTCAGCTTAAATGGGGAGACAATCAGACATGACAACACTGAGTGGCGATACTTGAAAAGCAACCAAAAACATCAGAAAATTTGTCAAAATCCAAAAATATCAAACAATCCACAAAAATGAAAACAAAAAACATTCAAAAATCACAAAACACAAAAATAGAGTCTGTATCAATCGAACTACGTGGTCTCTGTGTGTATAACATAGGCAAGATTAATCTTTGGTCAGTCCCAAAGGCCCCTAGGATAGGTCTTTAGGTTACGTTCTTTGGTCAAATGTCTGAGAATATCATGCAAACATCAGCACACACATTTCAACATCAATGATCTAATCTGAATAATGATTTGAAAATACATTAAGTAGAATTTGAATTGTTGTACTTTTTATTTTATCATTTGCTTATCATTTCTTTGGAGCTACTCGATGATGTATTAAACTAGAGAAGCAAGGAAGGAGAATGATACCTTTTCTTTGTTTGATGTTTGTGAGTTAGTCATTATTATTTTGTGAATTGTCGTGATAAGTGCTCTACCAACTATCATGGATGACATTTCAATTCACTTAAGATAATGATTAATTCTTGTCTATTTATGCAAGAAATGCTCAGGTCATCTCAGTTTAATTATACCTTGATGCTTGTGTTCGCTTGCAATATCAAATATCATGAAAGAAATACTCAGGTCATCATTGGTCTATCTCATATCATTGATGCTTGTATTCACTTTCAACATTTTTAAAAAGCTCAATGATGATACAAAGCAAAATAAAAAGATTTTTGAAATGACACTTAAGTTTGCATTGATAAAATAGGTTTGCATGGTAAAAATAGATTGCATTCATAATAATACATCTATAGAGTATTAGTTACACAAGTTACAAGGATTCATTTGCAAATAATGTTATATTTTCTTATTAAAAGATTGAGTATACTTGACACATACGATTTTCATAATGGCATGCATATAAAATCATTTCTTCATCTCATCATAAATTTCACAATAAACATCTCATTTCGTGATATCATATACACATTATGTTTCATCATTCATTATATTTATCACATTTACATCTCATCACATTGTCATTATTATGTAGTTGCAAAATCATCATTCATTGCATACATAGAGAAGGAATTTTATAATCTCATCATATATATAACATATACATACATCATTGATTTACATCTCATTTTACATATCATACATTGCATTTCATTAGATCATACATACATCATTGATTTACATCTCATTTTACATATCATACATTGCATTTCATTAGATCATACATATATCATTCATTTACATCTCATTTTACATATCATACATTGCATTTCATTAGATCATACATACATCATTCATTTACATCTCATTTTACATATCATACATTGCATTTCACTAAATCATACATACACCATTCATTTACATCTCATTTTACATATCATACATTGCATTTCATTGGAAAATACATACATCATCAATATCATTTCACATCATCATCAATACATCTATCCCATCTAGTATAATAAATCATCATAAAACATAAAAATTAAAATACATCCATCACATAAATCATGTAGAACACATCATAGATCAATCAAACCGCTGCACATCATATATATCTCATCAAGTGTCAAGTATACAATGAAGTATGAAAAGGATGAAGATGACATCATATCAAAAAAATGGCTATATATATCTCTTGAAATACATCAAAGGGTGCACACATGATTTCAAGTAGTGCTCGTACCAGAAGGAGCAGGTCTCACACTGGTATCACCACCACCACCAGCTATCCGAGGATCTCTCGGATCCCTCGGATCTCTTGAGAGAGGCTGTGTCATGCCTCTACTCACTATCCTTGAACAAGTCCTCTTTGAGCAGGACTAGGCATAACTGATTCTCTGCTCTAGGGGGAAAATCTCATGGTATTGGCTCCTATAGAACTCAATCTCTACACCTGCCTACATGGCCTCTCCCATATAATCTGCCACAGAAGTCCCATCGGCCACTCTCTGCAATCTCTCCGCAGTCGCCTGTGTTGTCTCTGCTATCTGTCTAGCAGTATCTCGCTCTGTAGTCAGGGTAGTAATCTGTGCCTACGCAGTGGTCAACTGTGCTTGTACACCTGCTAGCTAGGCTTGTGCTTGCTTTACTGATTGTCTGACCTCATCTCTCTCACTAATCAGAGAGGTAATCTACATCTATGCAGTAGCTAGTTGTGCCTGCATCTGGGCCTGAGTCTATGCTACTAATCCTTGCACCTGTGCTAGCTGTCCCTATAATGTCAAAATCTCAACATGTAAACCAACAACCTCTGATCACTCTACTAGAGAGGGAGCAACTGCCTACCTCTTATGAGGCACACTAGTCGATGGCTCTGAGGTACCTACTATGCTTGGTCTCCCCCCATCTCCACTATCATCATCACTATCACCACCACCCTCCACATCCACATCAGTATCTACATCCTCCTCTCTCCTCCATCTATGACCACCGTGACCACCCCCTGCAGCTACTGGTTCTAGCTCATCTGGAATAGTAATACGGGGAGGTGGGTGTAGAGCTAGATACTATCCATAGTTGGAAGTAATGGGTGCCTCTACAATATCTCGCCGTATATCCCATGCCGATGGCTGAAGAGCATGATAACCCTCAATAAGTGCCTCATAAGGTAGGCATGGATCCCAATCACTAGCATCTATCCAACATCGTCCATAATGAGATACTCCTTGTGGCATACATTGAACAATCCCATACTGCCTGTGGACGCGATGAAATAGGAATCACTCCAAAATCTTGGAGCTCTTCCCAATCAAATACATCGAGTCAGCCAGCCAAATATCCCAACTCAACATCATCCTCATCCTATTCATCACAATCTAAATATGGATGCCAGGTCACTGTCTCCACATCATCAAGAACCCGTCTCCAAAAATCTATCTTACCCATCATATGCTAGGTAGGCCTTCCTCTGTAATGGAACACATAGGGTCTTGTCGCTGGTCTCGATAACACTGGCTCAAGACACGTGACAACAATATGCTCCCATGCCCATACCTAAAGAAGTGTAGCTCCTGCTGATAAATTATTGCCTCCTAGGTACATGATCCAGTGTAAATCATGATATAACTGGGCAAGCATACACATACCCCAAGCATATCTCATCCTGTGTACCATCATATCCTCTAATACTCGACCCCATCCAAGTGATAGACCCTTTGACCTCTTATCAGGACAAAGGAATCCACTAATCAAGCCTGCCAAAACTGAAGGAAGTGGAGCATATGAATGATACATCTCTACCCAGGGGATCCAAACTCCCGCAATATGAGGATCTTGAAAAACTATCCAAATAGAATCTATCTCACCCTGCTCCTTTGAATCATGCACAATAATCTCACCAACAAAAGGAATCTGAAGGATACACCATACATCCTCTGGCATCACAGTAATCTCCCCAGTAGGTAAATGAAAAGTGTTGCGGTTGCTATGCCATCACTCTGCCAATGTTGTGAGTAGACCCTGATTAAGTCTAATCTGGGGCATGTCCAACATCGAAGCTAAACCACAATCAAAATATGCTGTCTCTCATCCTTTGAAAGACATGGAATCATATCTAGGGGCCAGGGGAACTACTCTTGCACCTGAATAACATCTAAATCCTCCTGATATCAAAAGACACATTTTTACAAATCAATACATTATCATTAGAATATCAAACATCATTTTTACTCTATCTAAACTAATGATCACATCTTACGGGTAAAAATGTTTTAAAACCTCACCTATCATGAGGTCATCAAATTCTAAAAATGTGTTTATCTATCATATGATCAATTTATCAAAAGTGAACCCTCATCTATCAATCAGGTTCATTTCATCAAATTTTCAAATTATTCCTTGCCTATCATGAGGATAATTGTTATCAATCAATCAATGGATCTTGCTTATCATGAGATCGTTTACCATTTATTTACTCGGATCAAACTAAAACGGATGGAGTGAACAACAAACTGACGAAATAAAAAATCAAGATTCACAATTTTTCATCAATCTGTTTTTCCACGCGCTAAAACAGGTGGACGGCGTGCTAATATTTTTGAGGCGCTATAGTTTTTGGTTATCACGCTGAACAATTTGGTCAGTGTGCTAAAACTACTGGGGTGCTAAAATAGACCTATTGCGTGCTACAAAATCTACCTAAAGCGCTAAGTTTTTGATGCGCTACACTAACCTAGTGATGCACTATGAAATTCTACTGACGCGCTAAAACTCTCGCACGCTAAAACAGATGATCGACGTGCTATTTTGTGCCAGTCGGGCAATAAAAAGGTACAAAAATGTGAAAAAAATGAACTAAAAGGTACAAGCACAATTTACGAGGAGGGTTTGGGGTACGTACCGGAGGTCCATAGTCGGTCGGACGCTGGTAACGTCGCACATGCTCAAGTCAGTGGGTGTAGTAGGGGATCGACATCCTACTGCTTCTAGCACTCTAAAGGTCTCTATCACAAGTTTCTCAAAGTCAAATGCACAAATAACTTTTGAAAATGACCTTTTTAACTTTTATAGGTTCTTTTTGTGGGATTTTTTTTTAATTTCTTCTTGCGAAATTAATTTTTATCTATCAGTGGGGCATTTTTGCATAGTTTTATTAGGAGATAAATTGTTTCATCATTTCTTCATCCAATCATTCTAAAATCATCAAATCATCATAAAAATTCAAAAAAATTTGAAAAATCATAAAAAAAATCAAAATTCATTAATTTATCTCCCATGGGGGCATATATCATTATCATTTCAATATTCAATATCTGGGGCAAGTCTACAACATATTTCAAACTTTTCGTCAATACTGGCAGCTGAAGAAAAATCATTCTTTGAAGCAACGAGTAAACACATCACTTCAAAGAGGGACAAAATGTAGACACCTAAAAATGGTCTTGAGAATCTAATTAATTAAATATGATTTATTTGATTAATTAATCTTAAATTCATCTACTTAGTAAATAAATAGAAATACTTATTTATATCAAGTTCATTATTAATTCTTCTATTTCTCTCTTAATTAAATAAACAAAATTAAATACTTTGTTTTATTTAATTATTATCATTATTATCTCTTCTATACTTTATCCATTAATTCTATCTTAAATTAAAAACACAGCTTTAATAATTTGTGTTATTTAATTACTTCATCACATTTCTTCTTAATTAAATAAAGATATCCTAGAATCTTTAATTTAATTATCATATTCCTTTTATTTTAATTTAATAAACAACTTCTATAGTTTGTTTTATTAAATTATTTATTCCTCTTTTGCTAAATTTAAATACACCAAAAATATTTAAATTAATGCAAAAATCATATCCTCTATTCACTCACCAATAAAATTAGATTTTTTTAAATCTAATTAATTCAACTATCATTCACAGGAAGAGCCTCGGGGACAAACCTGCAAGAAATCTTCTTAATCTTCTACCTCGAATCTTTCCTCTCATCTTGCCTGGTGTTTTCATGGGGAGGAACAATCCTCCATGATTAGCTCCACCTTCTCATCTTATACCATTCAACTCTTCAGATTGAATCTCAACCTCTGTTGTGTTATCCCTTCACAAATGTGTGTTGTGAAATCTATAAATACAGGTTTCTAGCTAAAGGAAAAAGATCCAAACTTGTGCAATCTTACTCTACAGGTTTTCTAGGCAATCAAGAATTCAAGCAATCTAGTTTTAGGATCAATCCATCAAGCATTCATCCAGCATTCATCAAACATTCAACATTTGCAGTCATGGCTGCCATTACAGTAGTTTTATTATTAAATCATATAGGAATAGAAATAGTTTGAATTCTCATTCTCTAAATGTCATTTTAGTAATCAATTAGCTTCTAAAATCTAAGAGCAAGTTGATTAAGGAAATCTTTAGAGTTAGAGAGCAATAGGATAGATTTATAAAGATTATTAGTTTAAATTAGCTTAAATTTCTTGAATCTTAGATACAATGTCTTATTTAGAAGTGTACATGCATACTTAGTTTGTTTACCTCATTCTTACAGTTCCACTTATTGCAATCACAATGATGTTGTTGGCTCTACCAATCTCAATGATCATGTGGCTAGCATGGTTAACAACTCTACAAATGGCACATTTGTGGATATTCAAGTAAATGTTCTAGGAAAGAATTATATCCTCAAAAAGGAGAATGACGACACCTGGAGATATTGTCAGGATTCTTTACTGAGTGATGTAGACAATGGTACTATGCAAAAACTTAACTGTACCCTCAGGGAAAGAGCCATATATGGCTGAATCTACTGAAAAAAATATGTTGAAATTGGTCCATTTCCATCAAAATAATCTAATAATTTTGAACCAAGATACATGGAAGAGGGAAACCTTATTGAATTTTTTGGAAAGATTAGAAATCAAATCATTCCAAATAACCTAACTAAGGCTAAGCAACAGGAGGAACCCATCGTATGACAAAACATATATTGGAATGTGATGTAGGAGTATCTAGTGGTGTAAGGGCAATCTTGCATCACCCAAAAATAGTTAAATTTCAAGTTTCTCAATTTTTAGATTTTTTTACATTTTTGGATACCTTTTTTGTCATAATGAAATTCCCAATTTATGGTTTTTATTTTCTATTCTTGGGTTGAAAGATATTGCAGTTTTAGTTTCCTAGATTTGCACCTGAAAATCTTATGAGTTAGATTTGAGGCACTTAGAGTTCCTAGATCAGCCCTAAAACTTTTTAAAATTGGGATAGCATATTTCAAGTGTGTTATTAACTTTAAGACCTTTCCAATGGTTCAAACGATTCAGAAATCAGAGTCCCAGATCAAAAGTTATGGCCCTAGAAAGTTGGCGCACTTTCTAGAAGATACAATTGCAAATGTTCTTTTGAAATTTGAACTTCAAGTTGTAATTTTTTGGCACCAAACTTCCTAAACTCAAATTTGAATGTTGTTTTGGCTCCAAAATAAAGAGGAGCTCTATTTATGGGCGAGTTTGTAATTTTTGGGCAACTTTTTGGGGACAAGCTCGCATATTGTGAAAGGGTGATTCTGTAGCTTTCTGTAACTTGCATGTGTTGTAGAACATGGGGATTTGAGATCCTTTGCATGTAAGAAGCTCCATTTTCTGAATAATAAAATTATTCTCTTGTTTGTGGGTTATTTTCTAAGTCTCAGGCTACACCCTCATCAAGTGGTATTAGAGCGGGTTTTCTTGAGCATGTGGAAAGATCACCGATTGTGAGGTAGTTCACACTAGGACCATGGTTGGGAGTCAAGGTTAAGAAAGATGCCTCCAAGAGTGATGCTTGGTAGGCATAGTGGTGCCAGAGGTGGTTGAGGTGGCAGAAATTCTAGTGGAAGAGATGCACTGGCAACCCTCCAAAGATAGATTGATGTGTTACAAGAGAAGTTGAGAAGAGGGTTAAACCTGAGGGAGGAAAGTGAGGATAAAGGAGAGGAAGAAGGTCCAAATGTAGAAGAGGAAGAAGAAGCAATTAATCAAGACCAAATGCGACTAATAAGGGTCATTTCAATGATCACGAAAAGACCTAGAGCAGAAGTCCCTAGTTATAAAGGAAGTCTGAACCCAGAAGAGTTGATCGACTAGATCAATGACTTAGAAGAATATTTTGAGTATGAGGAAATAGAGGACCCAGATCAGGTTAAGTTTGTGAAAATGAAGCTGAAGGGCCATGCCAGTATTTGGTGGAAAGAGGTCCAGTTAGAAAGAAATCAAAGAGGAAAAGGAAATATCACCAGATGGGATTGCATGGTAGAGAAACTAAAGAAGAAGTTCATACCAGTGGACTATGAGATAGATCTGTTGAATAAATTGTAAGGGTTGAAGCAAGGAAGCATATCTGTGAAAGAATATACTGAATATTTTCACAAGATAATCATCAGAACGGGCCACATAGAGACCAATAAGGAGAAGGTAGCATGATATCTTCTTGGGTTACAACCGAGCATTTAGGAGGAGTTAAGCCTAGTCAGAATGACCACCATTGAGGATGTATATCAGTTTGCTCTGAAGGTTGAAAAGAAGCTAAACAATAGATTTGATGGCAAGAAAAAAGGACAAGGAGGTCAAAGTAGAAGGGGTAGTGGAAGACCTTCAGGAAGCTGAAATAATGATGAAAAGAAAAGTGAAGATGTGGGTACCGGCCGAAGCTAAAGGAGTGACAACTTCTACCAACCTCATGATCAAAATAGTGGTGACCAAAGAGGTAGAGGACAAGGGAGATATGGACAAGGATCTAGAAGAGGTGGTTTCAAAGGAACATGTTTCCAGTGTGGTGAAGAAGGGCATCAAGCCTATGAATGTCCACAACACCAAGAAAGGGTAGAAAAAAGGCCAGAAGGTCATGGAAGGGTTGCACATGCATATGAAGAGGCCCAATCTGAACATTCAGATGATGTTGAAAGGGGAGAATCCCCAATGATTAGGAGATCCTTGGTGACTGAGGAAAAGGAACCAGAACAAAGGAAGAATCTGATTCACACAAAGTGCAAGTGTGAAGGAAAATGTTGTGATGTCATTATTGATGGTGGGAGCACTGATAATCTATTGTTAGAAGAGATAGTCACAAAGTTAAGCTAAAGAGGGAAAGGCACCCACATCTGTATTGGATTGCCTGGTTGTAGAAAGACCACAAAGTTTTGGTCAATGAGCAGTGCCTACTAAAGTTCAAGATCGTGAGCTACCATGATAAGGTACTCTGTGATATCATCCCCATGGATGCATGTCACATGTTGTTGGGGAGGCCTTGGCAGTTCGATAGGCGAGCTATACATGATGGCCATGCAAACACTTATTCTTTGACAAAAGATGTGGTTCATCACAAGTTGAAACCCCTGAAGGAGGTTGAAATAAAGGTATGCAGCATTTCTAGAATTTGTTATGTAGATGGAAGAAATTTTTTAGAAGGTATGAAGCATGAGCATGTGTGTTATGCATTGATTCCTATAGTTTGTAAGGAGGATAGTGAGAAGGATCTAGAAGAAGTTTCTGGGATGTTGGAAGAGTTTCAGGATATTGTTTCTAATAATGTACCTGAGGGTTTACCACCAATAAGGAAGATCAATCATTAGATTGACTTGATTCCTGGAGCCAGTTTTCCAAATAAGGTAGCTCATAGAATGACTCCAGCAGAAAATGAGGAGTTGAACAGTCAAGTTCAAGAGTTGTTGAGAAAGGGTTTGATATGGGAGAGTTTGAGTCCATGTACAGTACCTGTAGTACTAGCACCAAAGAAGGATGGGGAGTGGAGGATGTGTACAGATTCCTAAGCCATAAACAAGATAACAATCAAGTACAGATTTCCCCTGCCAAGGATGGATGACTTGTTTGAGTGGAGCTCAGTACTTCACAAAGATTGAGATGAAGAGTGGATATCACTAGATCTAGATTTGAGAGGGAGATGAATGGAAGATTGCCTTCAAGACCAAAGAGGGCATGTACAAGTGGTTAGTCATTTATTTTGGGCTAACTAATGCACCAAGCACATTCATGCAGCTCATGAACGAGGTACTAAAAGAATTTCTGGTAAGTTTTTTTATTATGTATTTAGATAATATTTTGATTTTCAGTAAGACATTGGATGAGCATCTGATGCATATTCAGAGAGCCTTTGAGAAGTTAACAGAAGAGAAACTGTTGATTAATCTGAAGAAGTGCAATTTTGTGAAGAGGGAGTTAGTGTACTTGGGGTTTGTTGTCTCAGTAGGTCTCAAGATGGACCCAGAGAAGGTGAAGGCTATTCTAGAATGGCCTACCCTAAGAACTACTACAAAGGTGAGATCTTTCCGTGGTTTGGCTAGTTTTTATAGAAAGTTCATTAGAAACTTCAGTAGTATTTGTGGTCCCCTGATTGAAACAATGAGAGGGGATAGAAAAGAATTCAAGTGGAGCACTAGAGCGGCAAAGAGTTTTGCACTATTGAAGTAGAAGGTAATAGAGCAACATGTTCTTACCCTCCTTGATTTCAACAAGGTGTTTCAGGTGGATTGTGATGCCAGTGGTTGTGCCATTGGAGTAGTGTTGAGCCAAGAAGGTAAGCCCATTGCCTATTTTAGTGAAAAGTTAAATGATGCCAAGAGAAAGTATTTTGTATATCATCAGGAATTTTAGGCAATAGTTCAAGCATTAAAAAAATGGAAACATTATTTGTTGCCAAAGGAATTTGTTCTATATACTGATCATCGGGCGTTGCAGTACCTAAATAGTCAAGGAAAATTAAATCAAAGGCATATGAAATGGGTAGAGTTTTTGCAGAGTTATACCTTTGTTTTGAAACATAGGAGTGGGAAGTCAAATAGGGTTGCAGATGCCTTAAGTAGGAGGCATACATTGATGACAAAGATGCAGATTGAAGTGGTTGGGTTCAATGAACTTAAGACACTATACGCAAAAGATCCTGATTTTCACAGAGGCTTGGAAAGCTTGCAAGGAACTTGTTATAGTGGACTGGACAAGGTAGCTATATTTCATAGTCCAGGATGGCATGTTATTTAAGGGAATTCAATTGTGTATCCTGAGGAGTTCATGAGGGAGAACCCGATAAAGGAGAAGCATAGTGGAGGAATGACAGGACATTTTGGTCGGGATAAGACCATTGCGATTATTAGTGAGCATTATTATTGGCCTCAATTGTCACAGGATGTGAAGAAGTTTGTACAAAGTTGCAGGGTATGTTAGATGGCTAAAGGAGTGAGCCAGAATATAGGCTTATATTAGCCCTTACATGTACTAGAGAGGCCATGGGAGGATATAAGTATGGACTTTGTTCTTGGTTTTCCAAGGACACAACGAGGGAATGATTCGGTCTTTGTGGTGGTTGATAGGTTTTCGAAGATGGAACATTTCATTCCATGTCAGAAGACCCATGATGCAGTCCACATTGCTGATTGTTCTTTAAAGAGGTGGTGAGGCTACATGGTCTGCCAAAGAGTATTGTTTCAGATCGTGACACCAAATTTGTGGGGTACTTTTGGAGGACCTTGTGGAAGAAGCTAAAGACAGAGTTGAAGTTCAGTTTTGCACACCATCTACAGACAAATGGGAAAACAGAGGTTGTTAACAAGAGTTTGGGTAACCTACTGAGATGTTTGGTAGGAGATAAACCCAAGGGATGGGACTTGATCTTACCCCAAGAAAAAATTTCTTACAACAATTCTATCAATAGAAGCACTGGTAGATCACCATTCCAGATTGTGTATGGAGGTAGCCCTAGAACAGCTCCAGAATTGAGGAAGATGGACCAAGAGAAGAAAATAAGTGTTGAAACCGAAGATTTTGCAGAGCACATCAAGAATATACATGAGAAGGTATGAGAACACATTAATAAGATGAATATGCAATACAAGGCTAAGGCAGATCAGAAAAGGAGGAATAAAGAGTTTCAGACTAGCGATAAAGTAATGGTCCACTTGAGGAAAGAAAGGTTTCTCGTGGGAACCTATAAAAAATTGAAGATGAAGAAATTTGGTCCCTATAAGATTTTGAAGAAGCATGATTCAGGGAATGCATATGAAGTAGAGTTGCTTGATGGAATCAACATTTCCCCTATGTTCAACATTTCAGATTTGACAGAGTATCATGAAGGTGGAATGGAGGAAGCACTAGCAATAGGGTAGTATGGCATTCCAACACCTACTTCAGAAAGGGAGGAGATTGAAGCAATCTTGGATAGTCGTGTGGGAAGGAGTACTAGAAATATGTAGTATGAAGAATATCTAATGAAATGGAGAGGAAGGCCTGTGGAAGATTCATCCTGGTTATCTAAGGTAGTGGTTGACTGGTTGGGTTTTCCTCAATCATCTAAGATGTGACGGGTCACTTCTCGAATTACCCTGGGTGTCTGATGCAGGAGTATCCAGTGGTGTAAGGGCAATTTTGCATCACCCAAAAATAGTTAAATTTTAAGTTTTTTAGGTTTTAGATGTTTTTACATTTTTGGATACCCTTTTTGTCATAATGAATTCCCCAATTGATGGTTTTTATTTTCTATTCCTGGGTTGAAAGATATTGCAATTTTAGTTTCCCAGATTTGCACCTAAAAATATTTCAAGTTAGATTTGAGGCACTTAGAGTTCCCATATTGGCCCTGAAACTTGCCAAAATTAGTGTAGTAAATTTTGAGCATGTTATTGACTTTGAGACCTTTCAAACAATTCAAATGCTTCATGAATTGGAGTCCCAGATCAAAAGTTATGGCCCTGAGAAGTTGGCACACTTTCTAGAAGATACAATTGTAAATCTTCTTTTGAAATTTGAACTTCAAGTTGTAATTTTTTAGGGCCAAACCACCTCAACTCAAATTTGAATGTTGTTTTGGCTCCAAACTAAAGAAGAGCTCTATTTATTGGTGGGTTTCTAATTTTTGGGTAACTTTTTGGGGAAAAGCTCGCATATTGCAAAAGGGTGATTTTGTAGTTTTCTATAACTTGCATGTGTTGTAGAACTTGGGGATTTGAGATCCTCTGCTTGTAAGAAGCTCCATTTTCTGAATAATAAAATTATTCTCTTGTTTGTGGGTTATTTTCTAAGTCTCGGGCTGCGCCCTCATTAGAATGGCTTGAAGACTACAGGGTGAAGTGTTAACAACAAAATTAGAAAATGAATAAGAGGCCACTATTGGAAGCACCAGTGCTCAATACCAATGATGGGTAAGTCTAGCTCATGATTTCTATGCGTAGGAACAATATGCACTCACAGTAAAAATGTATCAAAATTGTTTGGACTTCATACTTAGCTTTGAAATGAGAGGGCTGCAACTTAAGGTGGATAAAGGAACATCAAATTTATTATGAGCTTGGCAACATGGAGTTGAAAAATGATAAATAGATTTTGATAAATAGTGTGCTTGATGTAGAAGACAAATCAGCCTCAACAATTAATCAATAGAGAATCCATAGGAGTGGCAACACATCTTGAAAATGACATATCAATTTCACTCAAATTTCCACTATAAATCTTTGATTAAGCCACCATGATTAGAAGAGGGAAAACAGAGAAGCTACAAACGTGAAAAGGCTAGGGAAACATCAAACGAATGACCAAGATGAAGAGGGTAGCATGGACACATCCAAACCATTGCCCATAGGCTTGTGAGGTATGTTGGTGACATCACAAAAAGGAAGTAGGTACATGAGCTATGGCCACATGGAGAGTGGACCCCGTGAGGAAGAGTAAAAGGCACGGAAAAAAGGTTTTAAAAGCTTGATGAACTATTTAAACAAAAATCCTTTGCTACATAGCATAAAAAATCAAAAATGGTGAAGCGGGGCATTGAGAGTGGAATGGAATTTTGCTGCCAGCATGCGAGGACTCATACTACCATCAAGAAAAAGTAGTGGGGAGGTAGGGAGAGGCTCTTGAGTGGGCCCAAATAAACACTATAAATTTTTTTAAACTTTTAAATATTGCTTGATGAAATAATTTGGGGCTTTTAAATTATTTAAAAGTAAGTTTTAACTACAAAGTGAAATAAAGGCACAAGTAATTATTTTATTGCCCTTTGTTGGTGGGCTTTTAAAATTGTCAATTCATGGGTAAAGAGATTTTTACATCAAATTTAAATTTTTAAGCCTTCCCAAAGGTTATGATTTAAATTAAAGTGTTGGGAATTAAAATATTAAAATGCGGAATGTGAGGGGCAATAAAGAGTGAAATATAAGGCTCACAGATGAATAAGTATTTATAGATAAATGTAGAGGTGAAAAGTAGTAAAGAACAATGTAATATAAAGGTTAGGGGGCTTCCATTATAAAATTGAATATTTTATTTGTTGGGGATAAAAGTTCTATGCAACATATAGGAAGAAATAGATACAAGAGTTTTCATGAACAAAACAAAGAGCAGAGTAATTTTTTTATAGAGGAACAAAATATTGGGAGCCCAGGTAAAATAAAGTGAATATTTTTCACAAGAAGGGATTAATTTTCTATTTGTAGGCCAAGTGTTTGATAAAATATGTGAAGTGTTAAAAGGTAAAAGGAGAGGACAAGGTTTTTATGGAGAGGTTTTATTTCACAAAAAGATATTTTCAACGACAAGGCATGGATGAAGAAGGTCATCATGATGAAGAATATTTTCTGTTAGAAGGGCAACAAATACAAGATGCATGAATCTAGGAGTAGATTGAAACTTCTTCAGGAAGGAAAGGTAGTTACATATTAATGAAAAGGAATGGATCTAGGTATCAATAGCAGATGTAGTTTTAGGGTTTTTCTTCTTCTATATCTTGTTTCTTCTTCTCATTTGTTGGAGATTGCACATTTTGGTTTTCATGGTAACACTTTTGTAACAAGGGTTCAAATGTATAATGCTAGCTTTTTAGATTTCTAGAGTGGTATGATTTTTTTAATGAATAATTTAATTACAGTATAGTCATAGTGAATTGTAGATTTTTGGCACCAATGCACTTCTCTAGCTCTTCTAGGGTTTTTCACCTAAACAGAGAGAGGTAGGGCCAAAAATGCTAAAGGGTTCATTTTTATTATGTTATGTATGATGTTATTTAAGATAACTGATGTGAACTAAATGCATTTAAGTCATCTAAAAGAGTGATTATGAATGCAAAAATAAGATTTATGCTATGTTTTAAAACACACTATGATATGCAAACAATAAACTAAAAGTTGAATAAATGCAAAACAAAAGGAGAAAGGATGAATTAGAGTGCACCTAGGCTAGATTTTAGGAATCTAGAATGATCTTAATGTTGTTTTAAATTACTAAAAATCAACAGTGGGACTCATTTGACGAAGGTGGCGAATTAGTCCTGCTTCTAGTGAAAACTATTAAGAACTAGTTTCTGACTATCATGATCTGGAATCTGACAAAACTTGGGTTTTTAGTCTTAAGGTGGGACTCATTCTCCACTAGTGGTGAATCAGTCCTCTCCCAAAATTTTGAGAAATTAGGAGACAAATCTATAACACCAAATCTAGAAATGTCTGCTTGTCAGGTTGTCGAAGTCAATTCTATAGGAAATGGACAAAAAACCTTCCCCAAGCTTGAAATATGACTGATTTGACTTGAAGCACCTATTTGAATTGTTGACCAATCTTCAATCACCTAAATGATTGTTAAATCTACACACATAGATCTGAAAACACATATGCAAGAGGGGAAAAATGGTTGAGGGTTAGCAAATAGGGGTTTTCCTTGGTCAAACCCTACTTTGTTAATCAAACCCTTAATCAAATAATGAAATGAAAGAGAATGATAAATAAATAACAAGCAAGTATTATCAACCTACCAAACCCTTGTTGATGGAAATATGAAGTCATATTAATGAATTCTTGACAATGCTCGAATAATGCTTGATTTGATGTTGTAAGATGCTTGAATGCTTGAGTGAATAGGTGAATGAATGAACTTGATGAATGGGGGTGAAATGGATGTAAAAATACTTATTTATACAATCTTGTTCCTTAGTAACCTATTAATACCTCATCACATGCTGATATCAAGTGATTTTGAATAAAAACCTGAAAGGACATTTTGAAATTTTAAATTTGGAGCCAAAGGTGACTAATTTTCCACCCATGGCAAATGGGTCCCACCTAGGACCTGAAAATGGGTGTCAGGAATTATCTTGTATTTAATGTTGTTTGTTAGGCTTACATTAAAAAATGCACTTAATTAAACCATATAAGGGAATAAAGGGGTCAAATAAAGCATAAGAAAGGTGTAAATAGTGAGGTTATGCCTAGAAAAATGTGAAATCTTGTTACAAGACTTTACAACACTTCAAAATAGGACTTGATTAGTGATAAAAGGGTGATTTTTAGGTGAACTGCAATGAATAGAGTCTAGAAGAGTGTAGAAATGTTTTACAACACTTCACAACACCTTCACAAGATGTCATTCTTTGAATTTTAGTATCTAAATGTGTATGTTGAAGCCATGTTATGACATAAAATCAAAGAAAAATAGGAAAAATATCATAAACAAGGCCTAAAAGGCCATTAAAATGAAGAGGGCCCATTTTTCTATGATGCACATAGTTAAATATAAATGACATAATATTTGTCACTGGTTGTCTCCATTGTTCACATTGCATAAATTCTGAATATGAGTAATCAAAGATTGTTATTATCCAGCTTCTTGTCTTTCCCTGTATATTTATTTGATTTTATTACTCTCATTCAAAGAATGAGTTAATTTGTAGTAACAAAAATGGAGTTTTATGTTGTTGTGTTCTAGGATTGCTAAGTATGGATTTTTTTGTTGGTATCAATGTCATAATATATCATCTGATAGGCATGACTATGACAAATTGAATGTTGTGTTAGGTTTTAAATTACATGGTTTGGACGACTCCACCCTGAGATATGGCATTGGTCTCTTAATGTTACAATTTCCTGAGATTGTTTGTGTGTAACTAGAATTTTAAAATCAAATTTACCTATCAATCTCAATTTAATTATGTGTGTAGTTTAATGAGTTACATCTCTCATGTTTAAACTAGGCATTACTATAGAGGTCAACCAAGCCTTTAGAGTATTGTGTCTATTAAGCATCTAAAGGAGAATCATCTATTTACTATATTTTGGGTAGAGTGGCCAACAAAAGCATCTATAAGCATACTATTGGAGAGACCCACCTTGTTTTAATAGAGCCAAAAGTGTAGAAGATTTCAATATTTTTGACTAAATCTTGTTCGTTGACCAAATCCATCTCTGAGTCCAAATATGAGAAAGTGGCTATTCTTTAGGACTCATTACATCTGTTGATTTGGGAACCAACAATTACATAGGTAGTTTTACCATTACTTTATTTGCTCATGGTTGCTCATAATTATTTCAATTGTTCAACTACTTCCTTTGTGTATAAATGTCGATGTGTACCATGAAATAAGACAATTCAGTTTTATGTGCTTATCTATCAGTTCTTCCATTCAAGATAGTAGAAAAAGTGATATTTTGTAATAATTTTTTTGTCATTTAATGTGTAAGTAGGTTTAAAGCTATGATTTAGATCCTAGGTAACAATTTTCTCAAACACATCAAGTTTTTTAACAAAATATGAAAGAACTTAAAATAAAATAACTTAATACCTAATCACATTATAGAATAGTAGTTGTGTAAATCATAAAAGTGCATATATAGGACACATTAGGATCACAAAAATATGAGATGGTGAAATGGGATATAAGGCTAATTGTTAGCCTAAATCACCCATTCCACCATCAACATTGTGGGACACAAAAATAACCAAGATAAATGATTTGGATGTTACCCTCAAGGGAAGAGCAAGAATCGCTCATATCCCCTTTTCATTATTGGATTGATTGAGGTGAGGTAAATTTAATGATTGATGTTGCTAACTAGGTAAAATTAAATCAAAGAAATAAACATTAAAAATTCTAACTAATACAAAATAGAAGAGCTTAAATAGAAAGAAGAGCTTAAGAATGTAGAGAGGAAGGGACTTGGAATAAAAGTATGATGTAAAATTCACTAGAATGGGGGGAGGGTTTCCTTTTCTAGAAAACATATATAGAAGCATCATGGTCTTTAGATTTTTTTGCCAAGATTAGCTTCAGAAGTTTGATAGTTTGTGAATAATCAATCTTTCCTTAATTTGATTAAAGAACATGCTTGAATGGTTTTCTTATGGTTTTAAACTCTTGAAATTTCCAATCCACTTGAATTAACTTCAAACATGTAATCTGCAAGAAGGATAGGGGAGGAAGGCTATGTCATATAGGGGTTTTCCTTAGTCAAAACCCATTTTGGTGTTTCCATCTCCACAAATGACTATGATGACAATGATATATATAATATAATCTATGTAAAGTAGAGGAAAATGGATGAAAAATAATTATAAATAAAAATTATATAGCTTACCACTCAAATTTGTATTCCTTGTTGGACTAAATTTAATCGGATAATATCATACAAAGAGAAATTGAAGGTTTCTTGAAGATATTGCAATTTTTAGTGCTCATAACAATAATAAACTTTAAACATCAAACATCTTACTGTGCATAAAAATATATTTTGATTGTGTGCTATGGATATGAATTTGGCTAAAAGAGTGTATGTTTCTTATTCTACTCTTGAAATTAATTTTGTAGACAATTAAAATATTACCTTAGCCAACCATACCATATTTTAGTGTATCCTCAACCATTAATTAAATAAATATCTTCCATTTATTTAATTATTCCCATCCTTTGACACCTTTATTCTAATCCATTAATTAAATAAATGTTTATCATTGATTTAATTAATATCCCTTATTCTAATCTATTAATGAAATAAATATTTATCATTTATTTAATTAATATCCATTTCCATATTATTTTAATTAATTAAATATTTAATATTTATTTAATTATTTTACCATCATGATACCATTAATTAAATAAATTATTTATTTATTTAATCAAGTACCCTTTATCCTTTATCCTTGTCCATTTAATCCTATGCCTTTATCTTTTCCACATGGATCATAATCTAAATTTTTTCTCATGTGATAAATATCCCCTTCACATGTCTAACTAACTCCTCACATAGATTCATTGAACCTAAACACCCACCCAAAATTCAAACTAACTTTTCATCTTATTCATTCAATTCATTTAACCTCTAAATCCTAAACATTTTGATAACTAATTTTGTCCTTATCTCTATCCTAAAAAAATATTCTATCCATCATTTGACACTTATCATATGATTTCATCCTTAATTTAAACCCTAATTCTCCTTCAGTATCAACCATCTGATATCAATCATTTCTAATCTTTTATTTTGCCTCTTCAAGGCTCTATATTTAAGTCTCCCATCCTTCATTTTTCATCTCTTGAGCCATCATACCTACATTGTATCATTTTGATCACTCATATATCAAATCATATCAAAGTTGTGCTAGAGTATTAAGAAATCCACATATCAACATCAAGAACAAATCAAATGGAATAAGGATGCACTCTATTTTCTCTCATCAAGAAGAGGAGCAAAGATTCTAGGTGTAGGTATTGTGCTTTTGTATTGCTTTTATCTTCCTTTATTTTTCTTCAATATTTTCTAACCTCTTTAGCTTTAATTATCTTTTAGTTGCTTGAGAGATCAAATTTTCATTAGATGTTTAGATAGAGCGAAAGACTTATATTCATATAAGTTCCAACATATTTTGCATTAACCTTTATGAAAGGCTAACAAATGATTTTGAATTCCTCAAAATATTAAGGTTACAATAAATCTTTATTTTTAGGGCCTTAATAGGGGGGACAAGGGTGAGGGCACCCTATTTTAGCCCTATTTTGAACTTTATATCTTTGTTAAATAAGTATTTCTTTTTGTTTATTACATTTAATGTACTTTCAAAAAAATGACAATAAAGTGGATGATTAATAAGAATAATTTGACACAAGCACTTAAGAGGGAGACAAACATAGTTTTAAATGGTCAAGGGTGATAATTTGTGATGCAACACATTTAAGAGTAGTAAATCTACTGAATATGCAAACTAAAATATTTATTATTCTTTTTATCTTTGTCAAATCCAAACCGAACTTTCCCTTCCCATACAATTTCAAATCTGACAGATCTTATCGAATTTATAGGTTCTCATAATTACATTTAACAACTATATGACAATGAAATTACAATCACAAATTGCCAGCTTACAAATTAAGTGGATAACTAATGCCACCCTATGTGAAAGTACCAAAAATATATGAGTGAATAATAATTAATAGATTGACACACCTTTTTCCGCAGGATGCTTGATTGGCGGGGTCGGGGAAAGAAAACGTTATTAACAAGAAAGCGATAATCAGCTGGATTGAGTAGTTTTGTGGACTCTGCTGCAGACAGCTTGTCTTGCTGGGTGAAATGTATGTTTCAACCAGATGAGGAAAAACATAATCTTGCTAGAAGTAGAGAAAAATAATCTCCGTATATAAGGGTACTGGTAAGCTATTCTAAAATACCATGTGCGAAGGGTAACTTTAGTACTACCGATCACTCCATTCCGCTTGGCATCGAACGATGTCACATCCACCACCTTTGAATTGCAGTCAAATTTGTCAGTGAAAGTTGCGGAGCAGGGATTTGTTCTTGGCTGACCTTGTGTATTTCTCTCTAATGCCGAACAAAATCTTCTGTTCATCTTTCATGTGAAGTACAGTTTAAATTTTTGATATAAAAGAGTGCGTAATTTCTGGTCGTAAGAATGAATAAGCTCAGTTTTCCTTGCTTCTCAGGTGTTAGTTTGGAGTAGGACGAGCCATACGTGGGTGTAACGAAACCTTTATGATATCTTGTAAATTGGAATATATGAGTAACTAATGATTTTGTTGATATAATAAATGAATATGGTTCCAAAGAGAAATGCCATGATCATCTAGTTGATTAAAACGGCGTTTGTTTGATTGGTATATCGCTTTTTGTCTATTACAGCAATTATGGCCAGTTTGGGTACCAAAAAATGCTGAGCTAGCATGATTATTTTGTTTGTGATTTAGCGTTGAAGCATCGATTGTTTGTTTGGTATATCACTCTTTGTCTATTTAAGTAATCATGCGCCGATTTGAGTACAAAAAAATGTTGAGCTACCATGATGCTGTCGTTTGTTATTAGTGTGAAGCATCCAAACTCAGATACGTTTTCCTTAATTAAGGTTCCCATCATCTTACGCCATTAGCGATAATTGACTGTCATGAAAGTGACGTTTTCTGTTTTTATTTCACTACTCGAAAGTAAGCTCTCTCGTGACTTCAATGATATCTTCAAGTTTTCTTCGTTTCCAATTTTATCGCAAAACAGCATGCCAAATATAACTGTTCATGCACGTGAAATATTTCTGATCCTTAACACAATGTTCGCCACGTAACCACCGCGATTTAATGTTACACAGGGACGTCAAGATATTACCTTTTCAATTGGTAAGGCTAAGTACATAAATCAATTCAGATTTTCTTGGAGTGTATTGAATTATATTAGGTAATATGAAATAGAATGTACAATCATATTATAAGTAGTAATAGGTAAGCAAAGAGATTGGATAAAGAGATCGTCTATATCTTTATGGTTAAACAATGTGTGTCAATTAATAAAGATGGTGAGAAATATGTGTCTTAAGATTTGGAAATATTCTTAGTCATTTTTATCAAGTTAGTAGCAATTTAAAAATATCTTTCCTCGAAGAGGTCGCATTATCGTCTACATTCCAATAACCGTTCACTTCTTACTCAATTCACCCTAAAAAAACATTTGCATTTGACCCATAAAAATCTTTTAAAAATCTAGTAACATGTTGCAAAAGCACCATACATGTTTGCATGTCAATGTGTAGTTGACCATTGTATGTATTCAACTATAGATACATTTGCATTTACAATTCAAGACAAGTTGCACCCAAAAACCATCATTTATAATTTATAATAATCTTTTATTGTTACAAATACCTCCAATCACAAAGGGTTCTATACTCATTGCATATTATATTCACAAATAAATATACAAAGTTATTGGTGCTTCAAATGACATAATGAGAAACTCCTATAAACTTTATGTGTTGTCAAATGCACAATTTTCACCACTTTATGTCTCATGTACATGTATTAACTCCATTAAGTGTAAGTACCTCCACAAATAAAAAATGGTGTAAGGCTTGCCTAATAAACATCAAATCCAAATAAATGCAGAATTTAGTCAAATCACCATTAAAAACCTACATAGATGGCAACTACATATTCAAATTTGAAACACACCAACCAAATTCAATGCATTGTATTGTCAGATTTGAATTACTAAATAAGAGGGAAAGTAGCCAACATAAATCTCAATTATTCACCTTTCCTAATATTGTCAGATTATGAATGTTTTTGGATTTTGATGTATTTTTTAATGTTTTTGGATTTTGATGTCTCGAGGGCTGATCAAAGATTAGCCTTGCCTATATTTAAGCTCAGAAACAATGTAGTTCAGATACCATGTTCTTGATATTTTTCTGACTTTTATGAATGTTTTTTGGGTTTTTTGATATGATTTTGGATATTTTTGGATTTTTTGATATGCTTTGGATGTTTTTTGGATTTTGGCATGATTTTGACGATTTGGATATAGATAGGTGTGATGATATAAGTGATTTGTTTGGGATTTTGTTGAAAACCAAGATAGGGTTGATTGATCAGATCGATGGATTGATGATGATAACATTGTTGAGGATGCACAACAATGCAATGATAGTGTTATGCTACACAACGATTAGGATGAATATCCCAAGATGATGAGGGATTGATGGGATTCGATTGATGATGATAGCATTGTTGAGGATACACAACAATGCAAGGATAGTGTTAAGGAACACGAGGACTAAGATGTGGATGGATTGATTAGATTTGATTGATTAGGAGTTTGAAGCTTGATTTGGAACAAAATTTATTTGAATGATTTGATGTGACGTTTGAAGTGCAACTTAGATGCAACTGATAGTGATTCTTTGGATTGATGTTCGATGAAAGATAAAACTTGATAAGGAATGTCTTCTCATCAAAATATGCCATGGGCTAGTGATTTGGATTTTGGATCACAAATGCTTTGACCAATTTGGTTTCAAGATTGCCAATGTTTGGATAGCCACATAAGTTGGAGGATATAGATCAAGATTTATTCTTGAAGCAAGATGTAAATATCTTCCCCCAGTGTCTAGCAATGTATGGAATGTCATGGATGGATGCTTGGCAGATGGATAGATGTGGTAAGCATGCAAAGGATGCCAAGGATTATCTTGTGATAAGATAAGGTGTTCAGATAAAGAATGCTCATTCAAATAATGCTTCATGGCTCAAATAATGTTGGATAGGATATGATTAATAAAAAATGACCCATGTCAAGATGTTTATCGTAAGCAAGTGTAAGGTGTGCCCCAAAATTTCATCAAGATCAAGATAATTTGGACTATGGATGTAGATGGATGAAAATGGATTGGATAACTAGTTCATGGATGGATGGATTTATTATGGCTGAGATAGATGGAATGCTAGATTTATTACAGATGAGATGTGATGCTTTCACTTGAAATAGTACACGTATATGCTCAATTCTACACATGATGCCTGTTTTCCAAGTTTTCATCATGGCACATGTCCAAAGCACCACCGAAGTGGTTTTCACTAGAGGATGATTTTACTTTTCTTTATTGTTTCCAATCCTTTTTCAGATTTTTTTGGATTTTCACTTCTTTTTTTTTTTGTATTTTTCTATGAAAGATTTTAAGCTCATGATGAACCTCCTAGTGCTATCGATGTAGGTTCTTCAGTCATAGTGTGTTATTGATATCCTACTTGAAGAAGCTATTTTTCCAAGATACGTACACTTGAATGCAACTTTTTAGATTCTTGATCTACTTTGTCGATATCGGAGTTAACTCTATCTTGGAGCGCACATCGCAATAGAGTTCCTTCTGAATCCTTATGATGAAGGGTGGCCACAAATACATGGTCAATTTGAGAATTGGATATCATGCATGGAAGCGTGGATGGAGTGTGTTTAGGGATAGAAGATGGATTGGTTGACAGATTGGAACCTTTGACTCTCCAAACTTGGGAAGATGAGTAATGATGGGTGGATATGAAAATGTGTGTGGAATTACGACCAAGTACTTGGTATACTTTGTAGGTTACTTTTGTAATGCCATAGAAAATTGCACAAGACAACAAAGAAGATTAGAAGCAAACATCCAATACTAAAATCTAAGATGCAAATCTAATGTTAAGCAACAAAGAACAAAGGAAGTTAGAAACGTAAACAAAACTAGAACAATCTCACCAATTTTGAACGTATTTCCATGATTCATCTCGATTTCCCTTCTCCTTTTTGCTTGTGTAGTATAATTTCCCTCAGATTTTCAAGAGTTTGTGCAAGTATAGCCTAAGATAATGATTAGCAAAATATCAAAGATTCAACATTAAGTGCTTGCAAGATTCAAAAATAGATTTCAATTTTGAGAGAGATTGGAATGAAGAATGACAAATCAATTATAGAAAATTGATTATTCGAACGATAGGTCAAGATTGAAAGATTAACAGATGGTTGAGATTGATAGACTAGACATGCATTTTGATAACTGTTAGTAGTGACATGAGTGATACAAAATAGAAATAGGATTAAAGATTAAATAAATGATTTAATCTTTAGTTCAACATTCAAAAACATAAGAAATATCTTTGCATGACAAAGATGAAGATTGATTATAACGACTCTCTGTTCGAATGCATGCACAAGGTTTAAATAATTAAATAAGAATATTTAATTAATCCACATGTATACGCAAATAAGTTAGAACTGGATGATTGAATGATCTAACAAAGAGATTACTCGAGACAGCCACTCAAACATCAAATGAAGAGTGAACTGAGCGATTAAAATAGATGTTGAGTCAAGTAAAAGTGAATACTTAGATAACTCACATAATTATGTAAAATATAGAAGAATGTGTTAAAATAGAATTAATGAATTCAATAATTCATTTAATTCAAAACTCGATATTCGAAGAATAATTAAATAAATAAGATTTATTTAATTAAATGATAAAGGAATTTAAATGAATAATTAAATAAAGAATTTATTTAATTATAGTTGAAGTATGATAAAGAGTAAATTAAATAAGAATTTGTTTAATTTGACAAGAAGAATAAAGTTAATTAGTAACATAATTAAATAAAAAGCATTTATTTAATTAATCAGATAGAATAAAGAAAATGTGAATTAATTAAATAATTAAGATTATTTAATCAATAGAAGAATGAATGTTAAGATGAATTAATTAAATAATTAAGATTATTTAATCAATGGAAGAATTAATATTAAGGTGAATTAATTAAATAATTAAGATTATTTAATCATGACCATGAAGAATAGGAATTATGAAGAATATTGAAGTTGTAGGCCTAAACCAATTTTCAGTGTCTACATTTGCCCCTTTTTGATACAATGTCATTTCGGCGTTGTGTCAAAGAAAATCGATAACAAATATGCCCCAATGTAAAACAGGTGAAGGTATGCCCCCTCGGGAGGACAGGCGGGTTCAAAGAAGATGAGTGTGCTCTTGAAATCAATGAGAGAACTAGAAGACGAAAAAAAGAAAAAAAAGGATAGAGGAAAATAGATAATGGTGGTGAAGATGTAGAAAAGAAGAAATGTTACTGCAAAAAGAAAGATGATTAAGAAAAGACTGTGATGTTAGTATTAGCAATCTTTGATGTTTCGTTGTATCACAAAAGGTATTGCACTTTATCATCATTGGGCGGGACTAATACAAATGGAGAAAAACACCATGATATCAACATAGATCAAGGTGTGCAAGATCATCCACTTGCTAATAACAGACAGTTGCAGACAAGGATTGTCATTAACTAATACTAAGGGTACAAGTTGCCCTAGTATTTTTGTCAAGACAAACCACAGACAATAAACAAAGTAAAAGATGGGTCATGAGACGTCATTGCTCCTCTAAATCCTTCATGGGACATCCTTGAGGAAACTAGTAACATGACTCAAAAATCAAATTTAAAAGACAGTTGACAGAAACAGTCAAAGAAAATAGAATTCTGATACATCATTGCTTCTCTAAATCCTTCATGGGACATCCTTGAGAAAGCTAGTAACATGAATCCCAGTCATCAATTCAAGATAAATGATAAGATAAATAAGCCATAAAGTCAAAAAGCCAATAAAATATTTGCCAAAACATGATCTTGTTTGTTTGATTTGTTTGATTGATAAAAGGATTGATTGATAGAGCCTGATGTGAGGAGATACACATATCGGATAAGATTGTGAGTCTAGTTTCGATGTTATGACTATCTGTATAAGGCATGACAAAGCCTGGTTTCAGAAAGACATGTATCGTATAAGACATTGAGTTAGATGTCGTTGATGTGATAACCTATATAAGGCTATATTTGATTGTTTGACCTTGTCGATTATGTAGGAAGGAATCATCCTGAATAAGACATAGGTTGACTATTTTTATAATATTTGTTTCCAAGAAGGGCACATCCTATAGCAGACATTAGTTGATCTATTTTGATTGTTTTGTTTGGCAAGTTGTTTGATTTGACTTAGAGACATTTCTGACTTGTTCACCAGATTAATGCATGACTTGAGACAATGCCTTGCAAATTAACTGCATGTGACGACAAACCCTAAAGGACTGACCTAGTGTGGCCTCGGGGGCTCATCGATTGATGGCCTTGCCTACGTTGTACATGTAAAGACCTCGTAGTTCGACTTGACTTTGACTGCCAAGACTAACTACAAATAGAAGACGTGTGTGAAAGTGAAGGTGATGAACCCTAATGTACTGACCTAGTGTGGCCTTGGGGGCTCATCGATTGATGGCCTTGCCTACGTTATACACGTAGAGACCTCATAGTTCGACACGACCAATGACCTTGTCATATAGACATATGGATCGAATCATGAGTTTATATAGACAAACCTAAACGAACTGACCTAATGCCTCAGGGGAACATTAGCAGATGGCCTTGCCTACGTCCAGTCGTAGAGGCAACGTAGTTTAACAAATGACAAAGACTAACAAGTGCGACTGACTTTGACTCTATTTTTGGATGTTTGAAATGTTTTGATTGTTTTGTCTTTTTGAAGTTTTCTGATGTTTTTGTGTTTTCTCAGGTCATTTTGTGATGTTTTTAGATTTTTCTATGGTTTTACGTCTCCAACACAACCAAGTTAAGAACCAATATGACACATGTCAAGTGTTTTCCCCCAGTCGGGTATATAAGACCAATTGGTTATGAATAGGGTAAAATGGGGGATATGAAATGCTCTCGATGTCAATCGTTCCAAGTTATGGGAAAGACTACCACTTATTAGGAATGATATATACAAGCGATGGACACAAAAGATAAAGGGATATGAATAAGGACTATATACATGATAGTGGATTATAGACAAGGATAAAGACTATGTATAGAATAATAGTAGACAAAGGAGGAGAATTAAGCTACACATGGCGCTTGTTTGCCAGGTTTTCACCATGGTACCTATCCAAAGTGCCACCGAAGTGGTTTTCACTATTGGACGAATGATTTGTCTTTACTATTTTCTAGATTGTCTAATTTTTTTGGTGTTACCAAGATGCCTATTTGCCAGGTTTTCACCTTGATAACAATTTTTATGATTTTCTAATTTTTTTGTATTTTTGCTGATTAAGACAAAGGCTCCCAGAAGCTATGCGTAGAACTTCTTCAGATGCATACTATTAATTGGTGAGGACAATGGTTCCCCTTTAGGAGTAGAGAGTTGGTATGCTCCTGATCAAAAAGCTTATGTAACAACATAAGGTCCTAACTAGTTAGGTTTAAACTTTCCTGGTTTTTCTCTTTCTACTTGATTCTTTGGGTTCTCCATTAAAACTAGGTCACCAATGGCAAAGTTTTTGTTCAAAACTTTCCTGTTATAGCTATGACGAAGGTGATTATGATATGCTTGGAGATGGTCTAATGCCTTCTTTCTTCACTTATCTAGGAATTCTAGCTCATGGAGTCATGACACTCGGTACTCTTCATCATCAATGTGGCCTTTCAGGGATACCCTTAGGGAAGGAATCTCGACCTCAATAGGCAGAATAGCTTTAGAACCAAATAAAGTGAATATGGTGTAGCACTAGTGGGAGTACAGATACTGGTATGATAAGCCCATAAGGCAGGGTTAAGCTGTAAATGCCAGTCATGACCAACATTATTGACAGTCTTCTTGAGGATTCTAAGGATGGTCTTGTTAGATGCCTCTACTTGGCCATTACCTTGTGGGTAGTATGGAGTAGACAAGTGATGTTGGATATGAAATTCTTCACATAGATGATGAACTTCTTGGTTCTTAAATGGGCAGCCATTATCAATGATAATGGATTGAGGGACACCATATCGACAGATGATGTAGTTCACGATAAATCTAGAAATTTGTGTGCCGGTAATGTATGTCATAGGAATGGCTTCAATCCACTTCGTAAAGTACTCAATGGCAGTAATAATGAACTTGTGTCCATTAGATGATGTAGGGTGGATCTTACCTATGAGGTTGAGTCCCCATTGGGTGAAGGTCCATGGTGACGTGATAGGATGGAGCTCCTATGTTGGGGCATGTATCAAGTCTCCATGAACTTGGAATTGGCGGCATTTTGTTACAAAGAAATATGAATCTTTTTCCATAGTAGGGCAGTAATAACCCAGTCCCATAATCTTTTTGGCTAGGGCAGGACCGCTAGAATGGGAACCACATATACCCTCATGCACCCCATGCAAGGTTGCTTGTGCTTCAGTAGAATCAAGGCATCTCGTTAGGGTGTTATCTAAGGTGCGTCTATATAGGGTGTCTCCAACAATGGTGTACTTGGCTGATTTCCAGAGGAATGTCCTACGTTGGTTATTGGATAGGCCAATGGGTATCACTTCAGCATGAAAATAGTCATAGATTTCTTTGTACATTGGGGAATTAGGACCAACAATATCACACACCATTTCAAAATCTGGGATATCATAGGCTGGGACCAAAAGTTTTTCTTCCAAGAACTCAAACTTAGGCACATTGTTAGGAATGTCAAGAAGTGATGCAATTGTAGCCATAGCGTCAGCTGCCCTATTTAAAACATGAGGTACTTGATGAAATTTGACTTTGTCAAAGTACTCTTTAAAGCTATTAGCCATGTGCTTGTATGGAGCAAGCTTCTCATCCTTACTCTCATAATCGTCATTTACCTGTCTGATTACTAGTTGAGAATCCCCATATACTTATGAAATCTTAATTTTCCATTTAACTGCCATGCGTAACCCTGTCACTAGAGCTTCATACTCTGCTATGTTATTAGTGCATGGGAATGCAATCCTGAATGACTTAGGGATGTAATCACCCTGTGGTGTGATAAATAGGATACCAGCCCCTAAACCATGATTTGTATGTGATCCATCAAAGTACAACTTCCATGTTATGTTTGTGTCAAATGTGAATATGAACTCATCAGGAAAGTCTACAACTAAGGGATGATCTACCTGTATGGGTGCGTCAGCTAAATGATCAGCAATGACCTATCCTTTAATAGCCTTTCTTTCTACATACTAGATATCATACTCACTAAGTATCATAACCCATTTGGCCAATCGCCCTGTTAATGCTGCCTTGCTAAGAAGATATTTCAGAGGATCTATTTTAGCAATCAACATTTTTTGATGGTTTAGCATGTAGTGCCTCAGTTTTTGGGTAGCAAATACTACTACAAGATAGGCACGTTCAATGTTACTGTAGTTGAGCTCATAACCAACCAAGGTCCAACTGATATAATAGACTCTCCTTTCATGACCTTCATCGTCATTCTGTGCAAGCAATGCTCCGAGTGATGAATGGGTTGCTGTAATATAAAGAATCAACAGTCTTCCTTCAATAGGTGGCATTAAGACAAGTGGTGTAAGTAAATATTCTTTAATCAGTTGAAAAGCCTCTTCACATCTAGCTGTCCATGCAAAGGGTACTACTTTCTTAAGTAGATGTTGAAAAGGATGTGTCTTGTATGCTAGCTATACGATAAATCATCTGATGGATTGCAACCTTCCCTATAATGTCCTTAGTTGACTGAGATTGGTGGGTGGTGGCACGTCCATGATTGCTTTCACCTTAGCAAGATCAACTTCAATGCCTCATCTAGAGATGATATAACCTAACAACTTTCCTGACTAGACTCCAAACACACATTACTTTGGATTGAGTCTCACATTATACTTCTCTAGCCTTTGAAATATCTTGTCTAGAACCTATAGATGTTCTACCCTTGTCTTAGATTTTGCAATAAGGTCATCAACATAATCCTCCATAAGAGTGTGCACTAGATCATGAAAGATAGTATTCATGGCACGCTGATAGGTTGCTCCTACATTCTTGAGTCCAAAGGGCATAACATTCCAGCCATATGTTCCCCAAGGACAAGTGAAAGTTGTCTTAGGTTGGTCTTTAGTAGCAATTCTGATATGGTTATATACTGAAAATTCATCCATAAGGGACAACATCTCATATCCTGTTGTCATGTCAACTATCATGTCTATGTTAGGCAAAGGGAAGTCATCCTTAGGACAAGATTTGTTGATATCTCTAAAATCAGTGGAAATGCAGATGCCCCCAGCTAGTTTAGTGACTGGTACAAGATTGGAAATCCAATCTGCATAGTCGATAGATCTGATGAAACCAACGTCTAAGAGTTTCTTGAGTTCTACCTTAAGTAACAAAGAAATCTGTGGGTGCATTTTTCTCAGCTTTTTTTTCACTGGTTTGGCACCTGGTTGTAAGGGAAAATGATGTAGAACAAGTTTAGGATCTAACTTGGGAATGTCATCATATGACCAAGCAAAATTTATCTGTCTCTGTTCAAAGAAGTGGTGGAACTCTAATTTCTCTTATGTTGTCAATGACGCTGCCAAATAAACCAGTCGAGGATTCTCTTTTGTGCCTATGTTAACCTCTACGGATTCTTCAATGAGCATGGGTGACTTTTCCTATGCAATGGGAAGAATGTTCAAACCTCCATCCTTAGGTGCCTTAGAGAGGTTTTCACCTTCGGATGCGTCCTTTCTTTTTACTTTTTCATTGTCTAAAGGTGCCTTTCAGTTTTCACCTAGAGACTCATTATTTTTATCTTGTTTATTCTTTTTCTCATTTTTGCAACTAGAGGGTTGAAAAGATTCCCCAAAATATGCTTTGTTGTCCAAGTCAATGGTAAAACCAGCCTTATGATCCCCATTAGGTATTCCTTCTCATAATCCTAGGAACTCAGCAATTACTTCATCGTTCTCAAAAGTGTCTAAGACAGGTGCATCTTGTTGATCCTAATCAATGAGTTGGGGATAAACTAAGGGCATGTCATCGTTAGAGTTATCAAGTCTAATGGGGTCAAGGTAAGGATTGAATTATTCATGTGGTTACAAAAGTCTTGTACCAAGTCCTTTTTTCTCTTAGGTTTGGGTCTAGGTGAATAAACAGGTGGGCTTAATCCCAAGTTTTGACTATCAGAAATAGGTGGCTTAGGTTGCCAAGAGGTAGGATCAAGTGATTCCCAATAGTAGTGTTTAAACCATTCCTCTTTTGTCATTTTCTTTGGTGGATAGGAATTCAAGGGATGTGGTGAGGAACTTAACATCAAGTCAAGTTCTCCAAATAATTTGTCAAGGTCCATGGAAGAAGTAGAGGATAGAAATTCCCACTCATAATCATTAGAATTGGGGGAGTCACAATGATGTTGGTCTACTGGTTTGTGAGATGTCTTAATATCTTCTGAAGCACGTACTTCCTCAAGTAAGGGTAACGGAATACTAGGAACACCAATCTGAATCGGTTGAAACCCTAGCCCTACTCCTTTTGGCCACTAAGAAACAAATATTGGTTCAATTCTACCATCTTGGTTTAAGCCTAAACCACTTTGTCCATCATATCCTTTGCTTTGCATGATTCTGAAACCCTTTCCATATAGACTTGTAGGGATATGAGCAAGTAAAAGTGGTCCCTGATTATCTTCCTTATACAACTAGGAAGTGACATCTTCTGCATCTATAGCCTCTTTGCTTAATTCACCCAATTTAGTGAAATTTGTTGTGGGAGGAACATGTATAGTGATCATAGACTCTACCCTACCTGTAAGAGGTAAACCATATGACTTAAGAGGAACCAAATGGCTAACACAATAAGAAGTCTTCATGTAATATTCTCCACAACCCTTTTCTTGGATCTCAACCCTAGGAGTGGCAGGGAGTGAGGACGGGTCAACATAAGAAGATGGATTAGATGATGAAGCCTCTTGGTTCACTGGTACTTGACGTTGGGGGATCTCTTTTAGATTGGTGCAGTACTAAAAAAGATCAGGATCACCATCTATAGTTATTTATGAGCCATTGTAAGGGAATTTAAGACACTAATGATACATAGAAGGGACTGCCTTCATGGCATGAATCCATGGTCTACCAAGTAGAAGGTTATAAGGAAGGGTGAGATCCAAGACCTGGAATTTTGTCTCCATCATCGCAGGACCAATTTTGATAGGAAGTGTTACCACCCCCTTTGATTTGTGTTCCTCATCATCATAAGCTTTTATGACAATACTTTTGGTCATGTCTACGCATGCTTCTGAGATACCTAATGCCTTAATCAGTTTTAAAGTGCATAGATTTAACCTTGCTCCTCTGTCTACCAAAACTCGTCTAACCTTGGTGTCATCAACAAGGACTTCTAGATGTAAAGGGTCATTGTGGTTTGTCTTTTCTGTTGCATAGTCTTGTTCAGAAAGCATGGCATGGTGATTATTGGTCAAGTATCCCACCATTTCCTGGAAACGATTGACATCTAGATCATTAGGGACCGTGGTATTCTGTAAAGCTTTATCAAGGATAGATCGATGCTCTGGAGAAATACACAACAATTCCAAGATTGAAATTTGGGTTGGGGTCTTCCCCAATTGGTCAAGTAGGTTATATTGTAACTTGGAAGGTTGGGGTGTTTGCTGTGATGGAGGGCCTTGGATAGTGAACTTAGTATGACGAGTATTGACCGCACATTTAGGATTAGCATTGATAGTAATGGTATTGATGTTTTCATCAATGGCGTGAAGGCAATGAATGATTTTGCCACTATCATAATCATGTTTGATACTTGCATAATTGGCTGACATATTAGTCTTAGTACTCAAATTGCAGACAGTTCCTTTCCCATGGTCATGTAGTGGGTTTGAAAAGACTTGATGATCAGTGTTCAATGTCTTTTGTTTTTGTCCACTAACTTCAATAATTCTCCTTTCGACAAGATCCTGTATGATATTCTTTAGTTGTTGATAGTTTTGTAAGTTATGCCCCTTCGTCCTATGATAGTCACAAAAGGAATTGTCATCCCACCAAGTTGGTTTAAACTGTCTTGGATCGTATTATCTTGGTTCCTGCAGCTATATGAGGTTATGTTGTAGCAATTGTTTGAACACCGACTCAATGGGTTCCCCTAAGGGAGTGAACTCATGTTTTTGAAATCTTCTCAGTTGTGGACGTTGAGTATTTTGGACCACACTAGGAGGTTGATTGACAACATTAAGCATGTTGGAAAAAGTATGAGGTCCTTGTAACGTGAGGAGGGGTCCCTCCTGTAGTGTTTTAGCATCAACCACCCCATCCTTGGTGACATTTTTGTTGTGAGACCAAAATCTATTTCTGTCAGTGGGGGTGTTTTGTTCAATTGGGTTTCTATTGGACGTTGATGTCTTGAGTTCACCCTTTTCAATGAGGTCCTTCTCTATTATCACCCCTTTTTCCACTAGTTCTGAGAAAGATGTACAACAATGTACCCTTAGGTTACTCCTGAGTTTCGCATTAAGGTTTTCTTGAAACATTGTAACTTTTTTTTTTAGGTATCTCGATGAGACACCGACTAGCTATAGTCCTCCATCTCTGGAAGAAAGTGATGAATGTTTCCCATTCATCTTGCGTTGTGTGACACAAGGTTGATATGTTTATCTCATGATCTATGTTGAAGGTGAAATGTTCCACAAATTTCTCAACCAGTTCACCCCAAGATCTAATGCTAGAATGTAGACCTGAAAACCATTCCAGTGCAATTCCTACAAGACTTCATGGAAACAGCCTCATAAGATACATGGGATCATAAGCGACATCTATGCATATGGTAGAAAATTCCCTGATGTGTTCTATTGGGTTTCATTTGCCATTGTACTTCGGAAGATTGGGTATGACATATCCGTGAGGGAAAGGGGTCATGTACAATGATCTATCAAAAGGGAAGGGGCATATGTCCTTTGGTGAAAATGATTTCTTAGTTGACACCAACATGTTATCCATTTGGGTTTGCAATGCCTGCATTTGTGTTTGTAAGACATCAACTTTGGTCAAAGATGTGCTAGGAGGATTATGCGGATCTGGGTATGTATTCTGAAATCCAAAGCCTTGTGATGGGTTTCGATTAAATGTTGACATCTGAGGTGGATATGGGTTCAGAATGTTGGTAAATGTGCTCTGGTCAGGAATCGGCATAAATTGGTGTTGACCTGAGACCTGTGTAAACGGATTCTGAGTACCACTTTGGACAAAAGGATTATGATTCAAAATTGATGTAAATTGGTTTTGACTTAGAATCTGTGTGGATGGATTCTTCCTACCAATCTATGAAAAGGGATTCTGATTCGAAATCAATGTAAGTGGATTCTATGTACTTGTTTGGGAGAGTAGGTTCTGACTCGAAAACTATGTGAATGGATTCTGATTGCCATATTGGAAGGAGGGAATGCCCCCTATTTGTGTAATCCATGGTATAGTACTAGTGACTTGAGCACTAGGTATGTCCATCGACTATGGTATGGCACTCGTGATACTAGCATTAGGTGTAGTCATTGACTGTGAACTTGTGGCACCGACATAAGGTGTAGAGGCTAAGGTTCTAGACCTTTTATTCCCAACAAGAGGACCGAAGGGAGTGGACGATGAAGCCCCTGTAGTGAAATTAAATCCCGATGTCATGCTAGATGTACCAAATGGGGACGTATGGACTGTCGTACTCTGTGTAGACGTGCTAGATGGCATAGTCATGCTGACTTGAGGTATAATAGTACTAGTAGTCGAAATATTTGTCCCTTGTGTAGGTTGAGTTTGTAAGGTACTGATATCAAATCTTAGAGGTAAAGTAGCACCTTCAGCTAGCAATTTTCCTAAAAACCATTGACGATCATTTGCTAGGTACTCATCTACAAAAGAGGCAAACTTAGGGTCCTGTGCGGTAGCCTCTATGTCCTCTACTGCAATATGTCCTTGAGTGTTTCTAGTGGTGAATTTATCTAATAAAGTCTGATGAGGTCTTGAAGAAAATGGATTGATGAACTCGTTTGGGTTCGACATGTTTTCTCTCTCTTCTCTTAGACCTAGTTTCAACCATATAAGACAAGTTCAATATGTGGGATATGCAAGACTATAACTATGAACAGTATGACTCTAGCCTATGTTTTGGGATTTTCATAGGCAAAATAAGGAATATCCTAGGATAAAACTAGTCTAGACTCTAAAGATGCAAAGTCTAAGCATGAACCTAAAGTGATCAATTCTATAAACCTTAAGACGAAGGGACCAACTACCTAAAGTCTAATCAAGGTGTCAATTTAGTGAAGTCAAAGAGCCAATGTAGGACAAGGATCAAAAGATAATTTTGATTTTCCTAACTAGACTGATGAGCTAGGATGACTCTCTGTAGGACAAAGTATAAGATATTAAGACTAGGTTCAATGACAAATTTTGTTGACACTATGACTTTTCTAGGGTATAGATGGTGGAGTACTCCTAAAGTTTATAAAAGTGACCTTTCTAGAAGTATAATGCAAGGTAATATGTACCTTAAGATGAAGCCAAACTCTAACTGAAGACAACTATGGTAACGACTAAATGACCCTAACATATGCAAAATTAAGCAAATTGTTTCAGGTTTCTATTTCAAAGACTGTTTGTGTGAAGATGACTAAAACTGGTGTAACCGTGTTGACTGGATAGTGACTGTGAATTCTAGTTTTTTGATAATTAGACAAATGCGCTGCAGGATTAACAAATGTAGTTCAAGTTTAACAGTTGTAGTCTAAACTGACAGATGTGACTCAAAATTTACCAGATGCAACTCTAACTGACAGATGCGACTCAAAATATAACGCATGCAGTTTTTCCATAGCAAATGCGAGCCAAAATGATAGATGCGACTGACAATGATAGATGCGACTTGAAAATTAACAGATGCGACTCAAAATTTAATAGATGTGACTCTAAAAATTAGATGCGAGTTTCTGGTGAACAATTGCGACTCTCTGTGAATTTTTAGTGACATGAAATTTAAACTGACTCCATTTTTCATGATCAAATTCTGACAATCAAAGACAATCATATGACAAACTATTTTTAGTTTCGATTTTGGACTCAAAGAACATTTAAAGTGATAATAGACAAGCACATCCTAATAGGCCAAAGGCTTAGGGTTTGTATACTTGGTATAGCCCACCTATTGTACCCCGGATTGGTGATGAACACCTTTCCTTCTCGAGAGTGGATAGCTTAGGAATTTGGTGGCATTGGCTCCCCTACACGGCTCATTAACATCTTTTGAGCACACCAATTCTGAATTCTTTGGGCAATGACCTCCCAAGAATTGCTATCTCTACTCAAGGGGATTAGTAGTGAGTATCTTCGGGCATGATACTATACCTTGCACTATACCAACCAACGGCCACAAATAGGTTGGTCTCTAAAAACAAAGGGTATTTAATTCGGGCATTCCATTCGTGGGGTGTGATCCATACAGCGCGAGTCCCCTTTTGGATCCATCTCATTGGAAGCACACTCGTGATTCTTAGGGTTTCCCCAAGAACCCACTTTTATATACCGGCTGGAAGTCCCTCAGGTTCAGGGTGCTACCGGTCTGAGTCATCCTGGGGTGAGTACTTTTTCCCACCAGAACAGGCCCAAGTTCTAGAGTTGGTAACCATTTCTCTTACACCTAGGATCACACGGATGCGCAAGGGGAGAGGATACTTTGATGTACCAAGTTGTAAGGGTGACCAAACTTGTGCTTTCGCACCAAACACAGTAGACACTTGTTAATTTTAACCAAACGAAAGATTTTCTAAGATACTAAACAATCTATTTCAAAATTAACTAGGGACTTCAACAAGCATCCTGCAGAAAAACTCATTAGTAATTTTCAATATTGTCTTCATCAATCGTCCTGCAAAAGTTTGTTTACTCCAAATGGCCACACGCTGAAAATTAGATATCAATAACACGAAAATCAATTGAAAATTTTAGATTGCCGAAAATAGAAATAAAATTTTACCAGTCAATTGCGTCGCAATATTACCAGTCAGATGCATTGTTTCTTATTCAGTTGTGGCTCAAAAAATCAATTGTGATTCAGAAACATACAGATGCAGCGTTTCCTTTGTCAGATGCGGTTCAAGAAGTCAATTACGGTTCAGGAAGCCTCAGATGCATCGTTCCGTATGAAAAATTTGCAAAAACCAAAATTAAAAGATCTACAGATTTGTGAAGATGGTGTCTTCACGTCAGGTTCACCAAATGTAATGCCATAGAAAATTGCACAAGACAACAAAGAAGATTAGAAGCAAACATGCAATACTAAAATCTAAGATGCAAATCTAATGTTAAGCAACAAAGAACAAAGGAAGTCAGAAACGTAAACAAAACTAGAACAATCTCACCAGTTTCGAATGTATTTCCATGATTCATCTTGATTTCAATTCTCCATTTTTCTTTTGTAGTATAATTTCCCTCAGATTTTCAAGAGTTTGTGCAAGTATAGCCTAAGATAATGATTAGAAAAATATCAAAGATTCAAGATTAAGTGCTCAAAAGATTCGAAAAGAGATTTTGATTTCGAAAGAGATTAGAATGAAGAATGACAAATTAATTATAGAAAATTGATTATTCGAACGATAGGTCAAGATTGAAAGATTAACGGACAGTTGAGATTGATAGACTAGACATGCATTCTGATAACTGTTAGTAGTGACATGAGTGATACAAACTAGAAATAGGATTAAAGATTAAATAAATGATTTAATCTTCAGTTCGACATTCAAAAACATAAGAAATATCTTTGCATGACAAAGATGAAGATTGATTATAACGACTCTATATTTGAATGCATGCACAATGTTTAATTAATTAAATAAGAATATTTAATTAATCTGCATGTATACACAAATAAGTTAGAACTGGATGATTGAATGATTTGACGAAGAGATTACTTGAGACAGCCACTCAGACATCAAATGAAGATTTAACTGAGCAATTAAAATAGATGTTGAGTCGAGTAAAAGTGAATACTTAGATAACTCACATAATTATCTAAAATATAGAAGAATGCGTTAAAATAGAATTAATGAATTAAATAATTCATTTAATTCAAAACTCGATATTCGAAGAATAATTAAATAAATAAGATTTATTTAATTAAATGATAAAGGAATTTAAATGAATAATTAAATAAAGAATTTATTTAATTATAGTTGAAGTATGATAAAGAGTAAATTAAATAAGAATTTATTTAATTTGACAAGAAGAATAAAGTTAATTAGTAACATAATTAAATAAAAAGTGTTTATTAATTAATCAGATAGAATAAAGAAAATGTGAATTAATTAAATAATTAAGATTATTTAATTAATAGAAGAATTAACAGAAGATGAATTAATTAAACAATTAAGATTATTTAATCAATAGAAGAATTAATGTTAAGATGAATTAATTGAATAATTAAGATTATTTAATTAATAGAAGAATTAATCTTAAGATGAATTAATTAAATAATTAAGATTATTTAATCAATAGAAGAATTAATGTGTAGATGAATTAATTAAATAATTAAGATTATTTAATCAATGGAAGAATTAATATTAAGGTGAATTAATTAAATAATTAAGATTATTTAATCATGACGATGAAGAATAGGAATTATGAAGAATATTGAAGTCACAGGCCTAAACCAATTTTCAGTGTCTACAGCTTTAGAAGACTACTTTTTCCTTTGTGGACATCTTTGATGGATACTTTTCCCTTTTAATTTTTCCCCATAGTTTCTTTGACTGATGGAGTTTGATAGGGATAATATTTCTTTGTATTCTTTGGTATCCATTTTTATTTGATTTGTCTGATATGCTTCTTAGCTTCTTTTTCTTTGATAATGTTCTTTGTGCTTTGATTCAAATCATTATTCTGATGTTGGTCCCAATTCATGGATGGGGTGATGGGTGGATGAAGATTCATGACATGGCTAGTTGTAGTATTGGCATCAGTTTCATCATAAGGATTCTTTGTGCTCCCTATGTTGATGTTTTCTTGAGACATAGTTTCCCCCAGTATGGTGGTAGTAGCACCTATGTTCCTTGATTCTTCTTATTTTGAGATGTCTTGTTCAGTAAGCACTCTCTAATAAATGACCACTGTAGATGACACTATTTCCATTTTTTTCTCTGCTGACTCTGGATTATCTTGTTTTGTTTGACCCACTTCTATGATTGGATAATGTTGGATATCTTCATATATGATGTCCTCGGTCTGAATTTGGGATATATCTGATCCTTCTATTGATAATTTAGTTTGACTATAGGAATCAATAACCTACTCTTGTTGTGTCATAATGTCAGGAGTAAAAGAATCTTGTTCTAAATGAAGATCATCTACGTATCCATCCATAGAAAGCATCTCATGGGTAGATGGAGGGGTATGTGTTATGGGGATATGATCATCATTTGTGACATCTTGTATAGATAGGAGATCGTCCATTAGATCATTATAATATCTTGGAGATACAAAGTCTTGATCTTGAATGATTTTGGAATTGCTTTCGACATGCTTTGGATCAAGTTCTTGACATGGGTCAGTTTCAAAGGATGGATTTCTTATAAAGAATTCTTGGATATCGTCATTAGGAATGGGAAGTGGCTCAATATCCTCTTCATCTTTGAGTGGACTTGGGTCAAATTCTAAGTTGAGGATTCCTTCAGTATCTATAATCATGAGGTCAAAGGGTGTCAACATGTCTTGGAAAGCACCACTACTAGACTTTGGTGAAAGATGTTGATCATGCTTTAGAATAAATTCTTGAGATATGTCCTCTAACTCATAAGGTGATGTAGAGATATTTTCAACATTATCATAGGTCAATGGATCATGCATTATGTTAATAGGATTAAACAATCCTAACACTCCTTGAAATAGATCACTAAAAATTGGCTCTTAATGTATGCTGAGTTGGTCATCAAATGAGGTGGAAACATCTTTAATGTGCTCATTGATGGAGAGATCTTGAACATTGTTTTCAACAATTGTGGCAGAAAGATTATCTATGTCTTGAACCATAGGGTCAAGTGATGTTGACATTTCTTGAATTGGATCATTGTTGGTTATTGTTGGTATATTTTGATCATGATTGAAAAGTGACTCTTGATCTATGTTAATTTGATCGTTGGATGAGGTGAAAACATCTTCAAGGTGCTCTTTGATGGATAGATCTTGATCATTGTTCTCAACAGTGATTATCTTTTGATCAATAAGGTCTTGGATGAGATTTTTGAGTTAAATACAATCTGATGTTGTGTGTCCATTTTTTTTGTGGAAGCCACAAAATAACTTCTCATTATACCTTGGTGGTTTAACTAAGGGATCTTGATAATCCTCATAAACATGGAGTTTAATGAGATTTTCTTGTGCCAACTATAGCATGATCAATTCGATGGGTCCCCCAAGTGGTGTGTATTTTCATTTGTTACCTTGTGAGATTTGACCTTGTGGTGATTGATTTTGGAGATGTGGTGATTGGTCTTCGAGCTGTGGTGATTGATCTTTGAGATGTGGGGGTTGAATTTGTTTATGTGGTTGATCTTGACATCTAACTTCTTGACATTGGAGATATTTTTCTTGATATGGTTGTGGACATAACTCAATGCTTTGATGGCATGGTTCAACCAAAGGAAGATTTTATTAATTTTGGAGTGAAGATATCTCTTGGCTCAATAATTCAATTAGTTTGGCATGTGAAGCAAGTTGTTCTAGCAAAATTTGATTTTGATTTTGAATTTTAATCCCTTGATTTGGCTTTTGTTCAAGCATATTTGGGATGTACAAATGTGGTGTTCACATGGGATCATGGAAAAATTGATTTTGGACAATGTTCTGACTTGGGATGATGTTCATATTTTGCATTATGGGTTGAAATTGAACATTGTTGATGTTGGGAATCACATTGCCTTGATTTAGGTAACTTTGATTTTGCATTGTGTTACCTTGACTTGGATCAATACATGCAGTCGTTATCATCGTGTTTGGAATTTGAACATTGGTATGATTTGCAAACACATTTACCCCAAATTTTACCAAGTGTGTATTTGAAACATTCATGTTTGGTAAAGTTTTACTTGGTACATTCTCACTTGGCATTTAGGGATTTGATGGGATAATTTTGTTTTGTGAAAAAATCGTGTATTGAGTGTTGGGTTGATAGATTTTCAGGTTTGGACTCAGATTTAAGTCTATGATCAGAAAAGGTGTTCCAAAATTTTAACTGGACATACTGACACTTGTTGTTCCACCGAGGTTTGTAGGAGATAATGATCCCATGCATGGATTGTATAAATGTGAGTGTTGATAATCGATTGGTGTTGTAAGGATTTGAAAGTTTAGTTCATTTGGATTACTCATGATGTATGGATCAAGTTTATATTCCATGTTTTCCTTCTGTTGAGGTCTAGTTTGGACCATAAAATAAGGATCAATTTTCATGAATGTGGGAGGTGAACCTCTAATTCTTTTGGATTGATCTAAACTCTAGGTACAAAAAATAAAGTCTAAGATTTTAAGGATCAAAATGATGGTGACAAGATATGAAAGATGGATTATTGGTGAATGATTGGAACTCTTAGGAAACCTTGAAGAGGATACTAAACTTTAGGACTTGGATTGGTGTTTAATCTCATTTGGGATTCGTTTGATTTGATTTGGATAGTGAAATCTAAGAGGTTGGATGTTGCCCTGGAGTAAATTTATCCACAAGATGCTAATTTGACTAAATGTGTAAAGAAGTATTCATCTAGAAACACCTAACCAAACAAGACGATTTTGATTTGATTTGATTTTGGATTTTGGATAGTGAACTCATAAACCACAAGATGTTGGATATTATCTAGGGATAGACTTGTTCACAAGGATCAACAATTTGACTAAATATGTTGAGAAGGATCCCTATAGATACATCTAATCAAACAAGATAATTTTGATTTGGTTCAAATGATTTTCCCAAAGTTTACCATGAGGGAATTTTTTAGGATTTCCAACAATTATTTGTGAGGTGATTTTGATTTGATGTTTGGGGGATGGATGAAAGTTTGATTTTGACCCTAAGAGACTTAGAAAGATGTTGTTAACTACACCAAGATATTTAAGAATACATTTTTCTCTAAGAGTAGTTCAAACCAAAAGACCAATGTTTTCTTGAAAGATGATAAAAAGTTAAACAAGCACATGTGTTGGGTTTAATTTGAGTTAATCTTGGTTGCTTTTACCACAAACACACTTCTTGCTTAGTTTTCAAACTGAATGTCTATGTCTCAATTTCTTTCATTCCACAAAGTCCATTATGTGGAAATCAAGAAAATCAAGGCAATAGTTCCCTAATGTTAACTTTAGGAAAAGAAAATTTAGATATGAATCCAAATACTTAGAAGCCTCTAAGGATGAGAATCCCAAGGGAAAGAAATAACACAATAATTTTCCAAAGATATTTGCTCTTCTAAAGGGTTTGAAATTTGAATGATTTGTTGAATGTTGGTTTCGATGGTTTGGATCCAAGCACTGTATTTTCAAACTGACTCACAAGAAATATAACATCCTAGCTCAATTGGTACATTTTTCTTGGTGGGCTTGCCTCATGCCCTTCATAGTAGAAGAGATGATTTTACATGCAACCAAGGAAAAAATATAAAAGGTATGTTAAGAATGAAGTCTTAACCTCTATATTTTAACCAAGATCGGACATGGCAAGTAACTTCTTGGAATCTAAGTTCCAATGCACCACTTTGATAAACTCATTGGATGGACTAGTTGGCTACTACAAACAAGGTTCTTAATGATGGGACATCGGAGACATGGCACCTTGCAAGCGTCTAGCAAGCCACTAAAGGCTTTAATCAATCCTACTAGGGGCGCTTATACTTTTTATGGTAGTACCCCATTCTGAAAGACACTGTACGGCTAAGGCCTACATACCATGAGGACTTGATAGTTTAGTCTTATCCATTTATATACCATTCCGAATGAAAAACCAGTTGGAGTCACCTTCAAGTTCTCCTTTCAAATGTGTCTCTTAGGCAAGCCCCTCTAAAGGTAAACAACAGTGAGCAAGCACATCCATAGTTCGATTGACCTTCATTTAGAAACAAAGGGAGAACACATGCGATATAACTAACTCACACTCACAAGCTTTGGTCAATTTTAGTTCCCAAAATGAAGTGTGGAGGAAATATTTTATGCAACTTAATGTCATCAAAAATACTTTTGATTCTCAAGATCATCGTGAAGTGCGAGAGAAGTGCATATGCCTTTTTAGGTGAAATGATTTTGCAAAAAATATTACAAAGCATAAAAGACACATGTTCATTTTAACCTTTCAAAGCAATTGTGAGTTCTTTTTAAAGAACCAAAGGACAAATGAGAGTTGTTTTGTTCAATTGTTAACCTCAAACAAAATCTAGTCAATTTGTCCTAAGTTTCATTTTAATCCTTTGCAATGAAAAATAATTGAAGTGTTCTTTTTAGAACCCCAAAAGGATGTGAGTTGATCTAAAACAACAAACTAAAGCATAAAAAAAAGCCCTTTAAAGCTTTGAAAAATTCTTTGTCAACTTTAATTTTGATGTTCAATTTTCCAGCTTGAGCAATTTCGCTTGTTTTCGCTTGATTCCCATGCTTGACTCCAATGTAAACCTACAAATAGTACAAAAATACTACCAATAAGAAATATGATATAGAGAGTTAATGATAACTTTACAAAGATCTAAATCAAACATTAATGATCTCTTAACTCTACTTTCGTCCACAATACAACTTTATTGATGATTCATTAAATGTGTTTGAAGCATGACAAAGGCTAAAATACTAAAAGATATGAAAAATAGTGATTTAAATCTATACGCAAAGGATTATGCAAGCATAAAGATGGGTTTTCTAAAGTAACAAAAAAACCATACAAACAGATCAACCTAGAATAAATATAGCAAAAAGTACAATAAATGGTTGGATCCATTTGGTCACTGAATTTCTAGGATGGTGGTAAATCTGTTGATCAGTTAGATGAGTAGACGCAACCTCAACTGCTAAACTTGTGCATGCTCAACTGCACAGGTTAGATCACCCAGGAAACTCACAAGTTAGAAGACTTTAGACAATTCGAATCGTTAGATCACTGAGGCAGCACACAAGTTACAAGACTAGATGCATATTAAATACAATGATCCAGGCATATATCAGTCCCAAAGTTACCTTCACAATAGGTTGAAAGGACAAAAAGGCATGCAACAAATTTTAACTTTTTAGTCAACACTTTGTAATGTTTATTTATGAATGATGTGAAGCACACTTAGCCACAAATCTATTGATCAATAAAACTTGATATGCTACTCAGTAAGATTGAGTTGATCTTGAATTCTTATTGATTGATCTTCAATAAATATTATATGTATTTCTTTTTAGACAAAAAAGAAAGTGTGGAAAGTAGCCAAAAAGCAATACTATACAGAAAGCAATCAACACCCTTTCCTTGAAACAACTAACCACTTTAAACAAATGTTTAATGTGTAGACTATTTTTGGCAAGATCCTATCATCACAATGCCCTGGTGGCATTCACATTGATCACATTAATTAATCTTGCTAATGTTCGTTCAAGCTACACTTAAAACTTGAATGCATGTGAGATGTTTTAAATGATATTCTATTTGAATTAATTATGAGAGATATTAAATGTATACACCCCTTTGACCATAATGCCCCTTGAAAGTGATCATATTTGTTAAATTTCCACTTTGTACCATGAGCAATTTTAGTGCAGATCAAATCAAACTATAAAACTTGTATTCAAATCTCTAATAAAGAAGCCAAACAACAACAAAAAAAACTAATTGGCAATAAAATAAAGAACAAAAAACATGTTTTAGTATTTATTTGTTGCACCCCCTGCAAGTTTCCATGATAAGCAAGCAAAGAAACATAATGCAAAGGCATTTCAACAAATTTTTAAGAGGATAAAAAAAAGGACAAAGATGAGGCACCTTTAAGAGTTTCCAAAGCTAATGTAGTTAGCAGGAAAAGGTCATTCCTAATGATGGAAAGACTCTTTGACCAACATCCTCCTAGCTTTCAATTTTATGTACTATTTCATCAATCAACGCCTTTATAACCCCTTTTTTTTAACTGTTAATCTTGGCGGAATTAGTACCATTTTTTTTCCTTTACATACTGAAAAAGAAGCAGTATTAATACAAGGCATGTTTATGTTTCACAACAACAATCTTCATAAAGGACAAGTGGCTTATGCACATAAAAATTTTATATATGTAAACAAGTAATCTATCTGCATGAGAAGGAAGCAATGGCAAGGACACACCAACACAAAAATAATGAAAACTAAAGGTGTAATGTGTGAGAAAAATTAGTTGCAATCTTGAATGGAGACCTATGTGACTGGCATCATGTTGTTTGGTGATTTACATGATGGTCAATAGGCAGAGGAAAACATATTCTTTGTTTGTTTCACACTTTGTTCAAAATGAATATTAGAAGATACATAGATCTATATATTCATGAAAGTATAAGGCCAGAGACTAGAAAGATTTTCTTTTATGAAGATTTATCTTCAAAGAAGATATTTACAGAGAATATACTTACAGTGATAGAGATAGAATTAAAGTTCATGTACAATGCATTGATCCCTAGACAGGAGAAAGAGGAAGTGGTAGATGGCTGCCAGTTACACAAAATTATGCCCAGACTTGTGTTCATGCCTCATGATGCCAAAAATACCTCTAGTAGTGGCCATAGAAGCCAAAGGATTAGAAAACTCAATGGAAGTGTTTGAAGAAAACAAATTTCAAATCATGGCTTTTGGCTCATGCATGCTGGTACTAGCAAAGTTCTTTCTTAGCTTTATGAAACTTTATAATGGCTAGCAGTAGATATATATGTTCCTTTTATAGGCCTAAACATTTTTTGTATATAGAATTGGGTCGTACCTGATAGCGCCTGTTAACAAACTGCCACAGTAGACCCCATTCCTACAAATCATGCATTTCAAGAATATATATAGGATAAACATTAGAGAACCAAGATTGAAGAAACAAGATCATGGGAAATTAGTAAAGCATACATTATGAAAGAGACAACAGTATAAGGCTGAGGCCAAAACAATGTAAGAGATTCATTCAACTTTCTTTCCTTGATTAAAATGCAATGAAAACCATGTAATTAGAAAAGTGAAACTTTTGTTACTGTAGAGATTTGTCAATACATATAACGGTGGGCACCAAAATGTGAACCCTAATCCAAACTTTAATGAACAAAGCAAATAATCAAATTATTAGATCAAAATGCAAGTTTAGAATAAGAATTCCCTGTAACATTCATTCGCATTATTAAAGAATAGGGAAAAAGATTAAACAATTGAGCAAAACAACCAAAGCTAACTATTACTATTCTTAAACGAAGCAAACACTTGATCTTATGGGGGGATTGGTGCTACTTTGATGTGAAAAGTATCCCTTTCCCAACTCCTTTAGATAAGCTAAATGATGAAACCAATTTGAAGATGATATGGATTCAAATGACAATGATGTATTTGTGCATAAGATTGTGAAACTTGTGAAGTTGTGGAGGATTGATACAATAGAAAAACTCTCTATTTATAGCTAAGAAGGATAAAAGAATGCCAAACATGGAGGATGTGGGACTAAAGATCCATCAATGACAAGGTGCCACTTGTCAACATGTGAGAGGTTGAGGAATGAGCATATTTTGGTGAATGTCCCAAAGAGGGGGAGATTTGAAATTTGAATTTGATGGCAAGTGAGTTAAATGTGAAGTTTTACCTTTGCAAGAGACATGTAATAGCTCATAAATTCCTTGTTGGATGTACATGTCAAATTGGGGGGAGATTCAAACTTGGAGATTATTCCTCAAAGATGCCTTGAGGGAAAATGAGGATTTTATAAATGAATTAAAATTCTTTATTTGTTCAAGTGGGAAAAGCTAGAGGATGTGATGGGTGGTTATATTAGATTAATTTAGTGAGGGATTAGGTAATTTGATCCATTTGACTTAGATGCTTGGATTAAAATAAATCAAAAGTGATGAAAAGTGATCTTAGATTTAATTAAATAGATATTTTATTTATTTAATCAAAGAGGATGATGTTAGACTTAATCAAATAAATATTAATTTATTTAATTTAATGGAATGACCTAAGGAGATTAATCAATTAACCTTGATTTATTTAATTGATCAGGTGAATATGATGCATGATATTAATTTCACATGTCTACACTTTCACACCTTTATTCTAATCCATTAATTAAATAAATGTTTATCATTGATTTAATTAATATCCCTTATTCTAATCTATTAATGAAATAAATATTTATCATTTATTTAATTAATATCCATTTCCATAATCTTTTAATTAATTAAATATTTACTATTTATTTAATTATTTTACCATCATGATACCATTAATTAATTAAATTATATATTTATTTAATTATCCTCTCTCCTTGTCCATTTAATCCTATGCCTTTGTCTTTTCCACATGGATCATAACCTAATTTTTTTCTCGTGTGATAAATATCCCCTTCACATGTCTAACTAACTCCTTACATAGATTCATTGAACCTAAACACCCACCCAAAATTCAAACTAACTTTTCATCTTATTCATTCAATTCATTTAACCTCTAAATCCTAAACATTTTGATAACTAATTTTGTCCTTATCTCTATCCTAAAAAAATATTCTATCCATCATTTGACACTTATCATATGATTTCATCCTTAATTTAAACCCTAATTCTCCTTCAGTATCAACCATCTGATATCAATCATTTCTAATCTTTTATTTTGCCTCTTCAAGGCTCTATATTTAAGTCTCCCATCCTTCATTTTTCATCTCTTGAGCCATCATACCTACATTGTATCATTTTGATCACTCATATATCAAATCATATCAAAGTTGTGCTAGAGTATTAAGAAATCCACATATCAACATCAAGAACAAATCAAATGGAATAAGGATGCACTCTATTTTCTCTCATCAAGAAGAGGAGCAAAGATTCTAGGTGTAGGTATTGTGCTTTTGTATTGCTTTTATCTTCCTTTATTTTTCTTCAATATTTTCTAACCTCTTTAGCTTTAATTATCTTTTAGTTGCTTGAGAGATCAAATTTTCATTAGATGTTTAGATAGAGCGAAAGACTTATATTCATATAAGTTCCAACATATTTTGCATTAACCTTTATGAAAGGCTAACAAATGATTTTGAATTCCTCAAAATATTAAGGTTACAATAAATCTTTATTTTTAGGGCCTTAATAGGGGGGACAAGGGTGAGGGCACCCTATTTTAGCCCTATTTTGAACTTTATATCTTTGTTAAATAAGTATTTCTTTTTGTTTATTACATTTAATGTACTTTCAAAAAAATGACAATAAAGTGGATGATTAATAAGAATAATTTGACACAAGCACTTAAGAGGGAGACAAACATAGTTTTAAATGGTCAAGGGTGATAATTTGTGATGCAACACATTTAAGAGTAGTAAATCTACTGAATATGCAAACTAAAATATTTATTATTCTTTTTATCTTTGTCAAATCCAAACCGAACTTTCCCTTCCCATACAATTTCAAATCTGACAGATCTTATCGAATTTATAGGTTCTCATAATTACATTTAACAACTATATGACAATGAAATTACAATCACAAATTGCCAGCTTACAAATTAAGTGGATAACTAATGCCACCCTATGTGAAAGTACCAAAAATATATGAGTGAATAATAATTAATAGATTGACACACCTTTTTCCGCAGGATGCTTGATTGGCGGGGTCGGGGAAAGAAAACGTTATTAACAAGAAAGCGATAATCAGCTGGATTGAGTAGTTTTGTGGACTCTGCTGCAGACAGCTTGTCTTGCTGGGTGAAATGTATGTTTCAACCAGATGAGGAAAAACATAATCTTGCTAGAAGTAGAGAAAAATAATCTCCGTATATAAGGGTACTGGTAAGCTATTCTAAAATACCATGTGCGAAGGGTAACTTTAGTACTACCGATCACTCCATTCCGCTTGGCATCGAACGATGTCACATCCACCACCTTTGAATTGCAGTCAAATTTGTCAGTGAAAGTTGCGGAGCAGGGATTTGTTCTTGGCTGACCTTGTGTATTTCTCTCTAATGCCGAACAAAATCTTCTGTTCATCTTTCATGTGAAGTACAGTTTAAATTTTTGATATAAAAGAGTGCGTAATTTCTGGTCGTAAGAATGAATAAGCTCAGTTTTCCTTGCTTCTCAGGTGTTAGTTTGGAGTAGGACGAGCCATACGTGGGTGTAACGAAACCTTTATGATATCTTGTAAATTGGAATATATGAGTAACTAATGATTTTGTTGATATAATAAATGAATATGGTTCCAAAGAGAAATGCCATGATCATCTAGTTGATTAAAACGGCGTTTGTTTGATTGGTATATCGCTTTTTGTCTATTACAGCAATTATGGCCAGTTTGGGTACCAAAAAATGCTGAGCTAGCATGATTATTTTGTTTGTGATTTAGCGTTGAAGCATCGATTGTTTGTTTGGTATATCACTCTTTGTCTATTTAAGTAATCATGCGCCGATTTGAGTACAAAAAAATGTTGAGCTACCATGATGCTGTCGTTTGTTATTAGTGTGAAGCATCCAAACTCAGATACGTTTTCCTTAATTAAGGTTCCCATCATCTTACGCCATTAGCGATAATTGACTGTCATGAAAGTGACGTTTTCTGTTTTTATTTCACTACTCGAAAGTAAGCTCTCTCGTGACTTCAATGATATCTTCAAGTTTTCTTCGTTTCCAATTTTATCGCAAAACAGCATGCCAAATATAACTGTTCATGCACGTGAAATATTTCTGATCCTTAACACAATGTTCGCCACGTAACCACCGCGATTTAATGTTACACAGGGACGTCAAGATATTACCTTTTCAATTGGTAAGGCTAAGTACATAAATCAATTCAGATTTTCTTGGAGTGTATTGAATTATATTAGGTAATATGAAATAGAATGTACAATCATATTATAAGTAGTAATAGGTAAGCAAAGAGATTGGATAAAGAGATCGTCTATATCTTTATGGTTAAACAATGTGTGTCAATTAATAAAGATGGTGAGAAATATGTGTCTTAAGATTTGGAAATATTCTTAGTCATTTTTATCAAGTTAGTAGCAATTTAAAAATATCTTTCCTCGAAGAGGTCGCATTATCGTCTACATTCCAATAACCGTTCACTTCTTACTCAATTCACCCTAAAAAAACATTTGCATTTGACCCATAAAAATCTTTTAAAAATCTAGTAACATGTTGCAAAAGCACCATACATGTTTGCATGTCAATGTGTAGTTGACCATTGTATGTATTCAACTATAGATACATTTGCATTTACAATTCAAGACAAGTTGCACCCAAAAACCATCATTTATAATTTATAATAATCTTTTATTGTTACAAATACCTCCAATCACAAAGGGTTCTATACTCATTGCATATTATATTCACAAATAAATATACAAAGTTATTGGTGCTTCAAATGACATAATGAGAAACTCCTATAAACTTTATGTGTTGTCAAATGCACAATTTTCACCACTTTATGTCTCATGTACATGTATTAACTCCATTAAGTGTAAGTACCTCCACAAATAAAAAATGGTGTAAGGCTTGCCTAATAAACATCAAATCCAAATAAATGCAGAATTTAGTCAAATCACCATTAAAAACCTACATAGATGGCAACTACATATTCAAATTTGAAACACACCAACCAAATTCAATGCATTGTATTGTCAGATTTGAATTACTAAATAAGAGGGAAAGTAGCCAACATAAATCTCAATTATTCACCTTTCCTAATATTGTCAGATTATGAATGTTTTTGGATTTTGATGTATTTTTTAATGTTTTTGGATTTTGATGTCTCGAGGGCTGATCAAAGATTAGCCTTGCCTATATTTAAGCTCAGAAACAATGTAGTTCAGATACCATGTTCTTGATATTTTTCTGACTTTTATGAATGTTTTTTGGGTTTTTTGATATGATTTTGGATATTTTTGGATTTTTTGATATGCTTTGGATGTTTTTTGGATTTTGGCATGATTTTGACGATTTGGATATAGATAGGTGTGATGATATAAGTGATTTGTTTGGGATTTTGTTGAAAACCAAGATAGGGTTGATTGATCAGATCGATGGATTGATGATGATAACATTGTTGAGGATGCACAACAATGCAATGATAGTGTTATGCTACACAACGATTAGGATGAATATCCCAAGATGATGAGGGATTGATGGGATTCGATTGATGATGATAGCATTGTTGAGGATACACAACAATGCAAGGATAGTGTTAAGGAACACGAGGACTAAGATGTGGATGGATTGATTAGATTTGATTGATTAGGAGTTTGAAGCTTGATTTGGAACAAAATTTATTTGAATGATTTGATGTGACGTTTGAAGTGCAACTTAGATGCAACTGATAGTGATTCTTTGGATTGATGTTCGATGAAAGATAAAACTTGATAAGGAATGTCTTCTCATCAAAATATGCCATGGGCTAGTGATTTGGATTTTGGATCACAAATGCTTTGACCAATTTGGTTTCAAGATTGCCAATGTTTGGATAGCCACATAAGTTGGAGGATATAGATCAAGATTTATTCTTGAAGCAAGATGTAAATATCTTCCCCCAGTGTCTAGCAATGTATGGAATGTCATGGATGGATGCTTGGCAGATGGATAGATGTGGTAAGCATGCAAAGGATGCCAAGGATTATCTTGTGATAAGATAAGGTGTTCAGATAAAGAATGCTCATTCAAATAATGCTTCATGGCTCAAATAATGTTGGATAGGATATGATTAATAAAAAATGACCCATGTCAAGATGTTTATCGTAAGCAAGTGTAAGGTGTGCCCCAAAATTTCATCAAGATCAAGATAATTTGGACTATGGATGTAGATGGATGAAAATGGATTGGATAACTAGTTCATGGATGGATGGATTTATTATGGCTGAGATAGATGGAATGCTAGATTTATTACAGATGAGATGTGATGCTTTCACTTGAAATAGTACACGTATATGCTCAATTCTACACATGATGCCTGTTTTCCAAGTTTTCATCATGGCACATGTCCAAAGCACCACCGAAGTGGTTTTCACTAGAGGATGATTTTACTTTTCTTTATTGTTTCCAATCCTTTTTCAGATTTTTTTGGATTTTCACTTCTTTTTTTTTTTGTATTTTTCTATGAAAGATTTTAAGCTCATGATGAACCTCCTAGTGCTATCGATGTAGGTTCTTCAGTCATAATGTGTTATTGATATCCTACTTGAAGAAGCTATTTTTCCAAGATACGTACACTTGAATGCAACTTTTTAGATTCTTGATCTACTTTGTCGATATCGGAGTTAACTCTATCTTGGAGCGCACATCGCAATAGAGTTCCTTCTGAATCCTTATGATGAAGGGTGGCCACAAATACATGGTCAATTTGAGAATTGGATATCATGCATGGAAGCGTGGATGGAGTGTGTTTAGGGATAGAAGATGGATTGGTTGACAGATTGGAACCTTTGACTCTCCAAACTTGGGAAGATGAGTAATGATGGGTGGATATGAAAATGTGTGTGGAATTACGACCAAGTACTTGGTATACTTTGTAGGTTACTTTTGTAATGCCATAGAAAATTGCACAAGACAACAAAGAAGATTAGAAGCAAACATCCAATACTAAAATCTAAGATGCAAATCTAATGTTAAGCAACAAAGAACAAAGGAAGTTAGAAACGTAAACAAAACTAGAACAATCTCACCAATTTTGAACGTATTTCCATGATTCATCTCGATTTCCCTTCTCCTTTTTGCTTGTGTAGTATAATTTCCCTCAGATTTTCAAGAGTTTGTGCAAGTATAGCCTAAGATAATGATTAGCAAAATATCAAAGATTCAACATTAAGTGCTTGCAAGATTCAAAAAGAGATTTCAATTTTGAGAGAGATTGGAATGAAGAATGACAAATCAATTATAGAAAATTGATTATTCGAACGATAGGTCAAGATTGAAAGATTAACAGATGGTTGAGATTGATAGACTAGACATGCATTTTGATAACTGTTAGTAGTGACATGAGTGATACAAAATAGAAATAGGATTAAAGATTAAATAAATGATTTAATCTTTAGTTCAACATTCAAAAACATAAGAAATATCTTTGCATGACAAAGATGAAGATTGATTATAACGACTCTCTGTTCGAATGCATGCACAAGGTTTAAATAATTAAATAAGAATATTTAATTAATCCACATGTATACGCAAATAAGTTAGAACTGGATGATTGAATGATCTAACAAAGAGATTACTCGAGACAGCCACTCAAACATCAAATGAAGAGTGAACTGAGCGATTAAAATAGATGTTGAGTCAAGTAAAAGTGAATACTTAGATAACTCACATAATTATGTAAAATATAGAAGAATGCGTTAAAATAGAATTAATGAATTCAATAATTCATTTAATTCAAAACTCGATATTCGAAGAATAATTAAATAAATAAGATTTATTTAATTAAATGATAAAGGAATTTAAATGAATAATTAAATAAAGAATTTATTTAATTATAGTTGAAGTATGATAAAGAGTAAATTAAATAAGAATTTGTTTAATTTGACAAGAAGAATAAAGTTAATTAGTAACATAATTAAATAAAAAGCATTTATTTAATTAATCAGATAGAATAAAGAAAATGTGAATTAATTAAATAATTAAGATTATTTAATCAATAGAAGAATGAATGTTAAGATGAATTAATTAAATAATTAAGATTATTTAATCAATGGAAGAATTAATATTAAGGTGAATTAATTAAATAATTAAGATTATTTAATCATGACCATGAAGAATAGGAATTATGAAGAATATTGAAGTTGTAGGCCTAAACCAATTTTCAGTGTCTACATTTGCCCCTTTTTGATACAATGTCATTTCGGCGTTGTGTCAAAGAAAATCGATAACAAATATGCCCCAATGTAAAACAGGTGAAGGTATGCCCCCTCGGGAGGACAGGCGGGTTCAAAGAAGATGAGTGTGCTCTTGAAATCAATGAGAGAACTAGAAGACGAAAAAAAGAAAAAAAAGGATAGAGGAAAATAGATAATGGTGGTGAAGATGTAGAAAAGAAGAAATGTTACTGCAAAAAGAAAGATGATTAAGAAAAGACTGTGATGTTAGTATTAGCAATCTTTGATGTTTCGTTGTATCACAAAAGGTATTGCACTTTATCATCATTGGGCGGGACTAATACAAATGGAGAAAAACACCATGATATCAACATAGATCAAGGTGTGCAAGATCATCCACTTGCTAATAACAGACAGTCGCAGACAAGGATTGTCATTAACTAATACTAAGGGTACAAGTTGCCCTAGTATTTTTGTCAAGACAAACCACAGACAATAAACAAAGTAAAAGATGGGTCATGAGACGTCATTGCTCCTCTAAATCCTTCATGGGACATCCTTGAGGAAACTAGTAACATGACTCAAAAATCAAATTTAAAAGACAGTTGACAGAGAACAGTCAAAGAAAATAGAATTCTGATACATCATTGCTTCTCTAAATCCTTCATGGGACATCCTTGAGAAAGCTAGTAACATGAATCCCAGTCATCAATTCAAGATAAATGATAAGATAAATAAGCCATAAAGTCAAAAAGCCAATAAAATATTTGCCAAAACATGATCTTGTTTGTTTGATTTGTTTGATTGATAAAAGGATTGATTGATAGAGCCTGATGTGAGGAGATACACATATCGGATAAGATTGTGAGTCTAGTTTCGATGTTATGACTATCTGTATAAGGCATGACAAAGCCTGGTTTCAGAAAGACATGTATCGTATAAGACATTGAGTTAGATGTCGTTGATGTGATAACCTATATAAGGCTATATTTGATTGTTTGACCTTGTCGATTATGTAGGAAGGAATCATCCTGAATAAGACATAGGTTGACTATTTTTATAATATTTGTTTCCAAGAAGGGCACATCCTATAGCAGACATTAGTTGATCTATTTTGATTGTTTTGTTTGGCAAGTTGTTTGATTTGACTTAGAGACATTTCTGACTTGTTCACCAGATTAATGCATGACTTGAGACAATGCCTTGCAAATTAACTGCATGTGACGACAAACCCTAAAGGACTGACCTAGTGTGGCCTCGGGGGCTCATCGATTGATGGCCTTGCCTACGTTGTACATGTAAAGACCTCGTAGTTCGACTTGACTTTGACTGCCAAGACTAACTACAAATAGAAGACGTGTGTGAAAGTGAAGGTGATGAACCCTAATGTACTGACCTAGTGTGGCCTTGGGGGCTCATCGATTGATGGCCTTGCCTACGTTATACACGTAGAGACCTCATAGTTCGACACGACCAATGACCTTGTCATATAGACATATGGATCGAATCATGAGTTTATATAGACAAACCTAAACGAACTGACCTAATGCCTCAGGGGAACATTAGCAGATGGCCTTGCCTACGTCCAGTCGTAGAGGCAACGTAGTTTAACAAATGACAAAGACTAACAAGTGCGACTGACTTTGACTCTATTTTTGGATGTTTGAAATGTTTTGATTGTTTTGTCTTTTTGAAGTTTTCTGATGTTTTTGTGTTTTCTCAGGTCATTTTGTGATGTTTTTAGATTTTTCTATGGTTTTACGTCTCCAACACAACCAAGTTAAGAACCAATATGACACATGTCAAGTGTTTTCCCCCAGTCGGGTATATAAGACCAATTGGTTATGAATAGGGTAAAATGGGGGATATGAAATGCTCTCGATGTCAATCGTTCCAAGTTATGGGAAAGACTACCACTTATTAGGAATGATATATACAAGCGATGGACACAAAAGATAAAGGGATATGAATAAGGACTATATACATGATAGTGGATTATAGACAAGGATAAAGACTATGTATAGAATAATAGTAGACAAAGGAGGAGAATTAAGCTACACATGGCGCTTGTTTGCCAGGTTTTCACCATGGTACCTATCCAAAGTGCCACCGAAGTGGTTTTCACTATTGGACGAATGATTTGTCTTTACTATTTTCTAGATTGTCTAATTTTTTTGGTGTTACCAAGATGCCTATTTGCCAGGTTTTCACCTTGATAACAATTTTTATGATTTTCTAATTTTTTTGTATTTTTGCTGATTAAGACAAAGGCTCCCAGAAGCTATGCGTAGAACTTCTTCAGATGCATACTATTAATTGGTGAGGACAATGGTTCCCCTTTAGGAGTAGAGAGTTGGTATGCTCCTGATCAAAAAGCTTATGTAACAACATAAGGTCCTAACTAGTTAGGTTTAAACTTTCCTGGTTTTTCTCTTTCTACTTGATTCTTTGGGTTCTCCATTAAAACTAGGTCACCAATGGCAAAGTTTTTGTTCAAAACTTTCCTGTTATAGCTATGACGAAGGTGATTATGATATGCTTGGAGATGGTCTAATGCCTTCTTTCTTCACTTATCTAGGAATTCTAGCTCATGGAGTCATGACACTCGGTACTCTTCATCATCAATGTGGCCTTTCAGGGATACCCTTAGGGAAGGAATCTCGACCTCAATAGGCAGAATAGCTTTAGAACCAAATAAAGTGAATATGGTGTAGCACTAGTGGGAGTACAGATACTGGTATGATAAGCCCATAAGGCAGGGTTAAGCTGTAAATGCCAGTCATGACCAACATTATTGACAGTCTTCTTGAGGATTCTAAGGATGGTCTTGTTAGATGCCTCTACTTGGCCATTACCTTGTGGGTAGTATGGAGTAGACAAGTGATGTTGGATATGAAATTCTTCACATAGATGATGAACTTCTTGGTTCTTAAATGGGCAGCCATTATCAATGATAATGGATTGAGGGACACCATATCGACAGATGATGTAGTTCACGATAAATCTAGAAATTTGTGTGCCGGTAATGTATGTCATAGGAATGGCTTCAATCCACTTCGTAAAGTACTCAATGGCAGTAATAATGAACTTGTGTCCATTAGATGATGTAGGGTGGATCTTACCTATGAGGTTGAGTCCCCATTGGGCGAAGGGCCATGGTGACATGATAGGATGGAGCTCCTATGTTGGGGCATGTATCAAGTCTCCATGAACTTGGAATTGGCGGCGTTTCGTTACAAAGAAATATGAATCTTTTTCCATAGTAGGGCAGTAATAACCCAGTCCCATAATCTTTTTGGCTAAGGCAGGACCGCTAGAATGGGAACCACATATACCCTCATGCACCCCATGCAAGGTTGCTTGTGCTTCAGTAGAATCAAGGCATCTCGTTAGGGTGTTATCTAAGGTGCGTCTATATAGGGTGTCTCCAACAATGGTGTACTTGGCTGATTTCCAGAGGAATGTCCTACGTTGGTTATTGGATAGGCCAATGGGTATCACTTCAGCATGAAAATAGTCATAGATTTCTTTGTACATTGGGGAATTAGGACCAACAATATCACACACCATTTCAAAATCTGGGATATCATAGGCTGGGACCAAAAGTTGTTCTTCCAAGAACTCAAACTTAGGCACATTGTTAGGAATGTCAAGAAGTGATGCAATTGTAGCCATAGCGTCAGCTACCCTATTTAAAACATGAGGTACTTGATGAAATTTGACTTTGTCAAAGTACTCTTTAAAGCTATTAGCCATGTGCTTGTATGGAGCAAGCTTCTCATCCTTACTCTCATAATCGTCATTTACCTGTCTGATTACTAGTTGAGAATCCCCATATACTTATGAAATCTTAATTTTCCATTTAACTACCATGCGTAACCCTGTCACTAGAGCTTCATACTCTGCTATGTTATTAGTGCATGGGAATGCAATCCTGAATGACTTAGGGATGGAATCACCCTGTGGTGTGATAAATAGGATACCAGCCCCTAAACCATGATTTGTATGTGATCCATCAAAGTACAACTTCCATGTTATGTTTGTGTCAAATGTGAATATGAACTCATCAGGAAAGTCTACAACTAAGGGATGATCTACCTGTATGGGTGCGTCAGCTAAATGATCAGCAATGACCTATCCTTTAATAGCCTTTCTTTCTACATACTAGATATCATACTCACTAAGTATCATAACCCATTTGGCCAATCGCCCTGTTAATGCTGCCTTGCTAAGAAGATATTTCAGAGGATCTATTTTAGCAATCAACATTTTTTGATGGTTTAGCATGTAGTGCCTCAGTTTTTGGGTAGCAAATACTACTACAAGATAGGCACGTTCAATGTTACTGTAGTTGAGCTCATAACCAACCAAGGTCCAACTGATATAATAGACTCTCCTTTCATGACCTTCATCGTCATTCTGTGCAAGCAATGCTCCGAGTGATGAATGGGTTGCTGTAATATAAAGAATCAACAGTCTTCCTTCAATAGGTGGCATTAAGACAAGTGGTGTAAGTAAATATTCTTTAATCAGTTGAAAAGCCTCTTCACATCTAGCTGTCCATGCAAAGGGTACTACTTTCTTAAGTAGATGTTGAAAAGGATGTGTCTTGTATGCTAGCTATACGATAAATCATCTGATGGATTGCAACCTTCCCTATAATGTCCTTAGTTGACTGAGATTGGTGGGTGGTGGCACGTCCATGATTGCTTTCACCTTAGCAAGATCAACTTCAATGCCTCATCTAGAGATGATATAACCTAACAACTTTCCTGACTAGACTCCAAACACACATTACTTTGGATTGAGTCTCACATTATACTTCTCTAGCCTTTGAAATATCTTGTCTAGAACCTATAGATGTTCTACCCTTGTCTTAGATTTTGCAATAAGGTCATCAACATAATCCTCCATAAGAGTGTGCACTAGATCATGAAAGATAGTATTCATGGCACGCTGATAGGTTGCTCCTGCATTCTTGAGTCCAAAGGGCATAACATTCCAGCCATATGTTCCCCAAGGACAAGTGAAAGTTGTCTTAGGTTGGTCTTTAGTAGCAATTCTGATATGGTTATATACTGAAAATTCATCCATAAGGGACAACATCTGATATCCTGTTGTCATGTCAACTATCATGTCTATGTTAGGCAAAGGGAAGTCATCCTTAGGACAAGCTTTGTTGATATCTCTAAAATCAGTGGAAATGCAGATGCCCCCAGCTAGTTTAGTGACTGGTACAAGATTGGAAATCCAATCTGCATAGTCGATAGATCTGATGAAACCAACGTCTAAGAGTTTCTTGAGTTCTACCTTAAGTAACAAAGAAATCTGTGGGTGCATTTTTCTCAGCTTTTTTTTCACTGGTTTGGCACCTGGTTGTAAGGGAAAATGATGTAGAACAAGTTTAGGATCTAACTTGGGAATGTCATCATATGACCAAGCAAAATTTATCTGTCTCTGTTCAAAGAAGTGGTGGAACTCTAATTTCTCTTATGTTGTCAATGACGCTGCCAAATAAACCAGTCGAGGATTCTCTTTTGTGCCTATGTTAACCTCTACGGATTCTTCAATGAGCATGGGTGACTTTTCCTATGCAATGGGAAGAATGTTCAAACCTCCATCCTTAGGTGCCTTAGAGAGGTTTTCACCTTCGGATGCGTCCTTTCTTTTTACTTTTTCATTGTCTAAAGGTGCCTTTCAGTTTTCACCTAGAGACTCATTATTTTTATCTTGTTTATTCTTTTTCTCATTTTTGCAACTAGAGGGTTGAAAAGATTCCCCAAAATATGCTTTGTTGTCCAAGTCAATGGTAAAACCAGCCTTATGATCCCCATTAGGTATCCTTCTCATAATTAGTCGTTCTCAAAAGTGTCTAAGACAGGTGCATCTTGTTGATCCTAATCAATGAGTTGGGGATAAACTAAGGGCATGTCATCGTTAGAGTTATCAAGTCTAATGGGGTCAAGGTAAGGATTGAATTATTCATGTGGTTACAAAAGTCTTGTACCAAGTCCTTTTTTCTCTTAGGTTTGGGTCTAGGTGAATAAACAGGTGGGCTTAATCCCAAGTTTTGACTATCAGAAATAGGTGGCTTAGGTTGCCAAGAGGTAGGATCAAGTGATTCCCAATAGTAGTGTTTAAACCATTCCTCTTTTGTCATTTTCTTTGGTGGATAGGAATTCAAGGGATGTGGTGAGGAACTTAACATCAAGTCAAGTTCTCCAAATAATTTGTCAAGGTCCATGGAAGAAGTAGAGGATAGAAATTCCCACTCATAATCATTAGAATTGGGGGAGTCACAATGATGTTGGTCTACTGGTTTGTGAGATGTCTTAATATCTTCTGAAGCACGTACTTCCTCAAGTAAGGGTAACGGAATACTAGGAACACCAATCTGAATCGGTTGAAACCCTAGCCCTACTCCTTTTGGCCACTAAGAAACAAATATTGGTTCAATTCTACCATCTTGGTTTAAGCCTAAACCACTTTGTCCATCATATCCTTTGCTTTGCATGATTCTGAAACCCTTTCCATATAGACTTGTAGGGATATGAGCAAGTAAAAGTGGTCCCTGATTATCTTCCTTATACAACTAGGAAGTGACATCTTCTGCATCTATAGCCTCTTTGCTTAATTCACCCAATTTAGTGAAATTTGTTGTGGGAGGAACATGTATAGTGATCATAGACTCTACCCTACCTGTAAGAGGTAAACCATATGACTTAAGAGGAACCAAATGGCTAACACAATAAGAAGTCTTCATGTAATATTCTCCACAACCCTTTTCTTGGATCTCAACCCTAGGAGTGGCAGGGAGTGAGGACGGGTCAACATAAGAAGATGGATTAGATGATGAAGCCTCTTGGTTCACTGGTACTTGACGTTGGGGGATCTCTTTTAGATTGGTGCAGTACTAAAAAAGATCAGGATCACCATCTATAGTTATTTATGAGCCATTGTAAGGGAATTTAAGACACTAATGATACATAGAAGGGACTGCCTTCATGGCATGAATCCATGGTCTACCAAGTAGAAGGTTATAAGGAAGGGTGAGATCCAAGACCTGGAATTTTGTCTCCATCATCGCAGGACCAATTTTGATAGGAAGTGTTACCACTTTGATTTGTGTTCCTCATCATCATAAGCTTTTATGACAATACTTTTGGTCATGTCTACGCATGCTTCTGGATACCTAATGCCTTAAAGTTTTAAAGTGCATGATTTAACCTTGCTCCTCTGTCTACCAAAACTCGTCTAACCTTGGTGTCATCAACAAGGACTTCTAGATGTAAAGGGTCACCCCCTTTGATTTGTGTTCCTCATCATCATAAGCTTTTATGACAATACTTTTGGTCATGTCTACGCATGCTTCTGAGATACCTAATGCCTTAATCAGTTTTAAAGTGCATAGATTTAACCTTGCTCCTCTGTCTACCAAAACTCGTCTAACCTTGGTGTCATCAACAAGGACTTCTAGATGTAAAGGGTCATTGTGGTTTGTCTTTTCTGTTGCATAGTCTTGTTCAGAAAGCATGGCATGGTGATTATTGGTCAAGTATCCCACCATTTCCTGGAAATGATTGACATCTAGATCATTAGGGACCGTGGTATTCTGTAAAGCTTTATCAAGGATAGATCGATGCTCTGGAGAAATACGCAACAATTCCAAGATTGAAATTTGGGTTGGGGTCTTCCCCAATTGGTCAAGTAGGTTATATTTGTACTTGGAAGGTTGGTGTTTCTTATGCTGTGATGGGGGCCTTGGATAGTGACTTAGTATGACATGAGTATTGACCGCACATTAGGATTAGCATTGATAGTAATGGTATTGATGTTTTCATCAGTGGCGCGAAGGCAATGAATGATTTTGCCACTATCATAATCATGTTTGATACTTGCATAATTGGCTGACATATTGGTCTTAGTACTCAAATTGCGACAGTTCCTTTCCCATGGTCATGTAGTGGGTTTGAAAAGACTTGATGATCAGTGTTCAATGTCTTTTGTTTTTGTCCACTAACTTCAAATTCTCCCTTTGACAAGATCCTGTATGATATTTCTTAGTTGTTGATAGTTTTGTAAGTTATGCCCCTTAGCGTCTATGATAGTCACAAAAGGAATTGTCATCCCACCAAGTTGGTTTAAACTGTCTTGGATCGTATTATCTTGGTTCCTGCAGCTATATGAGGTTATGTTGTAGCAATTGTTTGAACACCGACTCAATGGGTTCCCCTAAGGGAGTGAACTCACGTTTTTGAAATCTTCTCAGTTGTGGACGTTGAGTATTTTGGACCACACTAGGAGGTTGATTGACAACATTAAGCATGTTGGAAAAAGTATGAGGTCCTTGTAACGTGAGGAGGGGTCCCTCCTGTAGTGTTTTAGCATCAACCACCCCATCCTTGGTGACATTTTTTTGGGGATGAAAATCTTCATCGTAGTGGGGTGTGAACAGATGTTCCTATTGGGTTTTATTGGACGTTGACCACTCTTTTCAATGACCCTCCTATTCACCCCCGCCACTAGTTCCGAGAAAGATGTACAACAATGTACCCTTAGGTTACTCCTGAGTTTCGCATGAAGGTTTTCTTGAAACATTGTAACTTTTTGTTTTTGGGTATCTCGATGGGACACCGACTAGCTATAGTCCTCCATCTCTGGAAGAAAGTGATGAATGTTTCCCATTCATCTTGCGTTGTGTGACACAAGGTTGATATGTTTATCTCATGATCTATGTTGAAGGTGAAATGTTCCACAAATTTCTCAACCAGTTCACCCCAAGATCTAATGCTAGAAAGTAGACCTAAAAACCATTCCAGTGCAATTCCTACAAGACTTCATGGAAACAGCCTCATAAGATACATGGGATCATAAGCGACATCTATGCATATGGTAGAAAATTCCCTGATGTGTTCTATTGGGTTTCGTTTGCCATTGTACTTCGGAAGATTGGGTATGACATATCCGTGAGGGAAAGGGGTCATGTACAATGATCTATCAAAAGGGAAGGGGCATATGTCCTTTGGTGAAAATGATTTCTTAGTTGACACCAACATGTTATCCATTTGGGTTTGCAATGCCTGCATTTGTGTTTGTAAGACATCAACTTTGGTCAAAGATGTGCTAGGAGGATTATGCGGATCTGGGTATGTATTCTGAAATCCAAAGCCTTGTGATGGGTTTCGATTAAATGTTGACATCTGAGGTGGATTTGGGTTCATAATGTTGGTAAATGTGCTCTGGTCAGGAATCGGCATAAATTGGTGTTGACCTGAGACCTGTGTAAACAGATTCTGAGTACCACTTTGGACAAAAGGATTATGATTCAAAATTGATGTAAATTGGTTTTGACTTAGAATCTGTGTGGATGGATTCTTCCTACCAATCTATGTAAAGGGATTCTGATTCGAAATCAATGTAAGTGGATTCTATGTACTTGTTTGGGAGAGTAGGTTCTGACTCGAAAACTATGTGAATGGATTCTGATTGCCATATTGGAAGGAGGGAATGCCCCCTATTTGTGTAATCCATGGTATAGTACTAGTGACTTGAGCACTAGGTATGTCCATCGACTATGGTATGGCACTCGTGATACTAGCATTAGGTGTAGTCATTGACTGTGAACTTGTGGCACCGACATAAGGTGTAGAGGCTAAGGTTCTAGACCTTTTATTCCCAACAAGAGGACCGAAGGGAGTGGACGATGAAGCCCCTGTAGTGAAATTAAATCCCGATGTCATGCTAGATGTACCAAATGGGGGTATGGACTGTCGTACTCTGTGTAGACGTGCTAGATGGCATAGTCATGCTGACTTGAGGTATAATAGTACTAGTAGTCGAAATATTTGTCCCTTGTGTAGGTTGAGTTTGTAAGGTACTGATATCAAATCTTAGAGGTAAAGTAGCACCTTCAGCTAGCAATTTTCCTAAAAACCATTGACGATCATTTGCTAGGTACTCATCTACAAAAGAGGCAAACTTAGGGTCCTGTGCGGTAGCCTCTATGTCCTCTACTGCAATATGTCCTTGAGTGTTTCTAGTGGTGAATTTATCTAATAAAGTCTGATGAGGTCTTGAAGAAAATGGATTGATGAACTCGTTTGGGTTCGACATGTTTTCTCTCTCTTCTCTTAGACCTAGTTTCAACCATATAAGACAAGTTCAATATGTGGGATATGCAAGACTATAACTATGAACAGTATGACTCTAGCCTATGTTTTGGGATTTTCATAGGCAAAATAAGGAATATCCTAGGATAAAACTAGTCTAGACTCTAAAGATGCAAAGTCTAAGCATGAACCTAAAGTGATCAATTCTATAAACCTTAAGACGAAGGGACCAACTACCTAAAGTCTAATCAAGGTGTCAATTTAGTGAAGTCAAAGAGCCAATGTAGGACAAGGATCAAAAGATAATTTTGATTTTCCTAACTAGACTGATGAGCTAGGATGACTCTCTGTAGGACAAAGTATAAGATATTAAGACTAGGTTCAATGACAAATTTTGTTGACACTATGACTTTTCTAGGGTATAGATGGTGGAGTACTCCTAAAGTTTATAAAAGTGACCTTTCTAGAAGTATAATGCAAGGTAATATGTACCTTAAGATGAAGCCAAACTCTAACTGAAGACAACTATGGTAACGACTAAATGACCCTAACATATGCAAAATTAAGCAAATTGTTTCAGGTTTCTATTTCAAAGACTGTTTGTGTGAAGATGACTAAAACTGGTGTAACCGTGTTGACTGGATAGTGACTGTGAATTCTAGTTTTTTGATAATTAGACAAATGCGCTGCAGGATTAACAAATGTAGTTCAAGTTTAACAGTTGTAGTCTAAACTGACAGATGTGACTCAAAATTTACCAGATGCAACTCTAACTGACAGATGCGACTCAAAATATAACGCATGCAGTTTTTCCATAGCAAATGCGAGCCAAAATGATAGATGCGACTGACAATGATAGATGCGACTTGAAAATTAACAGATGCGACTCAAAATTTAATAGATGTGACTCTAAAAATTAGATGCGAGTTTCTGGTGAACAATTGCGACTCTCTGTGAATTTTTAGTGACATGAAATTTAAACTGACTCCATTTTTCATGATCAAATTCTGACAATCAAAGACAATCATATGACAAACTATTTTTAGTTTCGATTTTGGACTCAAAGAACATTTAAAGTGATAATAGACAAGCACATCCTAATAGGCCAAAGGCTTAGGGTTTGTATACTTGGTATAGCCCACCTATTGTACCCCGGATTGGTGATGAACACCTTTCCTTCTCGAGAGTGGATAGCTTAGGAATTTGGTGGCATTGGCTCCCCTACACGGCTCATTAACATCTTTTGAGCACACCAATTCTGAATTCTTTGGGCAATGACCTCCCAAGAATTGCTATCTCTACTCAAGGGGATTAGTAGTGAGTATCTTCGGGCATGATACTATACCTTGCACTATACCAACCAACGGCCACAAATAGGTTGGTCTCTAAAAACAAAGGGTATTTAATTCGGGCATTCCATTCGTGGGGTGTGATCCATACAGCGCGAGTCCCCTTTTGGATCCATCTCATTGGAAGCACACTCGTGATTCTTAGGGTTTCCCCAAGAACCCACTTTTATATACCGGCTGGAAGTCCCTCAGGTTCAGGGTGCTACCGGTCTGAGTCATCCTGGGGTGAGTACTTTTTCCCACCAGAACAGGCCCAAGTTCTAGAGTTGGTAACCATTTCTCTTACACCTAGGATCACACGGATGCGCAAGGGGAGAGGATACTTTGATGTACCAAGTTGTAAGGGTGACCAAACTTGTGCTTTCGCACCAAACACAGTAGACACTTGTTAATTTTAACCAAACGAAAGATTTTCTAAGATACTAAACAATCTATTTCAAAATTAACTAGGGACTTCAACAAGCATCCTGCAGAAAAACTCATTAGTAATTTTCAATATTGTCTTCATCAATCGTCCTGCAAAAGTTTGTTTACTCCAAATGGCCACACGCTGAAAATTAGATATCAATAACACGAAAATCAATTGAAAATTTTAGATTGCCGAAAATAGAAATAAAATTTTACCAGTCAACTGCGTCGCAATATTACCAGTCAGATGCATTGTTTCTTATTCAGTTGTGGCTCAAAAAATCAATTGTGATTCAGAAACATACAGATGCAGCGTTTCCTTTGTCAGATGCAGTTCAAGAAGTCAATTAAGGTTCAGGAAGCCTCAGATGCATCGTTCCGTATGAAAAATTTGCAAAAACCAAAATTAAAAGATCTACAGATTTGTGAAGATGGTGTCTTCACGTCAGGTTCACCAAATGTAATGCCATAGAAAATTGCACAAGACAACAAAGAAGATTAGAAGCAAACATGCAATACTAAAATCTAAGATGCAAATCTAATGTTAAGCAACAAAGAACAAAGGAAGTCAGACGTGAACAAAACTAGAACAATCTCACCTCGAATGTATTTCCATGATTCATCTTGGTGCCCTCAGTTTTCAGAGTTTGTCAAATTATAGCCTAAGATAATGATTAGAAAAATATCAAGATTCAGATTAAATTCTCACAAGATTGAAAGAGATTTTGATTCGAAGAGATTGGAATGAAAGAATGACAAATTAATTATAAGAAAATTGATTATTCGAGCGATAGGTCCAAGATTGAAGATGCTTGGACGGTTGAGATTGATAGATTAGACATGCATTCTGATAACTATTAGTAGTGACATGAGTGATACAAACTAGAAATAGGATTAAAGATTAAATAAATGATTTAATCTTCAGTTCGACATTCAAAAACATAAGAAATATCTTTGGATGACAAAGATGAAGATTGATTATAACGACTCTATATTCGAATGCATGCACAATGTTTAATTAATTAAATAAGAATATTTAATTAATCTGCATGTATACACAAATAAGTTAGAACTGGATGATTGAATGATTTGACGAAGAGATTACTTGGGAGACGACCACTGGACATCAAATAAAGATTTAAAACGAACGAATTAAAATAGATGTTGAGTCGAGTAAAAGTGAATACTTAGATAACTCACATAATTATCTAAAATATAGAAGAATGCGTTAAAATAGAATTAATGAATTAAATAATTCATTTAATTCAAAACTCGATATTCGAAGAATAATTAAATAAATAAGATTTATTTAATTAAATGATAAAGGAATTTAAATGAATAATTAAATAAAGAATTTATTTAATTATAGTTGAAGTATGATAAAGAGTAAATTAAATAAGAATTTATTTAATTTGACAAGAAGAATAAAGTTAATTAGTAACATAATTAAATAAAAAGTGTTTATTAATTAATCAGATAGAATAAAGAAAATGTGAATTAATTAAATAATTAAGATTATTTAATTAATAGAAGAATTAACAGAAGATGAATTAATTAAACAATTAAGATTATTTAATCAATAGAAGAATTAATGTTAAGATGAATTAATTGAATAATTAAGATTATTTAATTAATAGAAGAATTAATCTTAAGATGAATTAATTAAATAATTAAGATTATTTAATCAATAGAAGAATTAATGTGTAGATGAATTAATTAAATAATTAAGATTATTTAATCAATGGAAGAATTAATATTAAGGTGAATTAATTAAATAATTAAGATTATTTAATCATGACGATGAAGAATAGGAATTATGAAGAATATTGAAGTCACAGGCCTAAACCAATTTTCAGTGTCTACAGCTTTAGAAGACTACTTTTTCCTTTGTGGACATCTTTGATGGATACTTTTCCCTTTTAATTTTTCCCCATAGTTTCTTTGACTGATGGAGTTTGATAGGGATAATATTTCTTTGTATTCTTTGGTATCCATTTTTATTTGATTTGTCTGATATGCTTCTTAGCTTCTTTTTCTTTGATAATGTTCTTTGTGCTTTGATTCAAATCATTATTCTGATGTTGGTCCCAATTCATGGATGGGGTGATGGGTGGATGAAGATTCATGACATGGCTAGTTGTAGTATTGGCATCAGTTTCATCATAAGGATTCTTTGTGCTCCCTATGTTGATGTTTTCTTGAGACATAGTTTCCCCCAGTATGGTGGTAGTAGCACCTATGTTCCTTGATTCTTCTTATTTTGAGATGTCTTGTTCAGTAAGCACTCTCTAATAAATGACCACTGTAGATGACACTATTTCCATTTTTTTCTCTGCTGACTCTGGATTATCTTGTTTTGTTTGACCCACTTCTATGATTGGATAATGTTGGATATCTTCATATATGATGTCCTCGGTCTGAATTTGGGATATATCTGATCCTTCTATTGATAATTTAGTTTGACTATAGGAATCAATAACCTACTCTTGTTGTGTCATAATGTCAGGAGTAAAAGAATCTTGTTCTAAATGAAGATCATCTACGTATCCATCCATAGAAAGCATCTCATGGGTAGATGGAGGGGTATGTGTTATGGGGATATGATCATCATTTGTGACATCTTGTATAGATAGGAGATCGTCCATTAGATCATTATAATATCTTGGAGATACAAAGTCTTGATCTTGAATGATTTTGGAATTGCTTTCGACATGCTTTGGATCAAGTTCTTGACATGGGTCAGTTTCAAAGGATGGATTTCTTATAAAGAATTCTTGGATATCGTCATTAGGAATGGGAAGTGGCTCAATATCCTCTTCATCTTTGAGTGGACTTGGGTCAAATTCTAAGTTGAGGATTCCTTCAGTATCTATAATCATGAGGTCAAAGGGTGTCAACATGTCTTGGAAAGCACCACTACTAGACTTTGGTGAAAGATGTTGATCATGCTTTAGAATAAATTCTTGAGATATGTCCTCTAACTCATAAGGTGATGTAGAGATATTTTCAACATTATCATAGGTCAATGGATCATGCATTATGTTAATAGGATTAAACAATCCTAACACTCCTTGAAATAGATCACTAAAAATTGGCTCTTAATGTATGCTGAGTTGGTCATCAAATGAGGTGGAAACATCTTTAATGTGCTCATTGATGGAGAGATCTTGAACATTGTTTTCAACAATTGTGGCAGAAAGATTATCTATGTCTTGAACCATAGGGTCAAGTGATGTTGACATTTCTTGAATTGGATCATTGTTGGTTATTGTTGGTATATTTTGATCATGATTGAAAAGTGACTCTTGATCTATGTTAATTTGATCGTTGGATGAGGTGAAAACATCTTCAAGGTGCTCTTTGATGGATAGATCTTGATCATTGTTCTCAACAGTGATTATCTTTTGATCAATAAGGTCTTGGATGAGATTTTTGAGTTAAATACAATCTGATGTTGTGTGTCCATTTTTTTTGTGGAAGCCACAAAATAACTTCTCATTATACCTTGGTGGTTTAACTAAGGGATCTTGATAATCCTCATAAACATGGAGTTTAATGAGATTTTCTTGTGCCAACTATAGCATGATCAATTCGATGGGTCCCCCAAGTGGTGTGTATTTTCATTTGTTACCTTGTGAGATTTGACCTTGTGGTGATTGATTTTGGAGATGTGGTGATTGGTCTTCGAGATGTGGTGATTGATCTTTGAGATGTGGTGATTGATCTTTGAGATGTGGGGGTTGAATTTGTTTATGTGGTTGATCTTGACATCTAACTTCTTGACATTGGAGATATTTTTCTTGATATGGTTGTGGACATAACTCAATGCTTTGATGGCATGGTTCAACCAAAGGAAGAGTTTATTAATTTTGGAGTGAAGATATCTCTTGGCTCAATAATTCAATTAGTTTGGCATGTGAAGCAAGTTGTTCTAGCAAAATTTGATTTTGATTTTGAATTTTAATCCCTTGATTTGGCTTTTGTTCAAGCATATTTGGGATGTACAAATGTGGTGTTCACATGGGATCATGGAAAAATTGATTTTGGACAATGTTCTGACTTGGGATGATGTTCATATTTTGCATTATGGGTTGTAATTGAACATTGTTGATGTTGGGAATCACATTGCCTTGATTTAGGTAACTTTGATTTTGCATTGTGTTACCTTGACTTGGATCAATACATGCAGTCGTTATCATCGTGTTTGGAATTTGAACATTGGTATGATTTGCAAACACATTTACCCCAAATTTTACCAAGTGTGTATTTGAAACATTCATGTTTGGTAAAGTTTTACTTGGTACATTCTCACTTGGCATTTAGGGATTTGATGGGATAATTTTGTTTTGTGAAAAAATCGTGTATTGAGTGTTGGGTTGATAGATTTTCAGGTTTGGACTCAGATTTAAGTCTATGATCAGAAAAGGTGTTCCAAAATTTTAACTGGACATACTGACACTTGTTGTTCCACCGAGGTTTGTAGGAGATAATGATCCCATGCATGGATTGTATAAATGTGAGTGTTGATAATCGATTGGTGTTGTAAGGATTTGAAAGTTTAGTTCATTTGGATTACTCATGATGTATGGATCAAGTTTATATTCCATGTTTTCCTTCTGTTGAGGTCTAGTTTGGACCATAAAATAAGGATCAATTTTCATGAATGTGGGAGGTGAACCTCTAATTCTTTTGGATTGATCTAAACTCTAGGTACAAAAAATAAAGTCTAAGATTTTAAGGATCAAAATGATGGTGACAAGATATGAAAGATGGATTATTGGTGAATGATTGGAACTCTTAGGAAACCTTGAAGAGGATACTAAACTTTAGGACTTGGATTGGTGTTTAATCTCATTTGGGATTCGTTTGATTTGATTTGGATAGTGAAATCTAAGAGGTTGGATGTTGCCCTGGAGTAAATTTATCCACAAGATGCTAATTTGACTAAATGTGTAAAGAAGTATTCATCTAGAAACACCTAACCAAACAAGACGATTTTGATTTGATTTGATTTTGGATTTTGGATAGTGAACTCATAAACCACAAGATGTTGGATATTATCTAGGGATAGACTTGTTCACAAGGATCAACAATTTGACTAAATATGTTGAGAAGGATCCCTATAGATACATCTAATCAAACAAGATAATTTTGATTTGGTTCAAATGATTTTCCCAAAGTTTACCATGAGGGAATTTTTTAGGATTTCCAACAATTATTTGTGAGGTGATTTTGATTTGATGTTTGGGGGATGGATGAAAGTTTGATTTTGACCCTAAGAGACTTAGAAAGATGTTGTTAACTACACCAAGATATTTAAGAATACATTTTTCTCTAAGAGTAGTTCAAACCAAAAGACCAATGTTTTCTTGAAAGATGATAAAAAGTTAAACAAGCACATGTGTTGGGTTTAATTTGAGTTAATCTTGGTTGCTTTTACCACAAACACACTTCTTGCTTAGTTTTCAAACTGAATGTCTATGTCTCAATTTCTTTCATTCCACAAAGTCCATTATGTGGAAATCAAGAAAATCAAGGCAATAGTTCCCTAATGTTAACTTTAGGAAAAGAAAATTTAGATATGAATCCAAATACTTAGAAGCCTCTAAGGATGAGAATCCCAAGGGAAAGAAATAACACAATAATTTTCCAAAGATATTTGCTCTTCTAAAGGGTTTGAAATTTGAATGATTTGTTGAATGTTGGTTTCGATGGTTTGGATCCAAGCACTGTATTTTCAAACTGACTCACAAGAAATATAACATCCTAGCTCAATTGGTACATTTTTCTTGGTGGGCTTGCCTCATGCCCTTCATAGTAGAAGAGATGATTTTACATGCAACCAAGGAAAAAATATAAAAGGTATGTTAAGAATGAAGTCTTAACCTCTATATTTTAACCAAGATCGGACATGGCAAGTAACTTCTTGGAATCTAAGTTCCAATGCACCACTTTGATAAACTCATTGGATGGACTAGTTGGCTACTACAAACAAGGTTCTTAATGATGGGACATCGGAGACATGGCACCTTGCAAGCGTCTAGCAAGCCACTAAAGGCTTTAATCAATCCTACTAGGGGCGCTTATACTTTTTATGGTAGTACCCCATTCTGAAAGACACTGTACGGCTAAGGCCTACATACCATGAGGACTTGATAGTTTAGTCTTATCCATTTATATACCATTCCGAATGAAAAACCAGTTGGAGTCACCTTCAAGTTCTCCTTTCAAATGTGTCTCTTAGGCAAGCCCCTCTAAAGGTAAACAACAGTGAGCAAGCACATCCATAGTTCGATTGACCTTCATTTAGAAACAAAGGGAGAACACATGCGATATAACTAACTCACACTCACAAGCTTTGGTCAATTTTAGTTCCCAAAATGAAGTGTGGAGGAAATATTTTATGCAACTTAATGTCATCAAAAATACTTTTGATTCTCAAGATCATCGTGAAGTGCGAGAGAAGTGCATATGCCTTTTTAGGTGAAATGATTTTGCAAAAAATATTACAAAGCATAAAAGACACATGTTCATTTTAACCTTTCAAAGCAATTGTGAGTTCTTTTTAAAGAACCAAAGGACAAATGAGAGTTGTTTTGTTCAATTGTTAACCTCAAACAAAATCTAGTCAATTTGTCCTAAGTTTCATTTTAATCCTTTGCAATGAAAAATAATTGAAGTGTTCTTTTTAGAACCCCAAAAGGATGTGAGTTGATCTAAAACAAAAAACTAAAGCATAAAAAAATCCTTTTAAAGCTTTGAAAAATTCTTTGTCAACTTTAATTTTGATGTTCAATTTTCCAGCTTGAGCAATTTCGCTTGTTTTCGCTTGATTCCCATGCTTGACTCCAATGTAAACCTACAAATAGTACAAAAATACTACCAATAAGAAATATGATATAGAGAGTTAATGATAACTTTACAAAGATCTAAATCAAACATTAATGATCTCTTAACTCTACTTTCGTCCACAATACAACTTTATTGATGATTCATTAAATGTGTTTGAAGCATGACAAAGGCTAAAATACTAAAAGATATGAAAAATAGTGATTTAAATCTATACGCAAAGGATTATGCAAGCATAAAGATGGGTTTTCTAAAGTAACAAAAAAAACATACAAACAGATCAACCTAGAATAAATATAGCAAAAAGTACAATAAATGGTTGGATCCATTTGGTCACTGAATTTCTAGGATGGTGGTAAATCTGTTGATCAGTTAGATGAGTAGACGCAACCTCAACTACTAAACTTGTGCATGCTCAACTGCACAGGTTAGATCACCCAGGCAACTCACAAGTTAGAAGACTTTAGACAATTCGAATCGTTAGATCACTGAGGCAGCACACAAGTTACAAGACTATATGCATATTAAATACAATGATCCAGGCATATATCAGTCCCAAAGTTACCTTCACAATAGGTTGAAAGGACAAAAAGGCATGCAACAAATTTTAACTTTTTAGTCAACACTTTGTAATGTTTATTTATGAATGATGTGAAGCACACTTAGCCACAAATCTATTGATCAATAAAACTTGATATGCTACTCAGTAAGATTGAGTTGATCTTGAATTCTTATTGATTGATCTTCAATAAATATTATATGTATTTCTTTTTAGACAAAAAAGAAAGTGTGGAAAGTAGCCAAAAAGCAATACTATACAGAAAGCAATCAACACCCTTTCCTTGAAACAACTAACCACTTTAAACAAATGTTTAATGTGTAGACTATTTTTGGCAAGATCCTATCATCACAATGCCCTGGTGGCATTCACATTGATCACATTAATTAATCTTGCTAATGTTCGTTCAAGCTACACTTAAAACTTGAATGCATGTGAGATGTTTTAAATGATATTCTATTTGAATTAATTATGAGAGATATTAAATGTATACACCCCTTTGACCATAATGCCCCTTGAAAGTGATCATATTTGTTAAATTTCCACTTTGTACCATGAGCAATTTTAGTGCAGATCAAATCAAACTATAAAACTTGTATTCAAATCTCTAATAAAGAAGCCAAACAACAACAAAAAAAACTAATTGGCAATAAAATAAAGAACAAAAAACATGTTTTAGTATTTATTTGTTGCACCCCCTGCAAGTTTCCATGATAAGCAAGCAAAGAAACATAATGCAAAGGCATTTCAACAAATTTTTAAGAGGATAAAAAAAAGGACAAAGATGAGGCACCTTTAAGAGTTTCCAAAGCTAATGTAGTTAGCAGGAAAAGGTCATTCCTAATGATGGAAAGACTCTTTGACCAACATCCTCCTAGCTTTCAATTTTATGTACTATTTCATCAATCAACGCCTCTATAACCCCTTTTTTTTAACTGTTAATCTTGGCGGACTTAGTACCATTTTTTTTCCTTTACATACCGAAAAAGAAGCAGTATTAATACAAGGCATGTTTATGTTTCACAACAACAATCTTCATAAAGGACAAGTGGCTTATGCACATAAAATTTTTATATATGTAAACAAGTAATCTATCTGCATGAGAAGGAAGCAATGGCAAGGACACACCAACACAAAAATAATGAAAACTAAAGGTGTAATGTTTGAGAAAAATTAGTTGCAATCTTGAATGGAGACCTATGTGACTGGCATCATGTTGTTTGGTGATTTACATGATGGTCAATAGGCAGAGGAAAACATATTCTTTGTTTGTTTCACACTTTGTTCAAAATGAATATTAGAAGATACATAGGTCTATATATTCATGAAAGTATAAGGCCAGAGACTAGAAAGATTTTCTTTTATGAAGATTTATCTTCAAAGAAGATATTTACAGAGAATATACTTACAGTGATAGAGATAGAATTAAAGTCCATGTACAATGCATTGATCCCTAGACAGGAGAAAGAGGAAGTGGTAGATGGCTGCCAGTTACACAAAATTATGCCCAGACTTGTGTTCATGCCTCATGATGCCAAAAATACCTCTAGTAGTGGCCATAGAAGCCAAAGGATTAGAAAACTCAATGGAAGTGTTTGAAGAAAACAAATTTCAAATCATGGCTTTTGGCTCATGCATGCTGGTACTAGCAAAGTTCTTTCTTAGCTTTATGAAACTTTATAATGGCTAGCAGTAGATATATATGTTCCTTTTATAGGCCTAAACATTTTTTGTATATAGAATTGGGTCGTACCTGATAGCGCCTGTTAACAAACTGCCACAGTAGACCCCATTCCTACAAATCATGCATTTCAAGAATATATATAGGATAAACATTAGAGAACCAAGATTGAAGAAACAAGATCATGGGAAATTAGTAAAGCATACATTATGAAAGAGACAACAGTATAAGGCTGAGGCCAAAACAATGTAAGAGATTCATTCAACTTTCTTTCCTTGATTAAAATGCAATGAAAACCATGTAATTAGAAAAGTGAAACTTTTGTTACTGTAGAGATTTGTCAATACATATAACGGTGGGCACCAAAATGTGAACCCTAATCCAAACTTTAATGAACAAAGCAAATAATCAAATTATTAGATCAAAATGCAAGTTTAGAATAAGAATTCCCTGTAACATTCATTCGCATTATTAAAGAATAGGGAAAAAGATGAAACAATTGAGCAAAACAACCAAAGCTAACTATTACTATTCTTAAACGAAGCAAACACTTGATCTTATGGGGGGATTGGTGCTACTTTGATGTGAAAAGTATCCCTTTCCCAACTCCTTTAGATAAGCTAAATGATGAAACCAATTTGAAGATGATATGGATTCAAATGACAATGATGTATTTGTGCATAAGATTGTGAAACTTGTGAAGTTGTGGAGGATTGATACAATAGAAAAACTCTCTATTTATAGCTAAGAAGGATAAAAGAATGCCAAACATGGAGGATGTGGGACTAAAGATCCATCAATGACAAGGTGCCACTTGTCAACATGTGAGAGGTTGAGGAATGAGCATATTTTGGTGAATGTCCCAAAGAGGGGGAGATTTGAAATTTGAATTTGATGGCAAGTGAGTTAAATGTGAAGTTTTACCTTTGCAAGAGACATGTAATAGCTCATAAATTCCTTGTTGGATGTACATGTCAAATTGGGGGGAGATTCAAACTTGGAGATTATTCCTCAAAGATGCCTTGAGGGAAAATGAGGATTTTATAAATGAATTAAAATTCTTTATTTGTTCAAGTGGGAAAAGCTAGAGGATGTGATGGGTGGTTATATTAGATTAATTTAGTGAGGGATTAGGTAATTTGATCCATTTGACTTAGATGCTTGGATTAAAATAAATCAAAAGTGATGAAAAGTGATCTTAGATTTAATTAAATAGATATTTTATTTATTTAATCAAAGAGGATGATGTTAGACTTAATCAAATAAATATTAATTTATTTAATTTAATGGAATGACCTAAGGAGATTAATCAATTAACCTTGATTTATTTAATTGATCAGGTGAATATGATGCATGATATTAATTTCACATGTCTACACTTTCACACCTTTATTCTAATCCATTAATTAAATAAATGTTTATCATTGATTTAATTAATATCCCTTATTCTAATCTATTAATGAAATAAATATTTATCATTTATTTAATTAATATCCATTTCCATAATCTTTTAATTAATTAAATATTTACTATTTATTTAATTATTTTACCATCATGATACCATTAATTAATTAAATTATATATTTATTTAATTATCCTCTCTCCTTGTCCATTTAATCCTATGCCTTTGTCTTTTCCACATGGATCATAACCTAATTTTTTTCTCGTGTGATAAATATCCCCTTCACATGTCTAACTAACTCCTTACATAGATTCATTGAACCTAAACACCCACCCAAAATTCAAACTAACTTTTCATCTTATTCATTCATCTCATTTAATCCTAAACATTTCAATAAGGAATTTTGTACTTATCTCTATCCTAAAACAAGGTTCTATCCATCATTTGACACTTGTTATATGATTTCATCCTTAATTTAAACCCTAATTCTCCTTCAGTATCAACCATCTAATATCAATCATTTCTAATCTTTAATTTTTCCCCTTCAAGGCTCTATATTTAGAGTCTCCCATCCTTCATTTTTCATCTCCTGAGCCATCATACCTACATTGTATCATTTTGAACACTCATATATCAAATCATATCAAAGTTGTGCTAGAGTATTAAGAAATCCACATATCAACATCAAGAGAAAATCAAATGGAATAATGATGCACTATATTTTCCCTCGTCATGAAGAGAAGCAAAGATTCTAGGTGTGGGTATTGTGCTTCTGTATTGCTTTTATCTTCCTTTATTTTACTTCAATATTTTCTAACCTCTTTAGCTTTAATTATCTTTTAGTTGCTTGAGAGATCAAATTTTCATTAGATGTTCAGATAGAGGGAAATACTTATATTTATATAAGTTCCAACATATTTTGCATTAATCTTTATGATAGGCTAACAAATGATTTTGAATTCATGAAAATATTCAGGTTAACAATAAATCTTTATATTTAGGGCCTTAATAGGGGGGAGAAGGGTGAGGGCGCCCTATTTTAGCCCTATTTTGAATTTATATCTTTGTTAAATAAGTATTTCATTTTGTTTCTTACATTTAATGCACTTTCTAAAAAATGACAATAAAGTGGATGATTAATAAGAATAATTTGACACAAGCACTTAGGAGGGAGACCAACATAGTTTAAAATGGTCAAGGGTGATAATTTATGATACAACACATTTAAGAGTAGTAAATCTACCAAATATGCAAACTAAAATATTTATTATTCTTTTTATCTTTGTCAAATCCAAACCTAACTTTCCCTTCCCATACAATTTCAAATCTGACAGATCTTATATAATTTATAGGTTCTCATAATTACATTTAACAACTGTATGACAATGAAATGACAATCACAAATTGCCAGCTTACAAATTAAGTGGACACCTAATACCACCCTATGTGAAAGTACGAAAAATATATGAGTGAATAATAATTAATAGATTGACACACCTTTTTCCGCATGATGTTTGATTGGCGGGGTCGGGGAAAGAAAATGTTGTTAACAAGAAAGCGATAATCAGCTGGAGACAGCTTGCCTTGCTGCGTGAAATGTATGTTTCAACGAGATTAGTAAAAACATAATCTTGCTAGAAGTATAGATAAATAGTTCTCCGTATATAAGAGTACTGCTAAGCTATTCTAAAATACCATGTGCGAAGGGTAACTTTAGTACTACCGATCACTCCATTCCCCTTGGCATCGAACGATGTCACATCCACCACCTTTGAATCGCAGTCAAATTTGTCAGTGAAAGTTGCGGAGCAGAGATTTGGTCTTGGCTGACCTTGTGTATTTCTCTCTAATGCCAAACAGCACTGCAATAGCAAACATAGCATAAGCGTTTTTAGTTGCAGACATTGTTTTTTTCGCCTTCAATGTCCACCACAAAGCTATTTGTCGTATCAAATGTCGGCAAAGATTGCTTGATAGAAGCTTAGCAGAGATTCTCGGGCACTGGGAAGACGTCGCACACCTCATCATGGATGTGCATGATTTGACATGCCTAGGCTTCTCGGCTTTGGTGGGGTGCTATAGTTCATGCACATCCATGATGAGGTGTGCGACGTCTTCCAAGTTATGCCTCATACCACATGAAAATCACTACTGAATGATTGCTTTTCATTATATCTTAAAAATCTTCTGTTCATCTTTCATGTGAAGTACAGTTTAAAAGTTTGAGATAAAAGAGTGCGTAATTTCTGGTCGTAAGAACGAATAAGCTCAGTTTTTCTTGCTTGTCAGGTGTGAGTTTGGAGTAGGACGAGCTATACGTGGGTGTAACGAAACCTTTAAGATATCTTGTAAATTGGAATATATGAGTAACTAATGATCACGGAAAACGATAAATAAAAGCCACATACATACAAATTGTGATTTTTTTGATATAATAAATGAATATGGTTCCAAAGAGCAATGCCATGATCATCTAGTTGATTAAAACGACGTTTGTTTGATTGGTATATCGCTTTTTGTCTATTACAGCAATTATGGCCAGTTTGGGTACCAAAAAATGCTTAGCTAGCATGATTATTTAGTTTGTGATTTAGCGTTGAAGGATCGATTGTTTGTTTGGTATATCACTCTTTGTCTATTTCAGTAATCATGCGCCGATTTGAGTACAAAAAAATGTTGAGCTACCATGGTGCTGTCGTTTGTTATTTAGTGTAAAGCATCCAAACTCAGTCACGTTTTCCTTAATTAAGGTTCCCATCATCTTACGCCATTAGCGATAATTGGCTGTCATGAAAGTGAAGTTTTCTGTTTTTATTTCACTACTCGAAAGTGAGCTCTCTCGTGACTTCAATGATATCTTCAAGTTTTCTTCGTTTCCAATATTATCGCAAAACAACATGCCAAATATAACTGTTCATGCAGGTGAAATATTTCTGATCCTTAACACAATGTTCGCCACGTAACCACCGCGATTTACTATTACACAGGCACGTCAAGATATTACCTTTTTAATTGGTAAGGTTAAGTACATAAATCAATTCAGATTTTCTTGGAGTGGATTGAATTATATTAGGTAATATGAAATAGAATGTACAATCATATTATAAGTAGCAATCGGTAAGCAAAGAGATTGGATAAAGAGATTGTCCATATCTTTATGGTTGAACAATGTGGGTCAATTAATAAAGATGGTGAGAAATATGTGTCTTTAAGATTTCGAAATATTCCAAGTACTCATGTTTATCAAGTTAGTAGAAATTTAAAAATATCTCTATTGGAAGGGGTCCCATTATTGTCTATATTTCAATAACCGTTCACTTCTTACTCAATTCACCCCTCAAAAAATATTTGCATTTGACCCACTAAAAATCTTTTAAAAATCTAATAACATGTTGCAAAAACACCAATACATGTTTGCATGTCAATGTGTAGCTGACCAATGTATGTAGTCAACTACAGATACATTTGTATTTACAATTCAAGACAAGTTGCACCCAAAAACCATCATTTAGAATTTATAATAATCTTTTATTGTTACAAATACCTCCACTTGCAAAGGGTTCTATACTCATTACATATTATATTCACAAATACATATACAGAGTTATTGGTGCTTCAAATTACATAATGAGAAACTCCTATAAATTTTATGAGTTGTCAAATGCACAATTTTCAACACTCCATGTCTCATGTACATGTATTAACTCCATTTAGTGTAAGTACCTTCACAAACAAATAATGGTGTAAAGCTCACCTAATAAACATCAAATCCAAATAAATGCAAAATTCAGTCAAATCACCATTAAAAACCTACATAGATGGCAACTACATATTCAAATTGGAAACACAACAACCAAATTCAATGCATTGTATTGTCAGATTTGAATTACTAAATAAGAGGGAAAGTAGCCAACATCAATCTCAATTATTCACCTTTGCTAATATCATTTGCATACTATAGAAAATTGATAGGAATCCTCTACACATTCATTAAATATCTATGAATTTTCAGATTGGTAAAATCTTTGAAAGTTACTTTCAAGAAGTGTGTGTTTAATAGCTATATTCATGAAGTGTTTATATATATGTTATAAGTAAATGAGGGTCTTATTTTCTCATAGGTTATTCCCTACAAACCCCCTTTATAATTTTAGTAAATTGTGTGTTTATTTACTCTTTTAAGTTAATTCTTATAAGTCTCCTTACTATTCATGAAATTGGGTATATTTTTCTCAGTAAATTCATAAAAGCATCATTTATATTCTTGAAACTAGGTATATATTTGTTGGATAACTCATAGAAGCCTCCTTTATATTAATAAAAGTGTACACATTAGCATGCATTTTCATTATATTTTTATTTTTATTTTCATTATATATATTTAACACATATAAATATACATATATATATATATATGTGGGCTTATGTATATATATGGATATTATAATATATGTGTGTATTATGTACATAAAAGATATATAGACACATAAATATACACATACATACATATACATACATATACATATATATACATACATATAGATACATATATACATACATATACATACATACATATAAATATATATAAATACATACAAATATATACATATATATAACCATATAGCCATGAAATTGTGTATGTATCTTTGAAGTTTGGATTGACAACTGAAGGTAGCATCATACATACATCTCCATTTACCCCTTTAAACTTTCCATGTAAAATGTTTTAGTATTTCTCTACTTTCCATTGCACATACAATAGCGCAACATACATATATAGGATGAACTTTGTATCCTTTATTTTTTGCTTAATAGCTTACATTTTCATTGTACTAGAATAGATATTCACAGAAAGATATATATCTATTTTTGTACTTTCTATCAATTTACATTCATGAAACTCTATATCTCTAAAGTTTGGATTTCTCCTTTTGAAATGTAAACAATGGTACTCCTGAATCTGTTTACTATGGATTTTTTGTACCCTTGAAGGGTTTTTGGTTTTTTGATTATGTGGTAATTATAAACACCTTTTTTTAACTTATTTCATCATTCTTATCAAGCCTTCTCCATCATGTGATACTCTCCATGGTTTTAGTTAATGCCAACCTATCATTTATCGTTTCACTTTGCATAGATTGGTACTCGTGAATATATTTTGTTTGAGTACTCCTATCTTTATCACATCATTTTGACCCCATGTTTGTAGAAATTCATGTATTTATTTGGTTAAAGAATTATCATCATGAAACCTTAAACTTGAATGGGTTTTTTTCTTAAAAACCATTGCATTTTTTAGCATATATCTGAAAAAGCCATATTTGTAATTTTCCTACCTATGCTTCAATTACTCTCCTTCTATTGTCCATAAGAAAAAAGAAGAGTACATTTTCTAACTGTGTGTCACTATTGGAATTTTTTTTTCTTAGTCCTTTAGTGTATTGTATGTTTATAGAAAGAAATTTTAAATAGCAAAATAAAAAATTGTAGAGGATGATTAATATTTTGGTTCAATGCAAGTAAGGGTTGGTTTTCATTGGTACTTTAAATTATCCCAAAATTATTTCTTTCTATATATATGAAAAAATTCTATGCCCTTAATCTTATACTGCATATAGGATTGTGTTTAATTTCATCTTGTGGCTACCATTACTCTTAATAAATATATCATTAGTTTAACATTCTTATTTAGATAAAAGTGTTATCTTAAGTGCTATATTTAGGTATCCAAGTTAGCTTATGTGACATCCAAGGCATAACCAAGGTATACATAGAACTTGGTGGTTAAATCATTATGATAAAAATATTAATTGTATTTTCCTTATATAATTTTACAACTTTTACTCATCAAAGTGGTTTATTATTATCAATTATTTGAAAAATATTTTATATTATATTATATTATTAAGAAACTTATTTAATTTTGAGCTATACTAGAGCATGATCTTGGTACTATGAAGGTGAGAAACAAGGAAATCATTAATTTATTTTATAGGTTATTATTTCTAATTCAATATTACTTGGTATTACATTATTCAAATGTTTCCTTGTTATTCAGTTACATTAAAGATAATTGTAACTTCATGCATACATTTTCTCCTGTGGTTCAGTAATAATTAATTGAGTACTTTTCCTCTCATATTAGTATCAAATAGCGGGAAAGGTTTATGATAAATGGATGTTGGTAGCATGAAGAGGAGACATAGTTCAATATGGCATGGAGTGAAGATGTCATTGTGAAAAATCTATTTGGTGTTGTTGGTGCTCAAGTGTAGAGAGTAACAGGGTGAAAGGTGAATGGAAGAATGGTTCTATGGTTTAGAGAAGGAAACTCTCCACTTTATATTAGTTTTTATTATGGTGTAGACCACTCCACTTCTTCTAACCACCATTTTTTTAGCCTTGAAATCTATAGTGCAGTTGATCGAATATCAAGCCTATGTAATGGAAGAAACCTAGTCGTTAGAAATTGATAAAGAAGAGTCCTACATTACTTAAGCATTGAACCTCATATGTCTGAAGGTTGTAGTATTTGATATAAAAAAAATTCTCTCTACTATTCAAGATATGACTACAATAAACATGGACACCAATTAGTTTGAGTCTCAATCTTAGAAAAAAAGAAAAGAAAAGAAATAATTGATTGGAGATGCCAGATTCACATATTGGTGAAATTTTACTTCTAAAGTTTCCATAAGTTTGAACTATTTTTGCATTCAGTTGTGAAGTATTGTCTTATGATTTGTGTCAATCTATCAAACATTGAAGAGGTTAGAAAATAATTCCATCATAAAGAGGAATTTTCTAATTAGGAAATTGTGACTAGAATTCTGACATGTTGGATTTGAATTTATTGTTGTTTGTTTCATAAAAAACTAAGGTAGTCACGTAATTTATTAATATTTTTTAAATCCATAGCTAGGGTGTATGATTTACACATTTCTATAGCACATAAATATGATCTTTTAATTCTATTATTGGAAGGTTTTGTATCACTAAATCCAAGATCAAGACTTAAACATAAAATTCCAAGTACAATGTTGTATAAAGGAGAGGAGTGAGTAAATCAAATATTTTTGCTATTGAGGTAGTTTTGATGAATGCAAACCACTACATGTTTTCCCACCTCACCTCTATTATCTCCAAGGAGCTCTTCAATAACATTAGGAGAGGTATAAACAAGATTCTCATGGTAATCTTGAATGATTTATTCTTCCAACACCAAGACACCTTCTTCACAGGGAGGAGGCTTATTGGGAGAATAAATACTATGATTGTAATGATTATCCCTGATTGATTTCTCTTGCAATATAAGATTCATACTAATGGAAGATAATGTAGGAGGGTAACTAGCATGCTTGTTAATGGTTTCATTTCTTTTTCTTAGTGTAGCGTAGAAAAATGTATCTTTGGACACTTTCACCCTCATTTGGGTCTTTCTTATGGATGTTGGCCTAGTTTTTTCTAGATTTAATGTTGTAATGTGGTCAACACATTCACATTAGGTCTTGGACCCTTGTGAATAAATAAGAACTTTATGATTCCTTGCAAAAGTGTCATGAAGTGTTGTAACCCACTTTCACACTCTTTTAGAACCTTTTTACTATAATTCACTTAAATAACCTCTTTTTATCACTTATCGAGCCTTATTTCAAAGTGTTGTATAGTCTTGTAATAAAATTTCATGCTTTTCTAGGCTTTTTGTCAATAATTTAACCCTTTCTTATGCTTAAATGGCCCCTTTATACACTTACAGGACCTACTTAAGTGTACTTTTGAGAATAATCTCGTTAAAAATCATTTAATACACTTTAATTCTTGACACCCACTTAAAATTCCTAAATGGAACCAAGTCACCAATAGGGGTGACTTAGTCCCACTTTGCTCAAAAATCAAAATTATTTCAAAATTCTGGTAGGACATTATTTTCTAAGCCTTGAGGTCGGTCTGCGATGTGGTATTTTTGAGAATTTTTGTATAATCATGTATCAATAGAGGATTTTCCCTCTCATTTCACCCCCATTCATTCACTTAATCATTCAACCAATTATCAATCATTCACTTTATATTCTAGGCATTTTCAAGCATACATCCATTGGAGCTTCTACTTGCATATCTTCAAATTTCTACTTCAAGGGTTTGGTGAGTTGTAGCATTGTGTGTTGTTCATTCATCATTCTCTTTTCATTTGATTTCATTTTCAATGGTTTAATTACCAAACTAGGGTTTGACCAAGGCAAACCCCTACTCACTAAACCTTAACACTTTTTCCCCTCTTTGCATGCATTTTGTAGGTCTTGTATGCAGATTTGTCAAAGAGAAAGGTGTGAAAAGATGTAAAAAAAAATTCAAAGTCATTCAAAGTGGTCAAATTCCTAAAAGAAGCTTGGAGATCACCTACAGGTTGGATTCTATAGTTTCAGATCTGGAAACCTATTAGGAGATGAAGTGTAGACCAAGACCTACAAATTGCACCTTTGAATTTCCCAAAATCTAGAAGTGGAATAAGTCACCATTAGTGGAAAATTAGTCCCACTATCAGGCCTGAAAAGTGGTTTCTGTAGTTCTAAGTACCCTTTTGTCTGAGACTTGTTTTGTCAAAATTTCCCTAAAATAGGACTAAGTCGCCCAACTAGGTGTAAGTGTCCTAGTAGGCTTCAACAGTGATTTCTATAGGATTCTAGAGCTCCTCTCCACCACTTTCCAGTTTCCAAGTGTGCCTCTTCAATCTCATTAATTTATGTTACGGTTTACTTGCATTTTTAGTTCATTTTCCATATCACAGTGTGTTTTCAAATAATTTGTATTTCATTAGTTTTGCATATTTAATCTCTTTTATTAGTTCTTTGCATCTGGGACATTCCCCTTAGACAAATTTCAATCATCTTTGCATTGGAATCTCCAGGGCATATTCTTGAGTGAGCCACCAAGGCTTCTAGGATTCCTCTCTCCATTTAGGTGAAAAACCCTAGAATTGTAAGAGTCCCCTATCCCCAAAAAATCTATGGTTCACTTAGGTTTTTCTAGTAAGTAGAGAGGTGAAAATTATACAAGCTATTTGGCACCTTAAAAACAATATGCTCAAAGAGGAAACACACTCAAGCAAATTTTAGATTTGAAGATGTTAATTAACTTATTTTAGATGCAAAAACCTAAAAATGATTACTTTTAAAATCCAATTTTATTTTCAAACAATGCACTATTTTTCACCAATTGAACTAGATGCAAACACCTACTAAACATGCAATTTTTGAAACTAGAATGGAGATGTGAAAGCTGAAACAAACTTATAAAACAATGACAAAATAGTATGCAAAAATCTTGAAAAGCACTAGTACTAGGACAAGTTCGCCCTAAGATGAATGAGTCCTAGGGTATGGGTCTAAAATAATTAATGTTTAACCTGATGTTTAAACTCTATTCCCTAACAATAAATAGATTCTTCAATGATAGTTTTCCCATAATATGATAAAAAAGCAACTTCAATTTTATGACAATGTTTGAAGAAAATGAGAAATTTTATTGAATGTAATTTTGAATGAAATGCTAATCTAAATGACTAAGACACACTTTAATGCAATCTACTATGTAGAAAGTATGCCATATTTTTGGATTTTAATGAATTTAAATGATGCAAACGTGCAATATGCAACCCTAAATGTAATGCAAGGCAAAATGATGTAAAACCTAGATCTAGGGTTTTAAATATCTCCAAATCAAAAAGGGTATGATGTACAATAATACATGGAATGAAATGTTGAACAAGATACCTTAATAATGCTGGGTTCACCAAAGTGAAATGTTGTGAAAGAGGGACACTAAATAGTACTTTAAAGAACCATAATAGGTGTATTTCCCTAGGGATATTTCATTATGAAAGAGATCATAGGGAGTAGATATTGACTTTGAACCTTGAAGGTGAGTCAATCAAACCTAGATTTGAGTTCCTTTGAGATAGTAGGATAATGGAATAGATTTGAAACCATATTGAAATAGTATGTGAAAGAATCTATGATTGGGATCCCACAAGCCCTAGATGATCTTCTAAAGAGAAACCTATCACACACAAATGAGAAATTGCATAATAAAATATGTGAAACATTAATGATTATTGATTATTGAATCAATTACTAAATGAATACAATGAAGGATTGAACATCCTTATGTAGGATGAGGTGAACTTAACATGAGACCCTGAATGATGGAGTTTTGAGTGAGAGAGGAGTGAGATAATAGAATGCATGAATCAATTAAGTCACTTAACTGATTAAAATGAATAATTAATCTAATAACACCTGCAATCAGAACTAGATGATCTTTTGCTAAGTTTTCATTAAGCACTAGAGTAAATTAAGGATGATAAATTTACTCCTACACCCCCTCTAAATGAAAAATGAGAAGCAAAAATTGATCAAGGAAAAGAATGCAATGATGGATTCCTCTGAAAACTACTCATGTGTCCACATTTCAGAAAGCAATCATGTCAATCCAAGATCTTGTGAAGACTGATAGAGAACAAGCTGCAAAGGTGATTAAGATGGTGTGCCAATAGCGATGATGTGGTTGTCAACAATTTATCCAAACTAAAGAATAAATTTGCAACTGCTTAAGAACTGCAAAGATTCCCTTCATTAGGGATGATGCCATTATTTATCTAATGCTCAATATTGTCCCACTAGAAATAAACTCTGGAAGAACAGAAGGATGTGACTCTGGAAGCTCATGTAGTCAGGAACCCTACTAGAAATAAACTCTTGAAGCACATGAGGATGTGACTCTAGAATCTCATGTAGATAACAATTTAGTACAGAAGAACACTTTTGGTTGTCAATTGGAGGAACAATGTGGAGCTCAGTATTTAATTAGCAACTTTTAATATTCTAAGTTTGTTTATTCAGAAGCAAAATGGAAGAAACCTATAATAGATGCTTTAATTAAAAACCCCCATATGGAAAATTATTAGTTTGATTTTTACAAAGCTCCAAATTTTCCCAGATATTTATCTTGTGGTGTTTTCAAAGAACATATAATATTTAAAGAATCAATAAGGAAGAAAGCAAGGAGCATGCAAAAAAATAAAGGAAAGAATTTTTTCCTTGTGGTGAATCTTCACTAGAATCTAACTAAGCTAAGCTTTGAGTTAGTTCTCAGAAAATCACAGCCTCAAATGGAAAAAAAGGATTCATCCAATCTTCAATCCATCGCAAGCTCCCTCTTTTTACAAACACTTCTAATGGAGAAGTTGATGGATGTTTCCTTGCCAAGTGTAGAGGATGAGACTTGGTGATAGGTGCCTAGAGAGGGATGAGATCATTGGTAATTGTAGTAGAAAATAACATTAACTCCCATGATCTACCTGTAACAACATGCCTCTAGGCAGCACCTGAGATGATTCATGCTGACAAACATTATGACTTGTGGCCTAGTTTGAACTACACCACACATTGAATTGCTAGGATGATTATAATTGGCACAAATTGAATTGCACAAGTTCAATTGTTGCACACATTAAAAATGTGCTCATCACTAGTCGTGAAAAATTTCAGCTCTCTGAGGTTGACTCTATGCACAAAATCCCTCATGGAAGACAAATGACTCTCCAATAGCCCAAAATGATCTGCAATAAGTTCCTTACATTGCTTTTGATCGTGGTTTCCAAAGTGCACCCCGAATCTATAAAGTCTCCCTCCCAAATTCATATTTCTAGAAATAGACACAGGTATGGTGCCTTATGCAAATCAAAAATTTATTGGTGTAATCCAGACATTCAATATCCACACGAGCTACATATCTATGCTTGGGGAGGATTATGGTTGGCCACCAATATTGGAGTGTGCTAGGAGGATGTGTGAAGAAGAGTCCAAGTGAATGGCAAATCCAACAAACTTTGTGTGAATTATTTTCACACACTTCTGCTATGTTTAAAATAGGGTTGTGAGCTTTATTGACAGACTCACATGCTCTATTAACATACTCCCTCCTGCAAACGGTAGAAAACTCTCACTCAACTTGAAAATTCAAAATTTCAAGGCTACAAATGCCAAATAATGTCACATTGGGTGTGGCCTACATGACAATGATTGTGTGGAATATAAGGATCTTGGTTCTATTCCAAGGAAAAAAAACCCAAATTTTTTTTGTGCCTCTCCAACATAGATCACACCTCCAAAACTACAAACTATAGGTTCAAGAAGGAAAATCATGGGAAACAAAAATAAACCATATTAAGCTTTCCACTAGTCAAAGTGATGCCTCCCAAAATTATGACTTTCCCTGGCCTAGATAGGGCACTTAAATCATAGATTTGGTAGATTGAATGTGTTGACTTTAGATGACCTTCTAGTATAGTTTGAATGGACGTGTTGATTGAATCCCAACAGTGCTTTTGATGTAAAAAAATCCTCAAAAAAGTGAACACAGATCTTCAGATTTGGAGATCTTATACCATGAAATAATCTGTGATTGGAATCCCACAAGCTCTAGATGATCTTCTAAAGAGAAACCTATCACACACAAATGAGAAATTCCATAGAAAAATATATGAAACAATAATGATCATTGATTATTGAATCAATTAATGAATGAATACAATGAAGGATTGAATATCCTTATATAGACTCAGGCAAACTCAACATGAGACCTTGAATGATGGAGTTTTGACTGGGAGATGAGTGAGATTACAGAATGCATGAATAATTTAAGTCACTTAATTGATTGAAATGCACAATTAATGCAATAATACACGCAGTCAGAACTAGATGATCTTTTCCTAAGTTTGCATTAAGTACTAGAGTAAATTAAGGATGAATAATTTACACCAATAGTATGTAATGCTTAATCTAAATGAACAATAAGATCTAGAACATGAAATACAAATTCCCAAAAGTATAGAAATGGAAAACATAGTTTGCATGCATATTTGATAAGGGTTAGGACACACGTACCAGTCACCAAAAGTAGGATCTGAGCTCTATTGAAGGATAGGTTCATCCTATGGAAAATGGATCCTGGTTAGGGGTCTTGAATGTTTTTTTATAGTCCTCAGAGGTAGGATCCTAGGTTCTATTTTGCATAGGTTCCACTATTGGAAAGCCAAAAAATATGTTTTGAATTTGATTTTTTGTAACTAGAAAACAATGAATTCAACAAATGCAGGATTGTAAAATTTCTCTTCAAGATCTTCAATCCTTCTTCAACTTATAATCTGCACATACAACTTAGAGGGAAAAATTATTCTTTTTGAATGGGGCATTTCCTTAGTCAAACACAATGTTTGGTAATTAAAACCTGATAGACAGATAATGAAAATTGAGAAGGAAATGATGAGTGAACACTTGCATGCTACAAGTCACCAAACCTTCAATGGCTTCCCTTAGATGAGTGAATTCAAATACATCACTCCAAGGAACTTGATCTTGCTTTCCTTTATTTGTTGGATACTAGAATGCTTGGATTCTTTTACAATTAACAATACATATTAGCCTTCAAAAGATGATATGAAC